>VZTB01006415.1:75589-222863 GCA_013397245.1 Thryothorus ludovicianus
AAAGAAAGAAAGAAAGAAAGAAAGAAAGAAAGAAAGAAAGAAAGAAAGAAAAAGAAAGAAAGAAAGAAAGAAAAGTAGAAAGAAATAGAAAGAAAGAAGCAGAAACCATTTCTCCACTTTTCACATTGAATAGTTAAACTGCTTATGCTTCACATACCTCTACAAACAGGGTAAAATCCTGTCTTGGGTATTTACAGTAAAGTTCCCTTTGAATTCATCTGACATTTGCCAAAGTGTAAAATCTTTTCCATTACTTCAATTTAATATATATATTGATCCTATATTATAAGCAATTCATTCTTTTTACACCACTACTCAGCTTTTAAATAAGTTAAAAGTCATTCCAAATCAGAAAATATAATCCAAGCTTTGGAAGAAACAAACAAAAGATGGATTTAAAGGCATAGATCAATCTATTGACTCCCAATTCCTCTACTGAAAACTAAGGGCAATCTTGCACTTTCTCAGCTTACTGTTCTTTCTGATTTTCAAATTAAGGAAATGAAATATTGTCTGGTGTCATTTAGATAATATCTGTACCATCAGTCTAGCAAATAGATTTTCAAGCTCTCTTGCTTACCCAAGTTTTGGTCACAACGTAAGACAGATCTAAAGCCATTAGAAAGCATCCAAAGCAGGGCTACAAAGATGGTGAAGGGTCTGGTGAAGAAGCCATACAAGGAGTGGCTGAGGTCACTGAGCCTGTTCAGTCTGGGCGAGACTGAGGGGAGACCTTATTGCACATTACTTTCTCATGAGGGGAAGTGGAGGGTGACTTCTCTCTTGTGACCACTGACAGGACTCAAGGCAATGGTCTGAAGATGTATCAGAAGAGGTTTAGGTTGAATATTAAGAAAAAAATTATTTACCTTATTATTAAGAAAAAGTTGATTTATGGTTAGACAGTGGAACAGGTTTCCCAGGAAGGTGATCACAAAATTTGCCAGAGTTTAAGATTTTGGACAACATTCTTAACCCCATGGTGTGATTCTTGGGCTGTCCTGTACATGGCCAGGGCTGGACTTTGCTGATCCTTGTGGGTCCCTCCCAGCTCAGGATATTCTATGATCCTAAGATGTGCTGATAACTTTAGACTGTATTCTGTATGTTTGCTGACATGGTGCATTTAGCAAATATTTACAAGTTATTATGCTTGTCCAACTCAGTTCTGTGCCTCTAAAAAATACATGGTTTATCAAATTGTCCCCAAAAGGAGTATTTTCTTAAGTTTTCTTCTAGGCAAATGTAGTATGTTTTGTTCGTGAAAAAGGGTGTACAGATCTATATATTTTTAAATGCTTTGAGGCCATTTTGTTTGAGTATCCTGGGCTGTGCAAAGGCCACCTGTAAACAGTACACCTAAAAGTATAAAGCAGTGATTTATTGGTCAACTCACATGGAAAGTGCTAGCTGGGATTTCACAGGCTTCTAGGCTAGACATTAGCACATTCTCCACCCAACAAGATATTCAAAAGATATTTTTCCAGTGAGGAGAGGATCAGTCAGTGGGGAAGGAGAGTCGGGGAACTGGAAATGAGCCTCTGACTGATGCTGAGCTGCTGTCATACACAAGTTTCATCTATACTGACACACCAATAGCACTGACGGCTGGGTGAATCATCATCAGCTTCTTCCCTTGAAGATTTTATACACTGATGGGCCAATATTTTTCTCATCAAAATGTTGGACTCCTCATTAGCCATGTCTCAAAAATTCTTAAAGACTTGGCCGACTTTGTCACAACTTTGTCTCAACTGAGCAACTTTCTCATCAATCTGAGTCAAGGCTGTGTACCCAAAACATATCAGAGGTGGGTTGTCAATTCTTGAAATGTTGACAGCTGAAGGTCTCATACCCAGTTTGTTACAAAGAAGGCTGAAGACAGAAGAGGTTATATTAAGGAGAACCACTATTACAGTACAGATCTAGATTTATTAGTCTTCATGTTTGCTCTAGAAATAGCAAAAAGTGACAACTACTGATGCAAAACAAGGCACTGGCCATATTTTTAAACTACTGTTTTTTTTAATATGAACCAGGATCCTTCCTGAGACCTGTGTTATGATCATGCATCAACCGCATGTCAAGCTCCACAGCCATTAGTTAACTTACAAGCCATAAAATTATATGTTTTGATTAAAAAGTTATAGTCATCATCATTTGGCTAATGGCATAGTCTTTTAATCTCATCCCTGCAATAGAATAATGATGAGCAATTTACTGCTTTTGAATACACACAGCAATAGCATGGGCATTTATTTATTGTACTCATTATCACCTAGAAAGCCTAATCAAATCCTCCTATATGAGAAAAGTACAAAAGTTTATAACACCATTATTAAACAACTTTGAAACCAATGGGTGTGATGGATATAAGGCATAAAGATATCATCACCCAACCACACTTGGCCTCATGCCCAGAAAGCTTCGGACAGTGAGTGATACCAAGGTGTCATTGTGGTCAAAACTTGCCATGCTAAAGAAATAATTTCTCTTGTCAGAGATTTTTTTTGCGGATCACTTGCTTTTGTTTGGTACTGAACTTACACTGTCCTGTGTATCTGTTATGCTGAGAAACAGCAAGATGCTCAGCCAGGTTTAGCGCCAGGCTTATAGGGAGCCCTCTGCTTTTTTTTAATGATTGCTTTTTGGGTTGTCTTAGGAAAACACGAAATAAAGAGAATGAACCAGTTCCAAAACAAATTCTTTGGGAAAAGCGAGACTTGAGTTTCCTTTCATGAGTGGTTCAAGGCTGCCCTGTACAAAAGACATTTTCAGGAAATACTGCAAGATTTTAACTTCACATACTATATACCCAAGCAACATCTAATTCTTCCACAGCCTTTCAGTTCTAAAAATAAAAAATTAATTTAGAATGGATGATCAGGGGACCAGAGATGAAGCTTGAAAGAAGTATCATTTCAAACTGAGAGAGAAATGTAACATGGAGAATAAGGTTAGAGAATGTAAGGAACCTTACATGTCCTGTTCTCGCTTCTTTTATGATATGATCCTAAACATATAACCAAATTATGCCTGCATTAAGGCATTTGGGTATGAAAATCTTCCCTCATAAGAACAAACTAGGTGAGCTGCTCACCTGCATATCCCTTCCTGCACCTCAGATTTATTGTCAGATTTATTGACCACTGGTTCTTGAGAGGAGCAATTTGGGACCTTTGAATAGTACTTTAAGTTTGATAAAATGTAGTATTAATTTCAAGTCTTGCACTATTATTCATGTTAACAATTAGATACCAGTAAAGGCAAAAATAACTGCGTGCATTAAGAGACATCAAGAAGTCTCATCTGGTAAGTCTACATCTTTAAGGACTGACCTGAAATAAGATGTGTCATTGATATGGCACTGTTTTGCATCAGGTCTCCAGATCAGTCAATACCAGAGGTTCTAAAGATGTGCGAAGTGCTTCTCTCACTTGACAAAATGTCACAGAAACACAGAAAACCAACCTTTCTCAAATTTGTGTAGAAAGGAAATTATAATTTCTTCAGTCAAATAAGCAAGACGGGTGATGCCTAGAAAATGCTTTGTTTTGTTTACGTGGAGACTAAAGAAAATGATATAGCCTACTCAGCTTCTGTGCCAGTCTAATTTTGACTGAAGAATCATAAAAAATGTGTTAATAATGAGAAATCCTGGGAAGAATCTTATCTGGCAAAATGTAATTTCTAAACAGTTTAACCTCAGTACTACTCTGTTGATTCCATTGTCACCCCGGATTTACCTCTGACACAAAACATAGGATAATTGATGTCTTATATTAAGTGGGATGTTTCATTTTTAATGAAGAGGTGTTGTTTGTTGCTTGAGGACTGCAACTGGATTTAGCCCCTAGGGTATTGCACTGAAGTCAGCAGAAAAATAGGGTGAAGTAAGACCATCCTATACCTCTGTAAAACTTAGTTCATTTTTAAAAGCTAAACTAATAGCTGTCCTTTTGCACCACTATTATTTTAATGAATTACATTTTTTCCTCATTCACATGTTGTACATTACTTGTCTTATATTGTATATTTTTGTTATAGAAATATGTATTCCTATAAAAGCTACCACAAACCACCCCTCTGTGGAGGGTCCTGTAGACTGCTTGGAGTGCTTGAGAAAAGCAACTCATGCAAACATGCAACAGTGCCTCAGAGAGCACCAGATAATGAGGGAAATTTAGTGTTCCAATGTTCCTTCCCTTTCCTGCTCATATGCACTCATCCTGTTGTGATTGTTTCTGCTCATGTCACTCTTGCCATTTCTGGTGAGATGCCACCAGCAGTCACACGTGATAGGAGGAACCATCACTAGCATTTTCCTCAGCATATAAACACAATGTAGAGCTTGTTTTCAGGTAAGGAAGGACAATGGACCTGATGCATTACCATTATTTTCACTATATCTTGTATGTCAATTATCACAGGACCTGGAGCCTGTTTGACCTGGAATGAAGACACAGAAAAAAATAAAAATCACAACAAAACAGGAAAGAATTGAGGGGTTGTATTATTTTCAGGATATTATAGTTTTATCTATTAAGATTTACCTCTTAGTCAGACCTGTGGCTGTGTACTTAAATGGGAAGAAAGGGAACTCAGCATCAAAGTAACATATGGCCAAGCCACCAAAACTTTTGAACCTTCTTACAAGACTGCAGGGAAAAAAGAACAGTGTACAAATATACTTGTGAGGTTTAAATTACCACAGTGTAACCAGAGTGTATGTAGCTACATATTTGTAAAGATTACTTTGGTACCATATCTGTAAAACCTCACAAATCCATTTCTGCAGGGGCAAAGGCCATTTTTGAAGGAGAATTTTATACTATGTTACAGAAAATTCATGTTCTGTTGTCATGAAAGTTTCAGGTTTGTTCTCATTTTTGCTATTTTCCCTTAAATTGAGTTTAGATTGAAAACTACTGTGTTCTCCAGCTGTGAGAAATATAACAACCCTCAGTGACTGCTTGGCTATACGGCATAACCAAGTGCATAATTTGTTCACTGGCTCTAATTTGCAAGTTTCAATTAACAGTCAAAATGCTCAACCTCTATTAGGAACTCACAAAATCTCACTTTTTTGAAGGATTACATAAGAAAGACTTTCTTAAGAATCAAAGGGAGGAAGAGAAAAGCTTTATTTCCTGGAAAACTCTTGTCTTGACTCTTCAGACCCCTAGCACAGTTCATGTTATGAAAGCAAAAGCTGCCTTTCTCACTGATAATTTTGGGGATAAGAATATGTAATCAAAATTCCATTGTTCAACAAAATTTATTTTGGATTTAAAAAAAAGAAAAAAACAAAACACACAAAACAAAGAAAGAAAGAAAGAAAGAAAGAAAGAAAGAAAGAAAGAAAGAAAGAAAGAAAGAAAGAAAGAAAGAAAGAAAGAAAGAAAGAAAGAAAGAAAGAAAGAAAGAAAGAAAGAAAGAAAGAAAGAAAGAAAAAGATAAGACCCAACTCTTATTTGTGCCTAAATTCAAAACACTTACCTGTTTGGTTGTAAGCTTATATTTACCTGGCATCTTACCTCACCCCAGAATTTTCTCCCTGTTTCAGAGAGAATCAGACAGGGATATCCCTTATATCCCTTTCCAACAGATAACATTACAAAGCAGATCTGCATCACCCAGCAGATGTCAAATTTCCTATAAAGGAAACTGAAAGGTATATTTGCTAGAAATGACCACAAACTTGGAGGAGTTATCACTGTTACCAGGTTACAATACAGAAAATCAGATGTGTTTTTCATTAAAGCAGTCAGCAAAGATGAAGAAACTTCAATGAATCACCAGGTGGCCATGACAGGTCTCCCTTGTGTGACAACATAAGTGTTTTAATTGAACTCAGAAGAGCTCTTCTGAAGTGGCTACCTCTGCTTGGTTCACAGGATGAACTGTACTTGCATGTTGTGAACGTGATTTCTTTATCTAAAGATAAACCAGAAAAGATGCTTTGCAAGTGAACATAAAATCTCCTGCTACTTTTTAAGTCTGTGGGATGAAAATAGAAAAACTACAAAATAATAAATAAATATTTTTTTAAAAGGTACAGAATTGTTATCCTATTAGGTTTATGTATTTATTTTATTATGAGAGATGATAGGGAATCTATGTATCCTTAGAGATACTTAAAATAACTGTACAAATACTTAACAATGTAATTGAGATAGACCTGCTTTGAGCTGGATTTTGAGCTAAGTGACCCCCAGAGTGTCCCTCAGATCAAAATATCCTGGTTACAGGGTTATGAGGTGGACTTTAGTATTAGGGGTGACTGGCAAGGAGGACTGTAATGTTGCTCAAGTGATATTGTAGTTGGAAATAACCCTTGATAAGCAAGCAGGCTCATAATCCTCTGGCATGGGCGGAGTTCAACAGCGTGTGAGTCTCTGCTTGTGTGCCTCTGCCCTGGTTTTGCTTCAGGCATATCTCACTAGTGAGGTAAAGGAAATAAATTCATCCTTGTGCTTTAGCCATGGGTTTGTAGTTGTCCCAGCTTCTTGCCTGTGCTGACTCACATGATAAGTATAGTAAAAATTTTAGCTGCAGCAAATTATTAGGGTGTGGTAAAGGTCAAGACTGATAGAAGACAGAAATTTGAGGAGACAAGACAAGAGAATGTCAAAGAAATAATTAGGAACAGCAATAAACTAAACTTTGTATGAAATTAGCATCCAAATTTTCCTGGACTTGTGCCAAGATGAAATGATTAAAAAATTTGAAACTGTCCTTTCACACCTTAAACCTCAGCAGACCAATTTGTAAAATACTAGTGAATCTTTATTCATATCTATCATTATTACGGATTCAAGAACTGTTTTAGAATAGCAAATAGCGTTGTTCTTAGTGATATTTTAAAAGGCACTTTTAATTACACGAAAATTCAAGATACTCAAAGCCGTTCATTGATTCTGTTGTGCCTTCACTTAACCCAATACACTTGATTCCACATTTATCTCACCTACAGTATGAATATATTTATTTGAAAATCAGCTATTTTTTAATGGATATTAAACATAGAAAACAGTACTTATGGGTTTGTTTAATCTGGAGAAAAGGACGCTCAGAGGAGAGCTTATCACTCTTTACAACTACCTGAGAGGAGGTTGTGGCAAAGCAGGTGTCAGTCTCTGCACAAGTAAGAAGTGGTAGGACAAGAGGAAACAATCTCAAGTTGTGCCAGGAGAGGTTTAGTTTGGATATTAGGAAAAATTTCTTCACCAAACATGTTGTCAAGCATTGGAACAGATTGCCCAGGGTGGTGATTGAGTCACCAGCCCTGAATGTGTTTAAAAGACATGTGGACCTGGAGCTTAAGGACATGGTTTAGAGGCAGAATTGGAAGTGTTAGGTGTACAGTTGGACCTGATCTGAAGGGTCTTTTCAAACATAAACTATTCTATAGTTCTGTACAGGTTCATGTGACTGAAAGGTTTTGAACATCTCATTAACATAAACCATGCCAAGTGTTCCTAGTAATCTCGGAGAAAATAAATAATATTTTTATCATCATTACTAAGTTAAATTGTTGACTATTTCTTGGGAGTATCCAACATTTTTGTGGTATGGAAATGTAATAGCACCTGTCCTGATTAAACAGAAGTTATTAAAAAACAGATCTAATAATAATTTGGTAAGGAAATCTATAGTGGTTTCAACATAATAATATCAAGTAATTCTTCCACCAACATTAAAATTAAATGAAGTTAAATTAAAAATGAGAACAGGTTAATGAATCTTTGGTGTGCAATTGTGAAATTGCACAAAGCATCCAACCGGCCAAAAACATCTATACTGAACTCTCATGTTACACAGATGTTCCACTGAAGTCTAATGTATGTAATAAATTCAGCCTTAATTACTAATTGCACAAATGTTCACACTGGGAGAAAGAGCTTCAGAATCCCAGATTTGCAGGGAAAAAAATGAGGGCAAGGAAAACATCACCTTGACTGTTTCCATGATGAAAATATGTAATACACTATTTCTTTATGTCAGTTATTATTTTCTAATTGAAAAGGTTTTTCTTCATTTTGAAGTCCCTAAAATTTTTTTCTGAAACCTTTTCTTTTATAAAATTTGCCTTTGTAAAAATCTTTAAAACCAAACCTATTCATAATATCCCGTGTCAATGCATATTTAAATTAGGAGTTTGCGTTCTCCTTTTCTACCGTAATGTGACAGGAGTTCTTTACAGCAATTCAAGTCCATCTCATCTCTGCAATAGATGTGGTTTATACAGGTTGCAAATTCAAAATGCAGTTAAGCACAAAAAGATGTAAAAGTGTTTCTGGGTCTAATAAAAAAGCCCACATTCCTGAAAGAAGTGACTTGCTTTATTGGAAGAACTGTGGGCTTATTGAGTGAGTTGAGGTTTCCATGTTTTTAATTTCCCACTTTTTCCACATCATTCATCTCCCTCAGTGTGTGTCTGCCTATTAACACAGTATAGAATCTATATTGTTACCAACTGTGACTACAAAGGCATTGACAGAGTATATACTACACAGACAAAGGTGATGTCTTGTATTTGGAAAAAAAAATTGCCAGAATTTCAATGGGTAACTCCTTTACAAGAGTTTCCAAGATATAAGAGTTGCACAAAAAGGCTAGCAAAGGGAGCTCTGGTTCAAAGAAAATGGTTATCTGAACAAGAAAAGCTACAGAAAAGTCTTCTGCAGCCAGATGCACAAGTACATTTGTGCTCAGCCTACCAGGTTACTGCTGATCAAATTCTCACTGAAAGTTTTAGAAACTGAAAGAATTGAAGAAGCTCCAGTCTTGTGGTATTGCCAAAGGTAGTACAAAAGAAAACTTTCAAAGGATGTTTCCAAAGAGGTCCCTAGTGCAAATAGAATTAAATTGCTTCCTTCCATGCAAGAAAAAAGCTACTACAGAGACCTGTATACTGTGAATAGAACAGTGGCAAAAGTGAAGGAAGGTTCTGAAACACAAAACTTACATTTTTTTAAAAGGGAGTTTATCTTTTAAATCCCCCACCCCCTCCCACCGCCCATCTGTGATATCAAAATGTTGTCTTTCAGTTTAACTCTTGGAAGAAGAATTTTTGGAAGGAAGTCTCAGACAAGCATAATCACAGCCTGGGGCACGGAGAGGGTAAGGCTGGATTATTCTCATATTCAATGGCACAAAGTTAGGAAAGGAACAACCAAAGCAACTGGCTTTTCCTCTCTTAATTGTTTTAATGAACAGCCAGAAAACATTTTTTTTCACACACCAGCTCAAAGTGCTGCTTTGTCACACGTGGATGTTGATGGTTACTTTGATGGGATAAGTACATAAAGCAGCTGTTTTTGAAAATTGTTTATTTCCTGACTTTCCACTCTTCATATGAATATTTCCTGAGAAACTTTTACTGCAACACTTATTTACTGTGACTTCTGTTTTCATAATAATTTTGTGAAGCACTATAACTTCACTAAACACACCAACCCTTTCTAGCATATCAACCAAAAATTAATAAAAACATGCCAAAGGCAACTGCTTTTTAACTTCCATCCAGTTTCTCATTACCATTCCCTTCTCATCTCTTCCTTCATTTGGGTGCTTGGATCAGAGAGACACTTGCTCCAAGGCTTACTTCATAGGTAACAGGCACTTGTTCATTTTAATGACTGTCACTTTCTCAACATGAATACAAGAAAGGCTTTACTCTTTAATTCAAATAATGGTCCAAGCATTATGAAAATAAATTACATGTAAAGAATTTCATGCTGGGCATGTAATGGATCTGAGAACAGTAGTTGTTTTCAGTCCTGCTCACGATTTCTTCTGGCTGTCTGTTGGAAGGTATGACAGTCAGGGAGCACACGGTCATCTTGTGAAAAGGTGCAGATGAAAATGTAGAAGCACTAAACCCAACATTTTTTGACATTTCTCATAAAGCTGGAACTTCTTCAGCCTGTGGCAAAATCAATGCCTCAGTGAAATCAACATCCCTGTCAGTTCGACTTTGAGTAGTTTCTCCAGATTCTTAAGGCTCTGGGGACTTCCCAACTTTCATAGTCTTTCCTCTGTGACAGACCCTCCTGGCTCAGTTATCAAGACACAGAGCTTCTGTTTTGCCTCATCAGATAGCATCTCATCAAAGATCAGATTTAGACTAACATTACATTCAAAGTGCATCTATTGCCCTCTCAGTGTTTACAGTGTGTATTTGTCTTAGCCTGTATTTGTACTTGCATTAGGAGGTAGAATTAAGGGGGGGAAGAAGCTTAGATTTAACATTCACTACTGCATAAGATCTGTAGTGTCAAGAAATGCTAACTTAACATCAGCAAACACATATAAAATGCCACTGAATATTCTTGTTCTGCTATTATGGGATATTGTTATGCTAGCAATGACCTTTCATGGATTAGTGTCAAATTAGAGTGGTGTTCTGGGAGCTGAATCACTGCTTGAGATTTAGAACCTAATAAATAGCAAAATGAAGGAAGTCAAATAATCCTGAGCTTCCATCCTGGATTAGCTGCAAGAAGCCAAATGTGCTCCATGTTTTCCTCCAAGAAAATGTAGTCAGGACTGACAGTTTCACTCATCACAGTTACAGCTAGCCAGTTCCTTGGGAAGTAGGAAGGAGTGTGTTTTATCTTGCTACAAAACTGGATTTCAGCATATCCCTTGACCCAGTCTTCCAGGATGAAATTGTCCTGAGGCTTCCACCGTCAAAGTACCGGTGCCAGTGACCCATGCCAGGTTCTCACTGTCCAAGCCAAACCTCACATTTGAACAGCAAGTGCCCAACCTGTCCTCAGCAGAGCATAGAAACAGGGCTTACACCTTGCCCCTAAGGCTTAGCTCGCTAGCAACGCAGCATCTGTAAGAAAAAAAACACAGCCAAAGATTCACAGCCATACTAAAGATTCTTCTCAAGGTCTCTTCTTTCCCCCTCTCTTTTTTTTTTGCTTTGCCTTGAGAGCTATCAAATTTTTATTTCTCCCTCACAAGACAGTTAACAAGTAATATTTGAAAAAATTCACAGGGGAAGAAACACCAAACCAAAAGTAATTCTTTGATAAAGAGTAGACATGTGGATATATTAATGAGAGCAACGAAAGTGGAATAGCTGTCTGTATTTCGCCCAGCTTTTAACCAAACAGGTTATCAAGCAAGGTTTTTACAGCATCTAAAAGAAGAGATGTATTTGAGACACAAGGGTCACACCACCAAATCTTGCCAAATTATGATCACAAAAATGTAGCTTTTCATGCAGAGCAAGGCAATCACCTGAGCAAGAATGTTGCAGTTTTATTAGCAGAAATTCACTTTTTATCACCCATTTAACACCACCAAATTCCACTGTAAACATCCTTGAAAGGCAGGTTTAATTTCATTACTAGTTTCATTTCATTTTCTTTATAAGTTCAGGTACAAAGATTATCAAGAAATTTGATGCATTACCTCACCTTTTTCATATCACAGTTGTTTCTCTCAGTTTTTCATTGAGTTCTACAGTTCTATACATTCTATTTCTCCTTGTCAAGGTATTTCCACAGGGCTAACGCCAGACAGCAGAGAAGAGACATAAAGCATGAAGTAAATGATAGGTTATTTTAATCTGGTCTCTCTGATGGCTACAATATGATCTCTACAGAAGTGACATAATTGTTGATGTCACAGAATGATCCCTTTATTCACACTGTGTTTCACTGTTTATTTTCAGTGAGTTTAGAACTCTATGTATCTGGATAAACCTCTCAAGCTGCTTGTTTACTCATATTTTGCAAGAATCACTGCTAGAAAACCCTGAAGTTGGTATGTTTTGCGGTTTTCATTGAAATATCTCTCTGTTAACCATTCTAAATAGATTTGCTTAACCTGGCAGACATAATAAATAAAATTTTCTATTTTTAAAACCCTTTCAGTTATTATTTCAACCCATTTTTTATGCCACCTTATCCCTGCCCAAATGGCTGATGCATCTCTGGCCCTGATTCTGATCAGAGGTGCTTGTCCCGCTGTGCTATTCTTCCATTCTCCCCGTTGCATGTCCCCATCTCAGCAGCAAGGCCATGCATGACCCTGTCCCAGAGAATCACCCCATCCTGCAGATGGTCACACTTCTCCAAGGCAGTGGGGAGCAACAGGATAGGGAAGAGGTTTGCAAATAGACATGGAGATAGGGTGTTGCTCTTTTTTACAGTCTTAAACAAGAAATAACACCAAGGAAGCAGAGAAAACAAGGCGAGTCTCTCTCTGCAGCTTCATCATGCAGAATTAGCAAGAAGGTGTGAAGAGTATGGGATTTCCCAAGCTTAAACCAGGGAAAGCTGATAGAGTTGATCTGGCAGCTGTTCTGAATGAGTGGTTTGGTCACTTAAAGAAACATAGTGAAAAATCTTGGCAAAATCTAGATTTAATATGAATTTGTGAAAATACAGCTTTACAGAGTTCAGTGGCAAGGTTTTGCTCTATTATTTACTACACAGGGTAAAGCATTCAAAGGAGGATCAAATTAGAAGCAGTTTGGAATTATTTACATGAAAGCTAGGAATGTAAAATGGAGTAAGAGTGCAAAGGATATGGATGTAGCTAAGGGTGAAAAAGGGCTTAGCAATACTTGAGTAGTTTAACATTTAAAAAGTGATTCAATGGGGTTTGCTACAATTATAGCAATGATTTAACTATAGATTTGAGATGGTATATAACCATACCATAACCAATTCACACACAAAGGTAAAATTATGTATACACCTATTTTGCCTCTATGTATGCAAAAGTATCTGTCAAAAGTTACCCTTGAATTCACTGAAATACTCACATCAAATCCCTTTGTTTTTCCCAGCAGGCAAGGGTTGCATCTTGAGCAGTGTGGAGGGTTTGGGTATAAGTTTAGGCCTCATTTTCAGTGATGACTCTTCAAGTATTGTAAGCTTGACAATTTGTGAGCTCTGAGAGGCATCTCACTCAGAGAGAGGTGCTAGCACAGCCTACTGCAGTCCAGGAGAGCTCAAAGAGCTTCTCTTAGGACTGCTGTTTATAAGTTCACAAGAAGATTGACTTTGATCATCAGTAAGTTTCCATCCTGGCTGTAACCCCAGTCAGTAACAGCCAGGCTTTTTCCCCAAAGTGCAGTAACAATGATATTATTCCACCAGGGATAGAATTCAGGTAAATGGTTGAGTTCTAAATGGTTCTATATAGAACTGCTTACCCTTTGTTTCACACCTTAATTTGGCGTCCAATATTTCTGATTATTCCCACTTCTACCATGCAAGATCTCCAGCTGAGATCAGGAAGTGAGTGCCTCAGCTCAGCTGGTAAGGTCCAGGTATCCTTCACTGCTCAGACAGTTTGGTCAAGGCTTAGCAGGAGCTTCTAAGATTATATCCAAGGAGAATCCCATCTGCAGGTATGGAATATGGTCATTGCTTGCTGGAGAAGCTTGGAGAGAAAGACACATGCAGTGAGCAGTCGTGTGCATGCCCAGGGTCTCTCAGGATGTACACTGGAAATCTGGTTTCTCATGTTGCCTTCTAGCCTAGCCTTTTAATATTTCTTGCCTAGAGCTTAATTTCTCCTTTTTCATCCTGATTTTGATTTTTCCTGCTTTTCTGCTCTTGACCCTTTGTTTACAAGGTTTCTACTCTTTCTTGAAGCTGAAAAACTTTGCAAATTCTCTCAGCCTTTCTTTTCAGCAGTTTTCATCTTCCTTACAGACACAATAGAAAAGACCTCAACCTCTGCTTTTTCAATGCAGGGTTTGTGAATCATATTTTTCGATGAAAAAATATTTTTCAAACTATTCAGTAATGTAGAAATGTGAGCATTACAAACCTGGAAGGACACGTAAAGCAAATATATGAGCTCTGAAATTCTCAATCACTGCTTGCATTTTAATGTTTCATGATCTGCAGAATCACGCACGGTATTTTTCAAAGTTGTGTGTAATGAAGGTGACCTTTTCACTTCTCAGAAAAAAACTCTAAATAATTAATTATCTGTCTGGTGCTAACATCAATAAACATAGTCATAATTTCTTGAGTTTTCTGACAGCAGTGGGGAAAACATCGCATTTGGGTCTCATGAACTTTGCTGAAGCTGGCCTTCTTTGGATTTACAGTGCTCTCTCGTGGCCAGATCAGTCCTCTACAAGACAATAATTTACTACCCTAAGATCTGTAGGTTTTTTTGGCCAGTACAGTAATTCTCAAGCTGTCACAAAATATTAAAAATGTCAAAATCTGCCAAAACAGATGTTTTAGGGAAGTGTTTTCTCTCTTCTTTTTTAATTTCCCCCCCCCACTGGGAAAATTACCTAAGTTCATTTATTCTAAACAGACTCTAAATACATAACTACATGAAAACCATGTAGAGAAAAGAAAAAGTTTACTCCTTGAAAAATTGACATTGAAAAAATAATTTAATAAGACCTTCTCTCTAACCAATATTAATTTTTATCATGGATTTTTTAAGTTTAGCAATCACAGATTTTCACAGTATTACAGCACAGTTTGAGTTGGTTGCTCAATGTTCAACCCAATTGGGCCTTGAACACTTTCAGGGGAGGGGCACACACAATGTCTCTGAGAAATCTTTTTCAGTGCCTCACAATCTTCACAGTAAAGAATTCCTTCCTTGTATCTCCTCTAAACCTCTCTTCTTTTAGATTAAAGCCATTATCCCATATTCTGTCACTATGTGCCCTTGTATAAAGCCCTTCTCTATCTTTCTTGTAGTACCTTTAGGTGATGGAGGGCTGCTATAATGTCTCCCCAGAAACTTCTCTTCTTCAGTCTGAATAATCCCGAGTCTCTAAACCTGGTTTAGTAGGAGAATTGCTCCAACCCTCCCATCATTTTGATGGCTCTGGGTTCCCTCAGGATCCACAGGTGTGAATCATTGGGTTCCATGGACTTGTGCACCTTCAGGCTCCTTACATGGTCTCAAACCTGATCTCCTACAATGGAAACCAATATATTCTCTCAGTCTCTGCCTTTACCTTTTGTGATTTGGGCAATGTGGCTGGAGCACTTACTGGTGAAGACTGAGACAAAAAGTCTTGAGGTACCTCAGCCTTCTCCATATTCCAAGCAGCAAAATCTCATCTTTCCTTTTGGAGAGGGACCACATTTTTTCTAGTCCTCTTTTTTTCATCAACATAGCTATAGAAGCTTTTTTTTGTTACACTCAACATCCCTGGCCAGATTTAGCTCTATCAGGACTTTCCTAACCTGATCCCTGTCTGCTAGGACAATTCCTTTGCATTTCTTCCAGGCTACCTGTCCCTGCTTCTATTCCTCATAGGTTTTCTTTTTTTTGCTGAGTTGTTCCTGGAGCTCCTTTTACATCTATACAGGACTCCTGGCACTTTGTCTGACTTCTTTGTTGGGATGCATCACTCCTGAGCTTGGAGATGATCCTTGGATATCATCCAGTTTTCTGGGGTTCCTCTTCCATCCAGGGCTTTAGCTCATGGTATTCTACCAGACAGATCCCTGAAGAGGCAAAAGTATGCTTTTCTGAAGCCCAGGCGACATCATCTGATCTATCACTTTTCAGATATATCACTGTCTCCTTGAGAAATGCAGGCTCATTATTAAAAAAAAACCCCAGAACCTAGAACTGAGGAAAATCATTCGTCCTGCCAATGAGTGCTCAGCCCAGACATATCTCCATGCTTCTCTATTTCAAATGTGCACTGAGCAAGGTTTGCAGACCTGCATTTCCTCGAGCAATCAAGTGAGATGCAAGAGTGCATGTGAGGCAGGCCCAGCAGGGCTGAAGGCAGACTGGTACCACAGAACCACACTCTGGTGGCACTCATGCCCTCACGATGAGGCACAGCAGGGCTGGGCTCCATCCTGCAGTACAGGCTGCTGTCATCCCTTTCACAGCACCAACCAACTCTTCACAGTGCTCCCCTTTGGAGTTGTCTGATTAACACTCTCATTAATCTCAGATGCAGAGAAAAGTGGGCAATAAACTGCTATTGTGCTTTAACAACACCCCCAAAATTAATTGGTGGGAAATACCTTCTCTGTTCCTCTACAATGGGGCAATACATTTAGGAAAAAAATGCTAAACCTGTAGAAGGATGGTATCTCACCTGGTCTTCACTTCTGCCTAATTAAACATACACTATAAAATCTTCCACATGTACATAACATGTACAGGTTTCTTCCATATCCAAGTTGTCAAAACCTTTCAAATTTGTTCACTCACAGGCATTCACAGGGAAGAGACAAAATAATATTGGTGACGTTCAATTATGATTTTGAATAGTAAAATCATTTATTTATAGAGTCGTAACTCAAGAAGAATCTCTCCATTAAGCTATAACAATTTTGTATTTACCAAATTAAACATCATCCATAATCTAGGAAAAAAATATACACAGAGTAGTAATGAAGGAAACCCAGAATTAAGAGGAGAAAAAACAGAATTGAACACCTAGTTATTACTAATCAGCATCTCTCACTGATTTGGGCATTTTTCTTTAAAAAGAAATCTAATTTTATTTCACTGGTTTTATAGTGCTGTAAAGATAACTGCTTAAAGGACACATAAAATGCAATATATCAAGAGCAATATTTAAGCCTGTTTCATATCCAGCTTTCAAAGAGAGAATTCAAGGACAATTTTTTTCTGTTCCTGATGTTGTTCTCTTCATGCTAAATTTGGATTGTCCTCCAAATATTTCAGAGTTTGTATATAACCTTGACATTCTTCCTTTCTCTTACTGTATAGGTAATTTTAGCAAAATTGTTGAACAGTTGGTGAATAATTACCTTGGAAAATTTAGAAACAGAAAACTAAACCATGAGATTTTCACTTTTTACAGATACTAGTCAAATTACTTAGTATAAAATAGAGGATAAGACATAAAATTCTTCCTTGAGATTATTATGTCTTTGGAGTACTAAACTCCTGTTTTTAAAGAGCAGATATAGTTGTTTCAAAGACACTTTAACCTTCTATTAGCTTGCATAATTAAAAAACATGCTACAGAGTGTTAAGTGAAGAACATAAAACTTCTTTGTTTAATAATTTATTGGTTAACATTTAATAGCATCATTAAAATATTTCTTTCTATGTTATATGCTAAATATGTTCACATGTACTAGATAACTTCTAACATCTTAAAATCTAGAGATAGGAGTCTTATCTCAGTACAGAGAACTATGCACATAAACACCAGAAAGTGGATAGATGAAGCAGTTTATTTTATTTTTTCTCTTAATCTCCTTATTTTTCAAGCTTCTGGCAAGCCATAATTCATTTTTATCACAAAGACACAATAATTATGCAATCACTTTTTATGTATATATATATACGTGGGTTTGCATATCCTGTAATTTTTGCTTATAAAATAAGTATATACAATTAAATTTCTAATATAGAACAAGTATTAATGTACTCAGTTTCTAAAATTTAAAGAGAAGTCAACCAGCTGGATGAGAATGGCTTTCTTAGTACCTTCACTGAGACCATGAAGTTTGATCTCTCAGAAACAGTACCAGAAATCTATTGCCAAGGGGAATGTTATGAAATTTCCAATCATGGAAATGCTGTAGTTGGAACTCACTGCTTATTTGGCATGAGCAGAAGAAGCAAAGGAAATAATTCTAAAAACCAGACTTCACCACTTCTGCCTTCCATGATGTTGGTTGTTTTTCCCTGGAGATGTTATATTTGAAAACTATTTCCACATCTTTGCCATTCATATGCCAATTCATGGAACAGAGCTCTGAATTAATTAAGATTAATTATTAACTAAGATTAATTATTAAGATTAATGATCTCTTTGAAAATTTGTTTTACTATATAAGCACGTTTAAATGTCAATGTTATATGAGATGAGCCACAGAAAAGACTCTTCTGTGAACGTTTACTCTCAGGTCTTTCAATATAGTGCTGTGTATTGTAGAGTCTTTTGGTGTGGGTGAGCAGCTGCTCCTGTCACATGCTGAAGCAGATGTGAGCTTTAATACAGTGAATCATCTTTTTGCCTCTGGCTTTGCAGAGGGTCTGTTCAGGTCTCTTTCTGATGTAGCTGATTTAAAAAAATATACCCATATTTCTATACTTCTTGCAGTTCCTCTTGTTTTTATTCTTTGGTGTTCATTTAGCTCATTGTTTAAAACGAAATTGGTGGATTGCTTTCCAAGAACACTTTATGAAAGGCAGGAACATAACACTGATATTAATATGAGATAGTAGTAAGGTGGCTCCTTAGCATTTCAAACAAGAAAAATTCAGAAATATACAGTTTGGGTCTCTGAGCTAGAAGATCAATAAAATATATGGGGGTTTTTGCTTTGATTTTGTGGTGGGGGTTTTTTTGGTTGGTTGGTTGGTTGGTTGGTTGGTTTTTGTTTTGGTCTTGGTTGGGTTTGTTTTATTTTGTTTTGTTTTGGGTTTTGTTTTGTTTTGTTTTGGGGAGGGGGGCCTGTTTCTTTGGTTTTTGTTTTTATTTTGGGGAGCTTTTTTGAAAGCAAGGCAACAAGAAGGAAATACATTACATTCAGTGCAAGGAATCCCAAGGTATCAGAGCCTGAGGGTTGATGCAGTGTGTTGAGTACACTGCTATGCTGATAGAATAGGGCATAGCTGTGATGCCACTACACACAGCCTGAAGACTTCATTGGAAAAACTCTACAAAATATTAGAAAATTCATAAAATAATACAATGAAAGACTTTCCAAAGAAAGTCTTAAGCTCCACATTATGTGACCACAAGATGTGCTTTAAGCCAATCTAACTTGCCTTTTGGAAAGACCCTCTCTAGAGCTCCTGGCAGAAAGCATGAGTGGGAACAGACAGCGAGTGCTACTTCACTTCCACTATTACCAAAGAATTGGAGCCTCAAAAATAAATTGCATCTATGTTCAGAAGCACAAATGGGCAAGACCTCTTCCTGTGAATTGTACATATTTCTATCTTGTGGAAGAAGAGGATCATTCTTAAAAGAGAAAAAAACATTTGAGGGTTATGTGGAGTTTCCTCTATTTCAAATGTGCACTGAGCAAGGTTTGCAGACCTGCATTTCCTCAAGCAATCAGGTGAGATCCAAGAGTGTATGTGAGGCAGGCCCAGCAGGGCTGAAGGCAGACTGGTACCACAGAACCCCACTCTGGTGGCACTCATGCCCTCACGATGAGGCACAGCAGGGCTGGGCTCCAGTACCCAGAGGTGTACTGATTGACCTCACTAAAGCCTGGCAATAAAGGTAAATATCTGTTTATCACTAAGGAGTTTTAGAACAAAATTTGGAGGAGTACAAAATAATAACTAATAAAATATATTGAACTTTAAATTACTTAAATTATTTTTTATTTTAAATTATTTAAAAGTTTCTGGCAACTTAAGTTAGAGAAGCTACAGTTTCACTACACTACAGCTATGGCATACCTATGTACATTATACAATATTTTTCCTTCAGAATATTGGATAATGTTGCAGCAATAATATAAACCAATGAACATTTCTATTTTCACCTATTGATTTTTTATATTAGCAGGATTTACACCTGTTTTTTTCTCAAATCAGAAAGTCACACAGACAGTAAGCAAATCTAAGTCATTGTTCTGCATTGTAAACAATGACAAAATTTCATGAGTGAATTATGGATTTAAATCATATAGCTATTGTTGAGTATCTTAAAAAGCTTTATTTTTTCCCCTTTCTTTTATAGCAGAACGTTTGTTCTAAATTTTATAAATAAATATGTGACTAGTGAATGTGATTATTTGTCTGTCTTAATGAAAGGAAGCTTAAAATGTAAAGAATTGATCTAAATAAACAATAATTCAAGGTGAACAAAGGGACAGGCAAACATGAAAATATTATACTCTTAAAAATTTGCACATTTGGATCTCTTTGAAGGTTCACTCTAGGATGAGAGGCTTTCAAACAGGAAGTTACTTTTCTGTAGTGAATGTGGAAATTATGACAATGTGAACAAAAAAGCAAAATGCATCACTTCTGTATATCAGTGTTAATGGATAAAGTATTTTATGAGTCATAACTCTCTTCAGACATATCAAACCTATCAAACATATCAAGATTAACTTATTTTCCAAAGTTTAGGCAGAAGTTGCTGTTTATCAGGATCACAAGATAGTCATATGCTGGCAGATACAGTCATATCTTGCTTTCATAGCATTATATGCAGGATTCCAAACAAGGGAAAGATCAGTTGTGACAGTGTACTCTTTGTTTCACGGTCTTACTGCTTATGAGATACTATTTTCAGCAAAAAAATATTCCTTGTTTTTTTCTCTTCTTAGTCATAACAGAGAGACACACATGACTGGAACTTTTAGGGACCAATTTTGGTTTTTCTCTGAGCTTAGAATAAATAAGTCCAAAAGAACTGCCAGTCATAGACACAGTGACTATATTTAACAAAATTCATCCAATACACCCCTCTGCTTCAGTAGCGTAGATATAGTCTCCTTCCCTTCTTTTATTACACTCCTAGGTTTAAAAAAGGGTGGATTTCCCAAGTGTGATGAGTCCTCACAGTCCCACAGACATTACATGATTTGGAATTCATCCATTCTTGATTACTCTGGGACTGCAAAATTCATTTCATGTAACATAAAAGCTGGAAAGCACAATTTCTCTGAATTCAAACTACTAACAATGTGGTATGCATTCCTTTTTTTTCCTTAGAAAATGGGTAGCATATGGGCTGGTAAGAAAAGTTTTGTTGTCAAAATCATATATAAGCATAGGTTTATCACAGCTTAGCTATCTGTACTTGTGGAAGGGAAACTTACAGATGTGCTTAATTTCTTTACCTTTGCTATTCTCTCTCTTTCTGAAGACACTAATTAGAAGGTAATCTTTCTGAACATAGTTATTTTATTGCAACATTAATTTCCTACTTTTTTTTTCAGTAGTGTATAGCAATGGATTTTTTTTTAACATTGTAATTTAAATTATTCCTTTTAATGTCATGGGACATAGGCGACTTTAAATTTCTTTACTTACTCCTCCCTTTTCATTTAGAATTTGTCATTATTCCCTTTACATCCTTCTATATTGTTAGATTGCTTTTCAATAGTGTCCCCCCACTCCCATCTTTAAGGTTTTGTCTACTTTTTTAATTTGAAATTGCGTTATATCTTGTTATATTCTCTTTTCTTTAATTTCATTTGTATTCTCTCCAATGTGATTTTATCCACCTCATTCATTTGTATTGTTGTGTCCTGTGTCACCCAATCTTTTTCAGAGCCTGTTTTCACTTGCCTTGAGTTTCTCGTTTATTTCAGTTTCAATATCTAACCTTTTTGGTGAGAAGGGAAAATACCTATTTCAAAATGTGGGAGTTTTGTTTGCTATTAAGCTAATCTTTTCCTTGGATTTTAAAACAAAATATCAAGACTTTCATGTAAATTTCAAACCTAATACAATCTACAGTATACTATTGAAATTTCTGGGGCTAGTAGTAATCTTAACAAAATGTACACTTTATAGGATTGTATAAAAACAGGTCGCTACTTTTTATCAAAAGAGATGGGTAGCATATGTCTATCTATGAAAAATAGAGTTTATTATATAGCTGTTCATTTGAAATTATAATAAAGCATTTTTCCTTCACAAACTGTGTATTAACGTCCTTAAAGAAAAAATAAAAAAAACAACCCTTGAAAAGGAAGTTAAGCATAGGGATTTCTGCTGGCTTTAGAGATGCTACATCCTTTTCTTTGCATTCTGCTTTTCTTCTCTTGATCTACATCATTTCTGTGCAGATCAATGCAAAGCTGTTGCTGTTACATCTTAATTACCATTAAATTGTTTCCTCTTTTCAAACATTGTTGATGTGGCAAGATCATAGGAAGGATTTTTGAGATGTTTGTAAAGCCTTTTGGCATAGAGGTGTTATTTTTTTCTCACTCTTTAATGGCATAATAAATGATATAATACATATGCTGCATACCAATTTAGGTGAAAGCCTTCCTCATGACACCTTGAGACACGATGATGGATGAAGAATAAGAAACCACATAACACAAGTATTTTTAGACACAGATATGAAAGGCAGCAGTTCCAAAGGTAATTCAATTAAAAATTGATTGAGTGAATTATCTAACTGTAAAAGAAGTAAAAGATATTTTTCCCTCATGGTCTCCCTTCACACCCTCCCCTTCACACCCTTCTTTTGCTTTAAGCTCTCTGTTTTGCCAGTATTGTCCCCAGTGTCTATATCACAGACTATAAGTGACAGAAATAGTGTCCTTTGGCCAGGCCATGCATGGCTGGAGGTACTTTCCTCATTTTCTTCACTGAAGGAGTGGCTTTCAGGAGGAAATCCCAAACTCAGTATCATAAACTGTAGATTGAGAGCCTCCTTAATTCAAGGTCAGTTCTCTCTGATCACCCAATCATATCTCTACATATGAACACCTCTACGAGGCAGTTTGCCACAGCATATTTGTATTTCAGCAGAGTGGGTGCTGGCTGGATTTTGCTGCATCTGATTGTGTTTGGTGATCAATTCTGTAGACCTTCAGCTTAACTTTCAAGGATCTCTGAAAAGCATCTGTGATTTATTAACAGAGGTGGAAGTGATTTGGTTCAGCATTAGGTTCAGTGTTGCCTAGCAGACCATATTTTCATACCTTGTCTATAATATTGTTTATTTAGCAAGTCTGTATAAACTTTTCTGCTTCTATACCCATGCTGTGCTCACAGAAAAGACATCTAAGAAGTGTTGTGACTTCCTTATTCCTGGATTTCTGTGCTTCTATGAGATTAGGCAGAGAAACTAAAATTCTGTAACAAGGAGATCACTCTTAAAGACGTAGCTTGATTCCACTTAAACTGTTT
Organism: Thryothorus ludovicianus; assembly: GCA_013397245.1. NCBI lineage: Eukaryota > Metazoa > Chordata > Aves > Passeriformes > Certhiidae > Thryothorus > Thryothorus ludovicianus. The sequence continues at coordinate 98,402 of VZTB01006415.1, forward strand.
TAACTAAGCCTATTTCAGTACATGCTGAAATTGTCAATATCTGATTCTTTAGCAAAGTACTGATTCTAGCCCCTGTATCTGTGTTTAGAGAGGACTTAAGGACCATAAATTTACATCTTACCCTGTGAATACTGATTATATGACTCACCCAAGTTACTTCATTTCTGGAAATCACGCAATCTTTCACTGAAAGGATGACAGGCTGCTTTCTGTCTTTCCCTGCCATGATTCTGTCTTTGTAGACTCATTAATAATCTTAAAACTAATTCTCATCTATATACAGCTACCAAATGCACCTGCATCAAAGTCATGCTTTAGAGCAGGACTGCTGATGAGCTTTGAGGGAAGTAGTACCCAGATGAGAATGTTGAATGTAACGTCATATAATATTTTCTGTAGTGCCCTGAAACAAGAATATCTGAACATGACTAGTTGACCTATCAGAAAGATTCTTCTTTTCTTTTAAAAGTAATATTTTAAGTGATCAAAAAGAGTCTATCACTTTGCCAAACACAAAAGGACTGAAGTAATCAAGGAAATGCATTTGCTAATCAAGGCAGGGAGAAAGACCAAAACTTAAGTTTCAGATGACAAAGGCCATCACTCACCATGAAAGTCCCTTTGATGATACAAGGATAATAAATTATCTCATCCATTACACCTAGTGTTTTTCTGTGGATTTACTTCAGGTTTAAAAATTAGATGCAAAACTGCCCTCACACATTATGAGAAGCTGAATGCAAATAAGGAGAAGGCCTTAAATAAGTAATTCCTTGGTGTTTCTCTCTAACAATGAACATGGTTGACTGTTGACCTGTTGCTTTCTGACTGTCTTACCAGCCTTCAAATAGACAAGAAACAGCTGTGGTGATACTTCAGCTCTAATTGACCAGTATCAATCCATTCCAAAATCAAATGGCAAGATTCAGATTTTTTGTGAAGCATGGAAAAAACTCCAGAAATTAAGTACTATCAATCATAGAATTATAGAACTATGGAATTGTGGAAAGGTTTGGGTTGGAAGGGACCTTAAAGATCATCTAGTTCCAACTGCACAGCCATGAGTAAGGAACATTCCACTACTCCATTACTCAAAACCCCATCTGATCTGGTCTTGGGCACCTCCAGGGATAGGGAGTCTACAACCTTTCCAAGCAACCTGCTCCAGTGCTTCAACTTTGCCTTATAGCAAAGAATTTCTTCCAAATAACTAATGCTAAACATACTCTACTTCTCCTCAAGACCATTTCCCCCTGCCCTATCACTACATGACCTTCTGAAAAGTTCCCCTCAAGCTCTCTTCCAGGCCCCCTTTATGTGCTGGACAGCTTCTTAGTAAGTCTTCCCAAAGTCTTTTCTCCAGGCTGAACAGGCCCAACTCTCTCAGCTTGTTTCATAAGAAAGGTATTTCAGGCCTCTTCAAAGCTTGGACTTGCTTATCCTCAGGACTTGCTCCAGAAGGGCAACACCTTTCTTGTGTTCAAGGCCTCAGAGCTGGACACAGAATTTCAGGTGGGGTCTCACAAAGGCCAAGAGCAGGACCACCTAGCTTGTCCAACTCGTCACATTTCTTCTGATGCAGCCCAGGACATGGTTGGTTTTCTGGGCTATAAGCACATGTCAACAGGTCACGTCCAGCCTCTCATCCAACAACACCGCCCAGTCCTTCTTCTCTGGGCTGCTCTAAATCCATTCTCACCCAGTCCATATTTGTGCTTGGGACTGTCCTGACCCAGGTGCAGGACTTTGCACTTGGCTTTTTTGAACTTCATGAGGTTTGCAGAGGCCCTACTCTCAAGCCTGTCAATATCCTGGATGGCATCCCTTACCTCCAGATTCATCACAAACTAAGATAGTGTGCAATATCAGTACAGTACAATATACAATAGTGCACAATATCAGTGTCCTGATTCTGGCTGGGACAGAGTTAATATTATGCTTATTATCTGCTACAGTGCTGTGTTTTGGGTTTAATATGAGAATCATGTTTCTTTAGCTGTTGCTAAGGAGTGCTTACCCTAAGTCAAGGACTTTTCAGTTTCCCATGTTCTTCCCAAGAAATTATATGGTGCATCACTTGTGTCTTTCATGTTTTATTCCTCTCTTTCTTCTTTTCATCATTTGTATTAGTTCTCTATTTCACTTCATTTCAAGTAAAGTGAGTACACAGCTGTGTGGGACTGGGTTGCTAGCTGGGGTTAAACAACAGCAGTCTGGCAGACTCACTCTTCACGCCCCCTCCTCCACCATTGCCTCCCTCTTTCCCTGTGGGATAGGGAGGAGAATCAAAAAATGATAATACCTGTGGGTTGTGATAAGAACTGTATGATACATTTGCTCACTCACTGAGCAACACCCCTCCTGTCCACAGGCAGAGATGAGTAACTCACAGCCCACCCCCTCCCTGTTCATACACTGAGTACAACATTCTATAGCACAGAATATCCCTTTGGTTCAGGTCAGCTGTTCTGGCTGTGCTCCCTCCTGACTTCTTGTGCACCTGCTCACTGGCAGAGCATGAGAAAATGAGAAACTGAAAAGTCCTTGGCTTAGGGTAAGCACTACTTAGCAACAGCTAAAACATCAGTGTGTTATCAACATTATTCTCATCTTAATTCCAAACCACAGCACTGTACCAGCTGCTACGAAGAAATTAACTCTATCCCAGCTGAAACCAGGATAGCTAGAATACAGAATATATTTGTCAAACGTAGCAGGACACAGCAAGAAAATTTAATGTTATTACAATTTATTACTCCAGCCCAGAGTCCTAGGCTCTAGTGTAGGAGTTGATGCTGTAATAGAAAAGCTAGGAAGATGCAGTGGTGTGGGCCATGGAGCCACTCAGTCAATTCCTGAGGAGTTCATGTGTTAACATAACACAGTTAAAATTTTCCTTCCCTGCTTAATATGCCTTTTAATGTGATCCAACCAACTGGAACAGCTCTTTCTCCTGATGAATGCCCCAGTTTACCTCTGATCCAGTAGACTCCAGGTACAGCCTATAACTACAAGTCTAGCAAGCCGTCTCCACAGCTGTTTTCTCAGCAGGAGAGGATAAATTCTTCTTTTGCTGCTTTCCACAAATGATTGACAAGAAATGTCTTCAAGAACACCAGAAGTCACTTTCTTCAGCTGCTTCTTTCCTACTCCCCCCCCCACACACACCCCAAAGTGGGCTTTTGTACAGGAAAGGTGTGATCAAGAGAGCAAAGGGTAATAAGACACAGATTGAAAGTATTTTTTTAGCTGAATCATGCCCTTAAACATTCAGCCTCCACATTAATCATTGAGCGACATCAAGGATTCACTTCAAAATTGGATCTGACTAGTGCACTTAATTTACCTACTGCACCAAACAGCTGTTCAGCTTCTGTTGAATTTGAAAGCAAATGTAATTAGTGCATGTTCACTGATGCTTCCTCATTACACTGCCAGCCCATATCATTGGAACAGTTAATTACTGCAGAGACAAAGGCTTGACTTACCTGATATAGTACATGATTATTCATCATTGATTCATTTTTTCTTCTTCACTGGTAATTTGGTTAACATCCCTGACAGTGTTTAAGAGTGAATTCTCTTGATCTTTTGTGCTATTATGTCTTCTCAGATGCTACTCAAATTCTCCAGCTAGCTTAATTCTCTAGATTTTATTGAGATATGAGGTGTCACATCAGTTGACACTGCATGTAACTGGAGAAATAACTTAATTACATGGATCATAGCAAAATGTGCTATTCAGTCACTGTCCATCAGAGCTGTGTTTGCACTTGGGGACTTTCCCAAGTGCATGCAGACCAAAGACTGGCTAATAGAACCACCTTCTTTCAAGGATGACTTTCTTATAATGCTGACGAAGAGAATGATTATTCCATAGTTAGTCTTCTTTTTTGATAGACCTGCTCCACTCCTACACAAAGTTTCTTTGCTGGCTTTGCTTGAGGTTTTTAAAATGGTCTCAGCACTCCACTCCATCACTAAAATGGAATTAGCTGACTTTCCATCCCTGCCTACCAGATGTCACAGGCTCCTCTCAGATGCAAACCCTTTTCTCAAAAGGAAGATGTGTCTGCATGAAATGTGAGGACTTTACATTTATTGGTGACCTCTAGGCTGGTGAAGGACAAGTTGCTCAATACAGCTGCCAGTCCTGGGTATTTCTGCAGTGTGCAGATCAGCTTGGCTGTGCTGGCATGGTAATACACCATACTCCTCAGAAAGGCCAGATTTAGTAATTTAGTGCACAGGTTTAACATTACTGCCAGGCATATGGAAAATAGCCCTAAGACATCCTGCTGCATCCCTCTCCCATCACACTGAAGATATACTTGCTAGTCTGGCAAAGGAAGGTCACCTAAATTGTTAAGGCAAGTTTGAGTAATTTGTACAGCACTGCACATTTATTTGTCATCTTTTCATATGTGAAAATTTGTAACCATTCACAGAAGAATGAAATGTAAAGAATCAAAGAAATGTACAAAGAAAAAGGTGTATAACCATTTAGGACAGAGAAGCTATGCAATGTTCCTAACAATGATGCTGAAAGAAAAAGGAATTTTTTTTAAAGTGAGATGTTCACTCAGGAACATCTGAGGAACATCTGAGGAATATGAAGGAATTGAAACACTGCTCCTAAAGCAATTCAGGTGTCAAAAGACCTGTTCACAGAATTATGCTGACACTTAGAGGTCAGTAAAGTAGAATTGAGAGGACTTCTCTGCCACCTGAAAGAGACTTCATATTTTTCAAAGGTTGTGGGTGATCTGAGAGATCAATAGCCTGACATTCATTTGGTTTGCTCACTCTTTCTTATCCTGGATATGTTTCTCTTTTTTTATCTGATTCTACTGCATGAAACTTTCTTACCATTATACATTTCACAAAGAATCCAAATAAAAATGCTTCAAGAGCAATCCACAATAAACTGTACAGCAATATCTGATATGCACATCAAACTCATATGGTAGCTGGGAGATGCATAGAACAGCAGATATTTGCTTTTACATGCTATACCACTCAGTCTGGCTTCCAGTGGGCTTTAAAGCTGCCTCAGTATTAGTTCATTTTATTAGGGTTTTGTTTCAGTTTTGATTTTTTTCTTTTTTTCTGCTGCCTTAGACCACAAGGCTATTTTTGGGTTCATCATTTCATTCCATAAGAAAAAATGATCGAGCAAGTAAAATCACTCTGTGGAATGTAGGTAATTTGGCAGTCTGATGGGGGCACAGATCAAATAAAATATAAGGCAAAGTTGCCTTTCACCTCGTCAAGGATCAGTCTCTACAAACTGTTCAAGTCACTAAAACTGCATAAACCTCACATCAAATCAATCTATTCTGCAAGGGGATAAATAAGTTGTGAATTAGGCAATTTCAAAATAGGTAATTGCCTGAAATGAGTAATTCCTAGCATCTAGCATAGCCACTGTTATTACCCACATAAATATTGACTCATGTATTAAGAGTAATTAATGAGAAAACAAAACTGCAATAAAGGAAAGGAAAAGTGAAAAAAGCAATCCTCTCAGAGGCCCTGAAGGCTTCTCTTTTCTATATTTTGTGTTTATCAATGTGCTAAACTGAATTTTACAATGCACATTTTCTTTGTTGACCAGTAAAATTATAGCACAGCATTTCAGATTTATTTCAAATCATGAAATATGCAATAGTATGTGAGAGGTGCAATTCATTCATATCTCAGGAGGCAGAGGAACTAAAACCTCGGCTTTAGGTTGAGAGGTTTTGGGTTCTTTTGTCCAGCACACAAACTCTTAGAATTGTACCTCAGAGGCACAAGAAAGATTTTGACCTTTTGGAACAAGTCCAGAAGAGAAGCAGAAAAAAATCATTCATTTCACACTCGATACTTACTCTGCCAAGGGGTAAGAATTGTGCACAAAAGGTACAAGAGCAGGATGGTGGAAGGGAGAAGCACACCATGATAACACAGCGCTACCTCTTGCTTCTGGGACAGGAGAGAATTGGCACAACCTTGAAGGAATTTTAGGCTGCATATTCAAGCTGCATCTCTCTCTCCTTCTCTCTCTGTTTCCTCCTCATTCACATCTGAATTTTCTTCCAGACTTCATTCCACTCTAAGGCACTACTAATATCCTTATTAATGTTGTCTGTGCTTTAAAGCAGTCCTGAGAACTTCACAGAAGGTAGGGGAATGTCATAAGCCCCATTTTAAAAATGAGAAACATCAGCTGATACACAAGCAGCAGAAATCCGCTGCAGAACTGGGACCTGTTTCTCAGGTGGATCAAACATGAAACTTTTCTCGAGACAAAGTGAATAAAGCCTTAACTTTAGAGTTACCTTTCATCTCAAAAACCTGCTGTTTGGACTCCTATCATGAGTGAAAAAGATGTAAGGTAATCTTTAAAGTTTTAAGGATGTGACTCTTTCAAGGTTCAAACACCTTTCCACTTGAAATACAGGCTATCATATATAGAGTGTTCCCACAAAAAGTTTGCTTTCTTTAGTGAAGTATATCAGCTACAGAATGCTTGCTAGTTGTGATTTTGCAATAGGCCACCTCCTCTTGCAAGTCTTTATTACTTCCACTTCAAAAGATGTAACCTGGTCATGCTGGTTATTCATTTCTCTTCCTGGTGATGCTTATAACATGGGACTCATAATTTCCCTTATCACCTGCCTCTATCACATCTGCCATGAAGAGCTGTGAGATATCTGGGATCAAGAGTAGTTGTTGCCCAGATGTCATGAATATCTTTATATTTTAAAAGAAATTTACCAAGTACCAAGAGGTTTCTCAGTATCTGTGAGGATAAGAGGCTAGGAGAATAGAAGTGAGTAAGAGGCTAGGACTAAATTGATACAAAATAAACTGAAATATATGTTTCATGATAGTGGATGAAGCTGCAACAAAGCTTTAAATCACAGGGGTAGCAGTGGAAAAATCTATAACCTGAATTTTAGAAATTCATTGGCTGAATTAGAAGATTTGAAATTACATCTAAGAAAATTACATCATAACTTGAGTAAAACATATCAATCTTTTTTCTCTTTTTTTTTTTTTTTCCCTGAACAGATATATGTCAGGACATACTACACAGTACAATGCACATAACCTGTTAGGAAGAAAAGAAGTTATAAAGAAATGTGTATATGAGACACTAGAGATAAATTTTTCATGTTTAATATTCAACATCTTGGCAAATATTTCCTTCAATGTAGAATCAGCATGATTTCAGGAATGTGAGCCATGTCTGGATTAGCAGATGAAACAGAGGCAAGGCACAGGATTGCAAATGTCTAAACTGCTTTGGTTTTAGGATTTTCCTAGCATGGCTTTGGACAGAAAGCATTAGCATCCTCTCAGCTAAGGTCTAGACATCCTTCAGCATTTTGTAAGACTGTTTCTAATAGACAGTTTAGCTGTAGCCACCCCACTTTAGGCCAGTTTACACAAAAATCATGAGTCAGTTGCAAGCCTAAGTCTCAAGGTGGTCTCTAACCTTTTCCATGTGAAAACATATATATCACTATCTCTACATGTACAATTCATCCGTGGCAATGCAGTTTCTCAGTGCTATTCCTATCTTATTCATAAATCCCACGAAAGATCTACCACTCTTTTATAGCACTGAAGCTAAGAGATACAATTCACTAAGAACCAAAATATGAACAATTATTAGAGGAAAATGTGCTATCCATAACACAGGCACTCCACAAGTCAAAATGCAAAACCTCAGCAGCCTCTGAGGGGAAGGCTGCTGAGATGCTGGTGAGACCACAGCATTAGACAGCAACTCTGGGTGTTGCCTTCTGGGGAAGAATGAGCAGTATTAAACAAAAGAGGACTGCAGAGAAACACTGGTTTCATATCTTGAAAAATGAAAAAAATACATACTTTCGTCGCAGAATTGAGATTGCTGCAATTCTCATGCAGTATTGGAGGCATAAAAATGATCTCCCCAGAGACAGTCATTCATTGTTCACTTCATAGCACCTTGCAGAGATGAATACTGATGAAACACTAACCCAGCATGTGTCTAAACAGGAAGAACAGGAAAAGTACATGAGCACTGACCTATTGCTGAAGAAATATTCAGGGCTATGGAAAAGTATGCCAGAGAGACATATCATCAGAAATTCAGCTGATGATTCGGCCATACCAACACAGCTTTAACTGAACTTTGAGATCAATGATGTATCCAGCTCTAGGCAATGTGCAGAGACAGCTGCAGCTCAATCCCACCACAACCAAGAGAAAGAAAAACATGAGGGGCAAGAAGTGTGGCCAAGTGCTAGTAATATGCTAGAAAACACTTTTGAAGCCAGCTGTTAACAGAGAAATTAAACAAAGCTACCATTACTTGAAATGTGCAGTAGTTGATGAAAAAGCGGTACTATTGCCACAAAACATTGGTAAATAAAACCAGCAGTTCAGATGAAATGCTGTGTCTGAATGTCCACACCAGGAAAGGAAAAGACAAGAGTCCTTTGGTGCCCTCTCTAGCTGCCTAACAGACAGTACAGTAGTAAGGAGATAACTCCTCCAGCACATGCTGTAGTCAGATGAAGACTCCCACAAGAGCTAGCAAGAAACTCAAACTACAGACATCTCTCAGGTCTGGTGGAGCTGCTGAGGAAGGAAGTGGGGAGAGCAGAATGCCCAGACACCCTCAAACTCATGGAAACCAGAGTTGGCAGCTGTGTTTTTTCATTTTTGCAGACTTTAGCATTTTTTGTGATGGTGGAAAGCCCTCAAAAATGCCTTGTATATTTGGGAAACCTCCCATCAGGGAACACAGCCCTGCAAAGAAGTCACTGTGTGGTAATCTTGAAGACATACTGTTTGATTTATCTGGAACTAAAAAAGTCTCTGGTTGCAATGTTGAAGATAGGTTCTGGCATGCTGAATCACCCAGTCCCTTGCAATCTGCGCCACGTCTTTTACCAGGTACTGTGAAGGGAAAAAAAAAGGTTCCAGACATCAGCCTGCACTCAAAGCTATTCCAGTGATAACAGATAAAGACAAAACAGGACTTTCAGACATCAGGCCTGCAGCTGGCAATGGCTATTGTCTAAGAAGATAGCAAAGGATACCACAGGATGTTTTTTATTGAGCTTAACAGAGCCAGGAGCAGAGTACTAGTCTAAATGCAAATAAGCTGGTTCTCAGGAGAAATCTGCACTGTCAGAAATCTCTGGAGTCCTGGGAGCTTCCAAATGGTCCTTGAGAAAGATGAAATTCATAAAGTCAATGTAAGAAAATATAAGAATAGCCAAGTGCAGTATCTGCCTGCAATCCAGTATATAAGCAGTAGATGAAGTTAGAGAGGCAATGAAGAATAGGCAATACAGGTGGTGAAGTAGCCTTGCAGCACTACTGCCCTTTTAAGCAGCAGGGATTGCAGAAGGAGCTTAGGCCTCAGGATGAAGCAGAAGAGTGACACTGCAGCATATCTAGCAGCTCTCATCTTCCCTTGACACAGCAAAATGACAAGTTTATACTGAAACAGAAATACTAACTATGCTGCAGAGGACAGCATAGTGCCTGAGGGCATTGTCCAAACACTTCTTGAACTCTGCCAGGCTTGTGCTTTGACCACTTCCCTGAGGAGTCTGTTCCAGTGCCTAACCACCCTCTGGGTGAAGAACCTTTTAATAATATCTAATCTAAACCTCCCCTGACACAACTTCAGGTCATTTCCTCAAGTCCTGTCACTGGTCACCACAGAGAAGAGATCAGTGCCTGTGCCTCTGCTTCCCCTCGTGAGGATGTTGCAGACTGTAATGTGTTATGTACAATATATGACAAATAGGCATATGGAGAGGGCCTTCTGCAGATCTTGGAGCAGCCTTCCAGTGCCTAAAGGGAGAGTGCAAGAAAGAGAGGGATTTTTAGAGGATTTTATAGTGTTAGGACAAGGGAGAGAACTTAAACTAAAAGAGGGTAGATTTAGATCAATTGGTATAGTTTTTAACATAAACTGGAAAAGGTTGCCTAGAGAGTTCCCTCACTGGAAGTATTCAAGAGCAGGTTGGATGGGCATCTGAACAACCTGGTCTAGTGAAAGGTATTCATGACAGGGGGATTGGAGCGAGATGATTTTTAAGAGCCCTTCCAACACAAACCATTCTATTATCTCTGTTGGATGTTCACATACACAGAGGGACATGCATTTTCCAGAGCAGGAAATCTCATATGGGGCCTTCGTGCCTCACTTTGCTGTAGGCACCGAATAACGATGAGAAGGTACGCAAGTCATAGACTTAGAAAAAAACGGGGACGCGATTTAGCCGCCTCGTTGCCGCTGCCGGCTCCCCGTCCCTCTCTTCCCAGAGATCCCCTCAGTGAGTAGGGCGCATCCCGGCGCCGGCAGCATCCCTGTTTCCCGGGCTGGCCACACGGTGGGGCGGGCGGCCCGGCGCTGTTCCCGCGGAGCATCCCTGCCGCTGGCGGCGGCGGTGCCCGGCAGGTGGCTCCTTCCACCCGCGCATCGCTGGGCGAGAGCTCCCCGCGCCCCGGGGACAGCCCTCGCAAACCTTTTGTTCCCCGCATGAATAACGCCGTGGCGTACGGGGAGGTCGGCACTGCTCTCCAGAGTGCCATGGCTTGGGCTGGGACGTGACACGCTTTTGGGTAAGGAATATTTGTCACAGCGCTGCACGCATAAACAGGGGTGCATTCATCGGAACGGAATCGCATCTCAGTTCTGCTTGAGTAAATCTGAAATAGGTCAGCTGCAGCCAGTGGAGATATTGCAGATGGGAATGACAGGGGAATTTGGCCCATTGTTAAAATATCTTCATGTAGAAACAATGTAGGAAAACTGAACTATGACCAGGTTCCTTCACTATGGGCTAATTTGACTCTAAAATGACCCCTCTTAAGTCGGTGAAGTTACACAGGTGTGAAGGAGAGTGCACACAGAAGCCAGGACTGTTTGAACTGCTTGATCCAAAAGGAACCATTTTGCATATACTAATAAATGCAAGTTTATATTTAAGAAAAATCATTTTCATATATATATATATGTATATATATATAAAATATAGACAGGCTTAGATCTTTGAGACACTTCAAAGGGCCTTGACTTATTGGAAAGTTCAGACTGAATCAATCACCATATCTTCAATATGCCTAAACTCTGGCAAAGTTACTGATTTTAGAAAATAAATGTATTTACTGGTGCAAAACATTCAAAACATGGAGATTTTTTACTTGACCAGGGACAGTCTTCCAAAATGCATGGATTTATTGTGATCTTATTGAACTTGGGGCCTAAAAGACTGGAGCCTGACATGATTTCATAAAAGCCTTACATAAAATTTGCTGCCATTTCTGCTGATAGTTCAGGTCTGTATTTGGAAAGAAGATCAAAATATGGAAAAAAAAGTATTCTTAGAATTTGTTTCAAAATTTATTAAGGCATATATATTGGGGTGATGGAAGAGAATACCCTTGCCTAATCATTTTCCCTCTACTCTGTTAATTTTGGGTTTATTGAAGTACTCCTCAGTTTCTAGTTACTAAAATTTTCCTGCTTCTGAAAGTCACACCCTGTCTTTACTTTTCAGGATATATCAGCTGGCACTAAAGGGGAAATATGAAAGCATAGGGTAACACTGAAGCTGAGTTGATTTGTTTCACATTCAACTGACTATTGAAAACCCACCTTTCTTTTTTCCCATATTAACCATTTCTCACTTTCCTTTGAAATGCAGGAGGCTTGTGAATTACAAGGGCTGTGCTGTAAGTGTGAGTTACTTGAGCTTCTACCTCTTCCAGGATGAAGTCGTCACCTGCATCAATAAACCTCCAGAGCTATTTTTGGTAAGCTCCGCTGGGCTCAGTGCCTCCTGGGGGTTCTTCCAAACCTCGCCGTGCTGCCTGCTGTGGATTCCATGGCAGTCAAAATGATTAAGAGTACTGCCTGAGAAATGTGGGAACAGTGATCCAACATAACTCATTTAATATTCTGAAACTATTTTGCTTGATTCTGCTGTGGTTTATTCAGGTATTTAACATTTTCTGGTCCACACTGTTGCTAGAAATGATGCTTACTTGGGACACTAATCCTGTCATGAGAAGAATTAAGCTGTTGATGGTTTAGCTTGGGCTCTTCTTTTCTCTTTCATAATTCTAGCACCCTTTCATTTCCAGAAAACCAAGCAACAAAGTTACAGTCCTTAGAAAGCCTGACAAGGGAACAGATTTGATGGAGCTGTCAAGAAAAGAGGAGACTAAATGAAGCTCACAGTTTGTTTCCTGTGCACAGGAACAAGTGGCCTGATGTAAAAAAAAACCCAACATTTCTGCTGTAGAGCTGAAGCCCTGGTCCTAATCATTAGGTTGCTGCAAAGCACATGCCTAGGTTTCAGGCAGCAGAATTGCTCGGATCATTTCCTATGCACTTTGCAGAATGGCAATTAGCAGCACAGTGGCATTAACAAGACAGCTTTACGTGAGCTTTCAAAGTAAAAACAGAAAGAATCTGTAAAAGACCAACTACTTGTAAAATGTGAGAGGGAAGCTGTAGGCCTGATTTTTCGGAGGTGGGTGCAAGGCTTTGCCCGCAGGCAGAGCGACCATCAATTGGAGCCACCCTCCACACCTCCCTGGCTCCTCCAAGGAGGGGAACTCTCCCACCTTCTGCACTCGACCTTTGTGTTGCATTTCCTGCAAGGGGATGGATGCCACACATCTCCAAGTGCCCTCTCATCCACATTTGCCGTAAACACCCAGAACACCTGTTTGCTCTGACTCACCCACTCCTCACGAAGACTCTCCCTTTTTTTGACAGCAGACCTCACTCAGGTAGTATGTGCTGCTAATATCCTTTCAGGACCATGTAATAACATGCCTTCTATCCAATTCCTAACATCTTTCAATCAGCTCAGCCAGTGGGCTAACTGCTTATGCTCCTGTGATTTATATAAGTGCAATTAATTTAAACTGCATCACTCTGGTGCTATGCTGGTGAAAATGCCCTGAGAGGGAGAACCTCACTGGTGAATCAGACCCTTTACTTTTAACAAACACACAAAAGAACAGATCCCAAGCCAGTGAAAATCTGCATGGCTCCATTCATTTCAACACACAAACTTAAACCAGCTCAAAGTCTGAATCACAGCTCATGTAACAGACTATTTAGATACAGACTAATGCCTCACATCCTGAAATGCAATTCTTTCCCAGAGCTGGCAGAGGACAGGGACTTGTCAGATGGAACTGAGCTGAGAGGGAAGCAGAACCACAAATGAAACATTTTAAAAATGTTTTGTGGATTTCTTCATTTCTGTGGAGATGAGGAAAGTAACGGATTGTGTCTCTGCAAGCACTGCTCTTTCTCTTCTGGAAAAAACACCTCTGTTCCTTTTGCCCCAGCTGCAAAGCAAGTACCTGCAAAATCCCTTTCTTTGCCACTTTCCCTTTCCTCCCATAGCCTGGGTATGTTCCCTGCCACTCAGAAATTCATATGGCCCCTTTCACTAACAGACACCAGAGTTAGATGCTGAACAAATGAATATTTTTAATAAGTTCTTCCCAATGGCTAACTTTCCTTGCACTTGTTTTGGTATTCCCCAAGATTAAGAAGTCAGGCAGCTTGACAAAGCACTTTGCTCTTACATGTCTTAACAGACCCATTGGGCTCCTTTTTTTTTTTTTTTCCCTTCACATCTATTCCAACACCTGCTGCAGAAACATGCTGGGGTGGTCTCTGTAAAACACCCTCCACGCCTTCTCCCAAGAGGAGAGAGAGAGCTCCAGCGTCACACCAGTGCGGCATGCCGGTATGTGCCCAGGCAGGTGTAGGTAACACACAGCGAGGGGGGGAAGGGGTGGGGAGGGCAGACCAAGAGTCAATCAGAGTGTAATTTGTGTTAGAAATTTACCAGCATTCAGCTGTCCATATTTCCAAAATGCAAATATTTTAAAATTAAAAAACCTATCTGTGACTAAATATCTCCTCTAAATCAATCTAGATAACCAGAACACTCTGTGGCACATTTAAGAGACTTTCATCCTAAATGAAATACATAACATAGATTATACCTTCGTAGGAAATCAAGAGGTCCTAAAATATACTAATGGAGAAGGACATTTAAGAGACATTTAAATTACCCAGTCTATAATTTTGGGGGGTTTGCTTATCTATGCATCTTTTAACTGCTTTGGATAATTAGGAAAATGTCCTTGGCAGTGTCCTAAGAGGATAGGCAAAAGAGTCACATAACTACTCCCAAGGAAGGAAAGGTTGAGGTTTTGCATTCTGCAGATTTTTAAAGTAAAAGAGAAAATATTCTTCATGTGAGCAGTCTGAAGCAGTATGCATATTATATAGAGACTATCACTCTGAAATATTATCCTCCCAAGACTTCTCCCTCTCCTTGAACTCACATGCAGTATCAGTCTAGTCCTTCTGCTTGAAAGGGTGCAGGTTAGGGAGGCAGGCTGCTCGTCTCCAGCCTTTCCTAAGCACAACTATTCAAAGGCAGCCCCCAAATGGAGCTGGCACACATTCAGTTCAAAGCCTTCCATTCGGTCTGCCGGCCAACTCGTTATCTTGTAATGTCGTTTGTGTGTGTGTGTGTGTGTGTGCGTGTGTGTGTGTGTGTTTACCCCTTCTGCTCTCAGTGAACAGTTTGTCCCATTGTAATTCTCATATCAAACATCTGGAAACCAGACTCGTTTAAAAAGAAAAACAAAAAGAGAAAGAATAATAAAAAAGAAGGAAAGGAGAAAAAAAGGGGGGAAGGGAGTGAAGGAAAAGTTGGGGGGAAAGGGGAAAAAAGGTGGAAGAAAGAGGAAAAAGAAGTTTCATTGCCTATGACTTATCCAGGTCCCTGTCAGAAAAAAAAAAATATATAAATTTCAGCTGAGTCAGTAAACTGACCTTTATTTTCAAGAATTTTGAGCAATACATTTTTGTAGACTGCAGTTCTACAGAGCCACATCCCCCCGCTTACGGAGCAGGGTAACGCGGTCTGCTGGAGCTCTCTCCCCCGTTCACAGCTGTCTCCAGCGGGAGGAGCTGAAACCTGAACCAAACCCTCCGAGTGGGATTGGATCCCTCAGCCAGCAGCTCCAGAGCCCTCCCAGAAAAACAGCCTCTTTGGAAAAGTGCTTGAGAACATCCCGAAGCGATTGGAGGAGCGGGAAACCCTTCCCCCCTGCACCTGACTCGTGGGTATTTACAGCACTTTTCAAGGCGCCTCGGCACTGCCACTGCACAAGCGGGAGTGGATGGGCTGCGCGGGGCCGGCAGCGCCGTAGGGAGCGGGAGCGGCTCCGATGCGCCCGCAGTGACACCGCGTGTGCCCGCGCTGCGCCACCCGCCACCGCCACCCGCAAGGACAGAGCCTGCCAGAAGCGCACACCCTGCGTCCAAAATGCCACGCTCCTTCCTGGTCAAGAAGCATTTCAATTCGTCCAAGAAGCCGAATTACAGCGAGCTGGACACTCATACAGGTAACAAAACGCAGTCTGGTGCCACCGCGTCGCTCCTGAGGCTGAGGTCGTTGCGTGGCAGTACTGAGGAGGGGTGGGATTGCTCTGCGGGCTGGAGGGGTCGGGTTAGCTCATTGCTTGTTCTATTTTCTCCTGCTTACAAGAAGGGAATTTTGAGAAATATGTCAGTGCTAACCAGAATGAATCGTGAAAGTTTGCTCATCCACTTGAACTCAAGTTACTGAGAAAGGATTTGGAGTTTTCCTGTTCTGTATCTGTTGGTGGCGGAATTGAAACTTTTATTCAAATCCTTCAGGAAGTTTCACTGCTTCATTGTGTCAGGCTGCACAGATTTAGAAGCAGCATGCCGCTTTGAAGGGACTCTCCAGCTGCAATTTGCCTGTTCAAGGGCACTGTCTCGACCCATCAGAATATATGTATGAAACAATATTTCCTGAATCCCCCTCATATTCAGATCACCCTACTGAGTGTTTTATTTATGCCACTTTTAATCCTCAAAGTGTTAATTTTGCTGCTTTTTGAAATGCTTTTTGGTTCTCTTACCTTAAAACATTCTTCTTTCTCCAGTGATTATATCCCCATACCTGTACGAAAGCTATCCAGTCCCTATCATACCACAGCCAGAGATCCTGAGCTCAGTAGCTTACAATCCCATTACTGTGTGGACTACAACTGGGCTGCTACCGTCTCCATTACCCAATGACCTCTCTCCGCTTTCTGGATACCCCTCATCTCTGGGAAGAGTCAGCCCACCTCCACCTTCTGACACCTCCTCCAAAGATCACAGCGGTTCAGAAAGCCCCATCAGCGATGAAGAAGAGAGAATCCAGTCAAAGCTTTCAGACCCTCATGCAATCGAAGCTGAAAAGTTCCAGTGCAGTTTGTGCAACAAGACCTATTCGACTTTCTCTGGGCTGGCCAAGCACAAGCAGCTGCACTGTGATGCCCAGTCTAGGAAATCGTTCAGCTGCAAGTACTGTGACAAGGAGTATGTCAGCCTGGGAGCGCTTAAGATGCACATCAGGACCCACACGCTACCTTGTGTCTGCAAGATCTGCGGCAAGGCTTTCTCTAGACCCTGGCTACTCCAAGGACACATTAGAACTCACACTGGTAAGAGCAAGCGTTACATTTGCAGTTTCTTGTTGCATCGGGATGCCTTTTTGCTATCTTTCTCCACAGGTGGAAAAGCTTTTCTTAACTAACCTTGAAATACATCCATAGAATTTCAAATGAATCATTAAAAGGCTGAATTCTCCCTTTTTCAGGGAGAGGGGGAAGGTGGGAGGAGGGGGTTTAGCATGGTCTCTTAACTGCAGGCCAGGTACTAGCATAAATCAACATTGCTTCCTTGATAGTTTTAGGATGGTTTAGCCCATTTCCTCTAGCTGAAGCTTTTGCTTTAAGGATTTTATGTTAACTTGCAGGCTTTGGAAATTGCTAACTTTGAGAAGGCTCCAGCTGACTCTGGAATCAGGCAGCAAAAAACAGTCAATGTGCATGAGGGGCTCTTTTCTGACTCCTTTAGCAGCTGGCAAGTTTTGCATGAGCTACCTCAAGTCCCTAAGAATTAGAAACCCATCATCATCAAAGTGGTTGGGGTTTTTTCTATTGAGGCAAAAATGGGTTTTGAGTATAACAATGGGTACAATGTAATATCTGTACAGCTATTTGCTGCTTTTCAGTCAAAGCTCTTGTTCCCCAGTAATTCACGCATCACTAAGCAGAAAATGTTCTATGAAAATATTTGAAAATGTTGGAAGGGGCCCAGTCTAAAAGGACTGCATGCACCTGTAGATGCAGAAGATGTCAGCAGCTTTTTTTCAGAGACTGCACTTTACAACATATTCTCAATAGACTGGGGTTCTGTAAAAGAGCCAGAAGTGCTGAAAGATGCTGTATCTGTGACCTGATTAACTTCTTATTAGACTTTTTTTTCTTATAATAAGTCATTTGTTTGTTCTTTCTGTTCCTTAGGATCAAAATAGGTTTCACTTGTCCCAAACATATACTTTTTGTTTTGTTTTGTTTTTTAAAGATTGATCCTATTTTCTCTTGCTGTTTCCTTTGTAGGAGAGAAGCCATTTTCCTGTCCTCACTGCAACAGGGCTTTTGCAGACAGATCCAATCTGAGGGCTCATCTGCAGACCCACTCAGATGTGAAGAAATATCAGTGCAAAAATTGCTCCAAAACTTTCTCCAGAATGTCTCTTCTGCACAAACACGAGGAATCTGGCTGCTGTGTAGCACACTGAGTCATGCAGTCAATGTTTACCTGGACTCAATGCATTTCTCCACTTCTGCTCCAAATGATAAGTGGAAATCCAAAGGCGTTTTCTGTTCTACTTTTCAGCCAAAAAAAAATGAAAACCAAAAAACAAAGAAACCAAACCAAAACATCACCAAATAAGCAAACTAGTGGAAAAACTTAGAATGTCAGTAGAAATGAGCTTTAAGTAGTTTCTGTTCTGCCATACATTTGCATTCTTAAGTGTGAATTCTGAAATAGGGGGAAAGACGCCATGCATGACATTTCAAGTAGATCTAAAGGAAGAAGCATTATCAGCTTTCTTAATAGATGAAGCCAAATGTAGGTCATCTTTTCTTGCTTAGAAAAGGCTTCAAAGTTAACAATACATTCCTGCCAAGCCATTTCAACCAAAGAAACAGTATTTTAAGTGAAAATACTACCCAAGTGAATTTTGCTAGACACCATTTATCTCAGGTGCCTTAAAAAGTATTCCAAGTTTACCTTAGTAAATGTTTAATATTATTCATTGCTGTGTTTTTTTTATTTTATTTTATTAGAAGCCAAGGCCTTCATTAATGACCTGAAATGCTTTAAAACTGCATAACTAAAGAGGGAAAAAAGTATAAGAGAATGTACGAAAAAAGTAAAAGCCACAAATTAACTGCATGTGCCTTAAAAAAAATAAAAATAAGATAATACTGTAGCTTCAAACATTCCTGGTGCATGCTTGACCATCCTTTAATATGGAATAGTTCTTCTAAACTTCATTTTAGTTTTAAAAAACGGGAATAAGTGCAAGAGAGGGGATCCATGGGAGTTTTACAATTTTTTTTTTAAATGCACAAAGGAAATGCAATATTTTCAGCATTACCCCTCCAAGTGCCTTTTTTATTGATAATTTTGTAAAGTATGTGGACATAATGTAAATATTTTTATTTTTATATGATTGAATGTGTTATGAATGAATACAAATTGTTGCCCATAGCAGCATCTATAGATAACTTGAAGAAAGTGTGAAGTGAAATTGATGTTATTTTCTAGCCACTTTTTTACAATAAACATTTTTAAGTAATATTTCTGTTGTTTGTTCTAATTAAACAACTGTGTGCATGCTTTGGAACATAGATAAATGTGAATGTCTCTACATGACCAAATGAAGATAAAAGTGAATTTCAGGTGTGAAGACTTACTCCACAAGTTCTAAATATTAGAAAAGAATATATACATTGCATTTTAAAAGATTTTAAACCTTACAGTGCATTTTTCTAGTCAGTGTTTTAAAGCTTACAAAACTATGACAACATTGTGAAATATATTTTATCAAAAACACTTAAGACCAATGCACTTTTCTTGCATTTTAACAGATGAAAGTATGCTATTAGGGAGGCCTTATGGTACTTTCCCTGAGACTTTCACATCAGGGACTATGGGCCTGATCCAAAGTTCATTGAAGTCAGTGGAGCCTCACAGGAGTTCAGCAATGTTTGCATGATGCTCTTTTAAAGTAGTAGTAAAGTCACAGTATAATATACCTTATATGGCAATTTCAAGATGATTAAATATATTTTATTAAAATGTATTACATATTAGAACTGTCAAGTGAATGCATTACAACTGCATATCAGCTGATATATCACAGGAAAGAAATTATTCCATAATAAAAAGTAGAAATCTTTTTTCTTCAGATGATTTGACTAAGTGCTCCAAGATCTGAACTACATGAATGTATTACAACTTCAACAAATCATGTCTCATCTTTACTGACTGGTGTGAAACAGCATCATTTTCAATTTTTAGCAAAGTACAAAGATAAAAAGTACAGACAAGCACCAGCTGGCATCCAATCCGTCTCCTGTGTCTACACTAGGGTACCAACTGGAACAAGTAATAGCAAAATTAAAATTCCAACAATTTACCAAGAATGTTACTGATGTGTAAACACAAGGTGAACATTTCTTGAAAAAAGTATGTTTCTTCAAAATAATGCAATAGGTCATGCATGCTTCCTGTCTCCTCCAGCCCAGTTCTGGAGGAGGGCTTCAGCAGGACTGCCCTGAAATAACGCAGGCAGATGTTTTGCACGTTTTCTCCATAGAAAACACAACATGAAAAATGAAACTCAAATGAAGCTTTCATATTCTTGAAGTGTAATAACAATGATTCCCCAGGAGCTGCTAGATTTTTTTTTTCAGGAAAAGGCTGAAGAGTTCAAGAAAGATAGGGTTAGTGGGAATTTGTGAGGTAACATTTCAAAATGAACACATGAAGGCATCAAATACCCTTGAAAAGTTTCATGTGGTTTCTCTATTGATTTGCACTTCCATGTCATTCTCTTTGAAGTTCGTAGGCTCCAGCAGCTCTTTGTGCAGCTCCTTTTTCCCAGAGCAAAGTTTACTGGGGTATGAGTAAAGTTCTGGCAGTCAACAGCTATTTGTACTGTTCTAGGTTTGCTCTCCTGTGCTACTCCACAAAGACATTTCCATTGTTTTAATTCACACTTTAAATTCTCTACGCCCATAGTAAATTAAATAGTATAAGAGCTTGACTTCTTGAGTGAGTGGAAATGCTACTGCTGTCCTCAAGGGAAATCTGATGAAAACTTCATCAAAATACAGTATGCTAAACCAAACACAAGTGGAACTGGTCTGATTTGGAGATGACAATTAAGATATGCTACTTTGCATGCCTGTAACACCTGTACTCATAAAACACAAAGATGGGAAAGGCTAGAAGCTCTTTTGGCTCATCTTTGTAATTGAAACAGAGCACTCTATCACAGATTCCAGCTCTCTGTCCAGTTGCAGCACATACTTCCCAAGCAGCTAAATTTCTCTGCTTTTCCTGTGTGACTGCTTTCTATTCCTTGTCAAGACTTTCTCCAAAACATATTCCATTAATAGTTTTACCTCATTACCTTAGAAATGCCCTTCTACACCTGCATAAGCTATTTATCAATGTAAATTGAATTCTGTTCCAAGCTTCTGGTTGATGACTCCTGTTACTTTCTTAGCACATGATGGAGAAGCTCCCTCCAAGGTCAATCTGCCCATTGAATCTCTTTGACCAAAAATTTGGGAAAACTGCAATGTTTTTCGCAACACATCTCTTATTCTATGTCCAAATAATCTTTTAAACTTCTAAAATCTTTCTTAGGAAAACATGGTCCCTGTACTCTGAATATCTTCATGGCTTTTCTGAAATCTGTCATATTTTTACTTTTTTTTTTTTTTACAGAATGTGATTCAGGTCCTTCCTTTAGGATGTTCTGTCAACCTACTTTCAATGTTCTTTCAGTGTTCAGGGAAGAACAGAACCACCTCAGCACTTGTGAAGTTACAAGTTAAATATATGAATTTCTCAAGGCTGAAAGTAATAATTGATTCACGTTGGTTTCCATGTCTTTCTTCCGTTGTTTCTGTTTGGGCATGCTTTTCACTTCAGAGGCTGCAGAATGAAGGGAGATGTGCATGAAATGAAGACAGAACAAAGTACACTTTTAGGCTCAAAGCACTGCAATTATCCTACCATGTAATGCAGAGTTAGGAAAAGCATGTTGTACACTCACCAAAGGGTTAAAAGAAATGCCTCTCAGATTAAGGCACCATGAAATCTTTCTTCTGTATTTTGTTCTGTTATTTGGATTATTATAGTTCCTGTTGTCATTAAGCAAACTCAGAGCCTATTACTCTAAGCCCCATAAAATCATATAAAAATGAAACACTATAAAGATCCCATAATTTAAATTATAAAGAAAACAATAGGAAACCTGGTAATTTAATTCTGATGTCTTGTGCTACAGCTGATTCCCCCTGCCACAAAATAAATCAATGTTTAATTTGAAAATATATTTTTATTTTTGAATAAGACATTTTCAGTTACAGGTATTATTGCTTTAGAAATAATGGGTTTTACTAGCAGTCCTGAGTGTTTGGTTTTGTCCCTTAAATGTAGGTGTTCAAAAAGTTAGATTATATGAATTATAACTCTGGTTCACAGAAATATGAGGAGTGGAAGGTGAGAAGTGCACCCCAACCTGCATACATTGTAGTATCAAATGATAGCTGGAAGAAATAAGAACAGATTGTTCAAGCGAATCACAGATTATGGAATGGCTGAGGTGGGAAAACACCTCTGCATATTGACTATGACCCTCCTGCACAAAGCAGGGCCAGGAAAGCAGATTACCCAGGACTGTGTTCAGATGGGGTTTGGATATCTCAGAGAATGGAGACACCAAGACCTCTCCGAGCAGCCTGTGCCAGTGCTCAGCCACATTTCCATTATCAAAGGGGTTTTTTTTGCATTTAAATGGAATTTTCTGTACTTCTGATAGTGTGCACTGCCTCTTGTCCTGCCACTGGGCAGCATTAAGAGTCTGACTGTATTCTTCACTCCTTCACATCAGGAATGTATATACATTTATAAGATCTTACTTGATTTTTTTCTTTTCAAGCTGTTTCAGTGACTTCAATATGAGAGATGCTCCAATCTCTTAATTACCTCTGTAGTCCTTTACTAGACTCTGGTTTTCTCATGTCAGCCTTGTACTGGTGAGCCCAGAACTGGACCTAGTGCTGCAGATGGGCTGCACCAGTGCTGGGTAGAGGTGGAAATACCATTCAGTTTCTCATGGGAGGCTGACAGGATGTATAAAATTTGTGGTAACAGCCAAAGCAGAAGAAAAGACACAAAAATGATGCTTGCATTCTCTGTTGCTTCTTCCCAGAAATTTTCATTCATTCTATATACATACAAAGTCTTCAGGAGCCTTGAAGGTTGTGGAGTGTGGGATTGTGCTTTCCAGGGGCAGAAAGAATTTTCCTGTCCCATTGCAGAATTGCAGACTGCAGCATAAGGGTGCCTCAGCCAAACCAGACTAGAAAAAAAAAAAAAAAAAAAATAAATAACAAGTGTATAATGGTGCTTTTTCTATATGTTTGGCAGTTTGGTCGCCTTGTTCCTCTTCATTTACTTTTCCAATACTTCAAGAATGCTGTCCAAATCAATGGGCTTTTTCCTTCTTCTGATGCACTCACCATTTTGGGTACAAAAACATAAGTGAAAATTCATGGCCCTCCTTCATTTGTTCTCTTTGTTTTGTCTCTGCAAGAAAAAAGTTATGCAACAACTGGTTTCTGTTACATCTGTCACCTCTATCCCTTTTACCTGGGTATTGAACATTTCCATCTCTTGTTCATGTACCTCTTTGTTCTACTGTCTAGTGCAAACACTAAGTAGCTGCAAGGATGAAGGTCACAGGCAGCCCTTGCTAAGAAGGAATGAAAGAACTTTTATATCTTTCAGTTACACTGTCTTTTTTTTTTTTTTATTTGTCAAAAAGAAGACATGGAAAACAAGAATCACATGAACACCAGCTCAAATTCATGTGTTTCAGATATTTTTAGTATCCTTCACTCTTCAAACTTGGAATAGCAACTGAGGTACATGCAGATATTCACACTGTTTTTTCACACAAATAGACATATTCAAACACACAAATTCTTTTACTTCAGCCCTGGCTTAGGGGATCTACTTCAGAGGACCCCTCAGAGACGTCCCTCATTTTGTTGCTAGGGCACCCCTCAATTAAAAAGATGGATTTAAATGTAAACATAAGGGTTCTGTCTAGCAGGACAAAGTCAAAGGAGAGTGCTCTTCAAGCATTTTGTCCATCCACTCTGCAGAGGAATAACTGAGAATGCCACACATTCTGGACTAGAAGAGTTTCCTAGAAGTTTGTCTTCATTTTACTTGTCCTATAAAACAGTCTTTTTCCTAACCAAAGGAGACTGCAGAAAGCCATTATTCACTTTGCAAAGCCCCTACATTCTCCTTGCCTCTCATGTTTTAGCCCATTCCATTACTGCTTTCCCTGCCTTGCATAGGAATCATCTCCTCCCCAGATGTGTCTAACAGGGAGTCAGAGTCAGGGAATCATGGATGTAGAGAGACGTGGGCATTGCTGTGGCTTCTGCACAGCCCTAGACATGAGTATGAACAACAAATGCTCCGTGCTGGGCCATCAAAGGGCAGCAGCCCCTGGCCATCACCCCTCCACACCTTTTCAGAGGCATGACCTGGGAATGCAGGAGCTTGGTCTCACGGATCCCTCTCAGAGGAGTGCCTGTATCTCACTGAGTCCAGTGGGCTCCCAGTACAAGCTCTGAACATCTGAGTGCCATCAGACATCTGCTAAGTCGCTAATAAGAAGCAGTTAAAGTATAAAGTTGCACTGCAATTAGCTCAGATTTTGCACATGTCCCTAAACTAAAGAAAATTCCTTTGAATGTAACCTGCCCTCTCTTGTGGGCTGGCAGATCATCCACAGCTGACAATGAATAAAGAGTCAGAAGAATGAAAAGTGACAGCAATTAAGTAACTTCAGTAAAAATTGAATAAAAAACAATCAGCAACTCAAAGTAATAATATTATGCATTAAAAAACTAATAAAAATCCCCTCATCTCAGTTAAAGCTTCATTGTATTTGGCATTAAGTCATTAATTTTTTACATTTTTAAGCATTATAAAGTGATATTTTGCAAGACTGTTCACCAAGATTTATAGCAAAGTATTCACTGTTCCTCTGTAATACATGAAATCAGGCCAGGTTGCTGTGCCCTAAGGAAATTGAAAAAAGAATCTTGTGACTTGTGATGGACAAATTGTGGTGTTTGTAAAACAGCTTGGCACCTCAGCCCAGATCCTAACTAGTTCTGACTGGACAAGGCCAACACTCAAGAACAGTAAGGATTTTTTGACAGCTCTCACTTAATGACAGAAAAATAATTTTTTATTTGGAAAATGGCTTTCTGCTCCTAGGTAGTTTCAAGAAATTGCTCCACCCCTCTTCTCTGTCCCCACTTTTCCAACTATTGGCAGGGAAAAATTAGCTGCTATTGCTGATAATTTCATTCCCCAAGGACCTTTTCTCAGAGGTTTGAAAGTCATGGCTGTGGTTTGGTGACCACAGCAGATAACTGAGAGCTGCTCCTGAATATTTGAACCCAAATACTTTGTTGGTCCACAGACAAATATGCCAGCTTGTCACACTGGCAGGACAACAGGGGTTCAGGGAACAAGGATAAGACAAAAAAGGTCTGGTGAAATCAGACTGGTGAAATGTCAGCCTTCAATTAATAGGAGGACATGGTAGTTAAAAGATATTTACAAGCAGTAAATACAAATTACAAATAACCTTCCAGGTCAGTCTTCTGTACCAAGAAAAACTCAAAAATTCAGCACTGCTTAGCTTTGAGAAGAAATTTTGACTCCAGTTAAGACTGATCTGATAAATCACGTATGTCTCATCATAGTTCTTATTGCCACAAAATATAGTCAGAACTAAGGCTGTGGTAGATTTTTTTTTTTATTACATATGTAGAAACAAATAATAACAGGAATCTCCAAAATTGTGCTAAACTATCTATATATTTGAATCTATATAAAAACAAGCTTAAATATGCAGAATTAAAGTTGGGGAAATATCTTAAGATACAGCCCTGCCACAATGCTGGTTAGTTTTAATGTTAGCCTAAAATTCAAAACTAAATAAAATTTCATTGTTTCTCAGCTTTTAAAAGCAGGTATTTCAGATATATGATTATTTTTCAGTTAAAAAAAAATAAAAAAAAAAAGAGTAGATTTCCTTTTTAGCAAAATTACATAGATCCCTGAAGGAAACTGAGTTATTTTGACAATCATGGTAGAAAGCTCCTACAGTTTTATGTCTGTGTATGCCATTTTGGTAGAAGCAATTCTGTGCACTGGATATCCTATGATTGTCCCATACAGTAGTTTTCTCACCTTGAACTTTGCATTTTCCCCTGTCAAAAGGTTTTGGATCTACATGGGCATTTGCTGACAGAAATGGAATAATCCTTTGCTGTAGTGCAATCCCATGAACTGCATCACATGTACTTGTTTCAGTATAAAGTGCTAAAGGAGCATAGCCAGAAGTCTGCAAGCCTAGGTATCTTCCTAAAACACTGGTATATTTAGAACTCTAAGGATCCTTTCTTCTAGCAAACCCCTTTTTTCTTCCTCTATAGTTGCCCAGGCTGAAGAGGGATCAGAATTATCTGTGAGGAGTTCTTGCACTTTCCTGCACTGCTGCAATTTCTATGTCAGACTGCGCTAACAATGATGAGGTTGGTAAATTTATAGCCTTTTTAACATCTTTCTCCTTGGTCTTTGTTACATACTAATGGAAAGAATGCACAATATGGAGTTATTATTTTGGCCTAGTACAAATGATTTTTGAAAGTATAATACCTCATCATTTTTCAGATAACTTGCAGACATGATATTAAACCTGAGCTCCTGCATGTCTGACAAACTTTTTCTGTTTGTGTCCTGGTTTCGACTGGGACATAATTAATTTCCTACTTAGTAGTTGTTAAAGTGCTCTGTTTTAGATCTATTATGAGAATAATGTTGATAACACAGTTGTTATTGGTAAGTAGTGCTTACCCTAAATCAAGGACTTTTCAACCTCTCATGCTCTGCCAGCAAGCAGCTGCACAAAAAGACAGGAGGGAGCACAGACAACTTACCTGAACTGGCCAAAGAGATATTCCTTACCACAGAACAGCATTGCCAGTGAATATATGGGGGACATTGCTGGGAAGTGCCAATGCTAGCTCAGGAACTGCTGGACATTGGTCTGCAGGTAGCAAGCAATTTTATAATTTGTCACTTATTTCTCTTGGGTTTTATTCCTTTCTCTTTCTCTCTTTACTTTTCACCATGTTTTTTTAACTCTGTTGGAATTATTAAACTGTTCTTAACCACCAAGTGTACTACTTTTTTGTGATTCTTTTCCTCTTCCCTCCAGGTGTGTAGGGGTATGAGAAGATGTCTGGTGCGGTACTGAGTTGCTGACTGGGGTTTCCTCACAACACTTTGGTAAATCCACCATGTTTATATCTCCCTTTAAAATAAAAAGTAAAAGAGACCCCTGGAAGATAACCTGAAATTATGACTCTTCTCTTTGCACTTTAAGATGATATGTTTGAGAAGGGAACTGCTGCATTTACAGTGCTTGCTGCTTTGACACTGTGAGAAGTGTCATAGTTCTTAAAGAAAATAAATGCTTGCTTACTTCTTAGGTCACTAATGAAGGGGAAGGATCTGTTCTGTGGCATTTTTAAAAATACAAATATGTTGCCATCATATGAGTGATTTTTGTCCCCCTCTTTTAACAGGAAACAGTTTTTAGGACTTCCAGTCTAGATTCTCTTCTCTTACTCATATTGCTTTATTTTTAAACATAAAAGAGTTTTTTGTCTAAGAAAAATCTTAGAATCTGACATTGTACTATTTTAGGAGCCCTAAATAACTAAAATTGTAGCATATATTGCCTACATAGATGAACACTCTAGTACAGGAACCATGCAGTTCCTCATTTGAAAGAAGTAAGACATATTTTAAAGGAGTGCCATGTAAAGTCAAACCATGCATTTGTGTTGCTCCTTCACTGACAGGTTATGACCAAGTCAAACTCTCCAGGAGCAGAACTCTTTCCTCCCTTGAACCAGAACCTCTCTTCTGAATGACTTGTCCTTTAGCCTTGTTCTCATGCTCTTTAAATCTCTGGTAGTGGTGCCTAACATGTTGCCAGGAGCCATCATGTTCTGATCTGGTGCTGCTGGGGAAAAAAGCAGGCCAGTATTTCAGTGAAGCATCCAAAAACGATACTTCCCTCCAGGAGATTTTGCTGATGTAACTGTGCAGAAAACTCCACCAGCCCATGCACAACTCACAATGACAAAGTGTCCAGCAGCTTGGTTGCCCAAGCACAAGAGTAACTTGCAAGCTAATATCACACCACTAGACTTTTGCTTTTGTCAGTACAGAAGTCTTGGAGGAAAAAAGAAAAAAAGAGAGAAAAGAAAGCATGAAAACATCAGTGCTACAGTCTTGGGAAAAGTTCCTGACACAGACCTGATCTGAATCTAAGGGCAATACAGCTTACACACCTTACTCCCAGGATTTGGCCTAAAGAATAGCATACACATTAATGCTTAAGTGGTAGGATTTTGATGTGGTTTGTGATGGGAATTAGGGTTGGAAAATGTTCATTTAATGGCAGAAGAATAGCTGGAAAGAGGTCATCTCATGGTGATACTACAGCAAATATACAAGAGTTAATCCTTTTATTTTCATTTTCTTTATTCCTTGCCTGGTTTTAGTGAATAATGTCCGCATCTTGTAACACCTCGGTAATAGTTCAGCAGGATTGCTGTGACCTTTCCTGGTTGGACCAGTACTGACTAGCTGCAGATTTCAATGTATGATCAAGTGACAAGCCAGACTTGCAGAGTCTAAACTGTTGCAGTTGCTGTTGAGGAATGTAAAACGACAATTTCTGTTGCTCTTTGAAGGGAAAACTAATAAGTTGGTGGAAGTATAGACTTGAAGTGAAATGCATTTCTTTAATTACTCCTTCTGATTTTGATTTTGCATGTCATTACATATGCATGGGCTATGCTGAGCTAGGAATGCTGCATTTTGGTTTTAGTTATTTGAACCTCCCAGTAACTTATAACAAAGATGAACCTTTCAAGGTAATCTAAAACATAGACTTCTTAACTGATGTGAATGGCAGCCTTCCTGTTTTAAATTACAAGTTGTAAAAAGAGAGTTACATTGTCAATCAGACAGCAAATGGTGCTGCACTGGCCTTTCTAGAAAAACAAGTGATGGGTAATAAATTACTTTATGGTAAGATTGAATTAAAACAAAAAAATCCTTATCAGTGCAATATGTTTTCTGGTCCACCTAGACTCAACTGTTTTGATCTTTTCCAGCTATGTTACATTTCCCATTTTTTTTTAATTTAAACAAATCCTTTTACATGTGTATGGATACATACAAATGTAAGTACATATATACAGACATATACATGGAAACATTTTCTGCACATATGCAGAGATAGAATTAAAGTGACATTGTAATTGATACTTTATTTTTTGAGAAGTATTATTAATATGAGGAATATTCCCATTCTCTCTATTCCAAAATCTTATTTTTCATTTAAAAAATACCACACAAAGCATCTCTTGTTCCTATAGTTATTCAGAAAAAAAGACTTTTGGCAGCAATCAAGTATAACCAGTGGACTTGTAGTCACCTTTAAGCAGCTGACAAACAGACTGCAATGGCAAATAATTCTCAAAGAGAAATATTGGCACTTCTTTCAGAAAGGCTACAATGGGGACAGTCCCCAAGGACATGACCAATATTACAGAGGAACCTGTTCTCTGACTGACCAAAGCATGGAATGAAAGCATGGGAGAACACCATAGTGAAGAGCTGCACCATTTAGTGTGATATTTTATCTTAGTGTTTCAGGTAACAGCCCACTGGACTACATTTGTAAAAACAGAAAACTTTCACTGGGAGTAACATCTCCTTGGAATGTTTCTGAGATTCTCAACACTGAAAGAATAATGTTGTTTCCGCCTTCCCTTTCCATTCATCTCCTGTTTCGGAGCCACATAAAACATATGGCTCAATGGCCAATATGGTCCTATGTTAGTCCAGAAATCTTCTTATGCCTGTGGAATACAGGCAGTTTTTGTTCTTTACTCAGACTTTTCCCTGACTCTTTAAGGGCAGCACAAGGCCCTGTGTAAGTTCACCATACACCTGCATTATCCTCTTTCTCTAGTTGAAATTAAGTTGGGACACAGCTGAGATTTTGGGGTTGGATTTCTCCTACATGTTCAGCAAGCCTCAGCTGAGCAAAAATAAAGAGCCAGGTATCTTCCTGTGCACATTAATATATCATGTGTGTTCAGGAAATCTGATGCATTCAGGAAACACTGGTCTTACCAGGTGTGAGCAGTACAGCTGTGCAGAGCACTCACAACATCACATCAGACCTATTCTTGCACTGAAGCAAGAATTCACATGCAACTATGAAGTTTTACATTTTCTAAACACTCTTAAACCTTCTGGAAAATCAAGATCAATATAAAAATCCTACTTCTACATAGATGCCCTGTAAAAGGGGAATCAGCCATGGAGCTTTGCAGTCCACCTTTTAAGAGAGATAACTGTGAGAGATAAGACTCTTCTTACACATACAAAGGATAATCATCACAAATTCAGCTTTCCTTCATCCACACCTCAGCCCAGGAGCTGTGAATTATAACCTCTCACCCCAGACGGTGCACAATCAGTATTCAGCTGCCAAGTGCAGAGCTAGTTTTATGCTGGAGTTTTCAAGGCACCAGGTTCCAGTGACTAGACACAGTCTTCTCTTTTCTGGCTCCCCACTAAGTAATGCCTGCAGAACGTGCCAGACAGATGCTGGAAAGGTCAGGGGGTAACGGCTAACAGGAAAGCCAATTCTCACGGCTCTATCCACAGGACAGGGTGGTTGCATCTCCCACCTGTGGAACCCACAGTCCCAGTCTCTAGGTGCACATCTGGTTACATCTGGACCACATGTCCAGGCAAAACATTAGTGAGCAATCTCCCTTTCCTACAGAGGAAAGCTTGGGCATATAAACAAGGTGCATTTCAGTAGGTTTCCTTTCCTACAGTAAAGAACAAAAAACACTGTAATGTGGGAATTTACTCCAGTCTAGTTGGAGCCATTGTATCCCAAGTTTTATTAATATTGTATCTACTTTCTATATACCAAAGGTCAAAATTGTTTCTGTCAAGAATGCGTTTTCCAAAGGCAGTGTGGAAAGGGTATGATTTGCAAAATGTTACACATTTTCAGAGAAAGGACTGTAGGAGATCTGCATCTGTCTCTGTGACTTGTCCTTCAGGCTCCTCCATTCCATACAGGTAGCTGTCATTCTGCAAATTTTATGTGGAAAACTCACAGGACAGCTCACAGGATTATTCTTGAAAAGAATAAGAGGCTGTGATTTAACAGCAAAAGCTTTCTACCTCTCTACTGCTATTTTTAAAGGGTTTCAGAAGATTTCACACTTAAATACAGGTCCACCTAAAGTCTAGCCTTGTACATGCTGACTTGGATAGCAAATTTGGAAGGTGCCATCAAGGAGGTCATGGTCTAAATTCAAATTTAAACCCTCCTATCAGGCATAATACAATCTGAATTCCATCTCCCTGGACTGTGCCTGGATTTATGCGTATGAGTCAGAGTCCAACCTCCTCTTTTTCCTTTTTGCTCCTGGATAACTTGCAGAAGTGGTTGGACCACTTGAAGGGGAAAAACTGATTCAAATTCAACCAGATGGGTGATGTCTAATTTAGGAAGTTCCCAAGACTAACCAGATACAAATGCTCACAGCAGAGTATGAGTTGGTGCAAGAGGAT
This sequence comes from Thryothorus ludovicianus, assembly GCA_013397245.1. Taxonomy (NCBI): domain Eukaryota; kingdom Metazoa; phylum Chordata; class Aves; order Passeriformes; family Certhiidae; genus Thryothorus; species Thryothorus ludovicianus. The sequence goes on from VZTB01006415.1 coordinate 129,408, forward strand.
GACTTCTTTCTAGACCCCTGTGAATATTATCTTATACCTCCTTACCTTTTATTGCAGGCAGCTGTAAAGACATAATTTGTATGCAACACTGGCATTGGAACAGGTTGCTCAGAGAGGCTGTGGAGTGTTAATGTTGTAACTAAAACCTGGATGGTTTCCTGGGAAACCTTCTCTAGCTGACCATTCTTGAACAGGGGGCTTCAATGAAACAATCTCCAGATATATCTTGAAACACCAAGAATTCTGCAAGTCTATGGTTAAAAAAATAAGTATTTAAAAAGAAAGTTGGGAGGGCATTATACTTTCATGTGAACAAAAAAATCCCTAGAGAAAAATTAAATTCCTTTGGATCAGATTTATGAAATGTATTTATTGTTCCAGCCATGGAACTTGAAATTCAGTTATGGATTTAACTCAAGTTACTGAACCCTTCTAAATTCTAGCCTTGTTTTCACTCTATTGAGGTACAACACAGTTGATGGATGTGTGTGGCAGCAGTGTGACTGGATGTGAAATCATGTGCTTTCCCCTCACATGAAGAGGCATTTCAGCAATGACTAATCATGTATTTTCTCCTTTGCCAGCTATTCACAGAGATTTTAATTTGCAAGGCAAGGTTTCTTATTCTTTTTATTGTCATAATGGTGAAGTCCCTAGCAAGTGACATTTACTGAGGGGACTAGGTACAGATTTGTCTGAGATGTGCAGGAGATGGGTTAATTCCATGTGTTATCAACCTGACTGCAAGAAGTCTCAGAAATAAGTCTTTCAAGTGAAATTTATTGAAGTCCTGAATTGTTCTCCCTGCAGCATTTAGTTCAGTAGATCTTTATCAATCTATACCTGTGCATACATGAAAATCCATACACAAGGACACATGTTTACAACAAATTGCTGAGACTCTCCACATCTGAGATTGTTTCTGCATATTCATGAATACACCCAAGGGCTGAAATATCATTTCTGTGTGACAGATTTTACCCTAATAATTTGTACAGTATATCATTCAAAAAGGAATAATGACTTTTGTACAGACATTTATTTTATGGTTCCCTGAAATGTTTTTGGTGTATTTAATTACAACAGATGCTATTTTATTTTGGTGAAGTAAATTATAAAATCTTATAGAATCTTTTAGGAGACTGTATGAGAAGATTGGAAATCCCACCAACTACTTTCTTTCTATTGCTCATTGACATGTTTCATATTATTCCATCCTTCAGGTCCTAGAAAAATCATGACATTAGGAAAAATTACTAAATAAACTTTGGGAATAGATAGCAAGTTGGATGTTGAAATACATGTTCCTATCACTAAAAAAATATTCTCATGTCCTATTTATTTCTTATTATGATTTCTTTATGATTAAAAAACCTTTAAAAGAGATTAATTAAGTTTCTTATCCTGATTTGGGTAAATTAAGCAAATTCACCACTCTTCTTTTAGTTTTGGTACACAATCTATTTAAACCTGCTTCAGCTGAGCAGCAAGACATCCCTGTTCCTTCTTTTATTGATTTTCAAATTTCCTGCATATGTCAGTTATTCCTTCAGGTCTTTTATCTCATGAAGAGAGCTTCCTCAACCAAAGTGGAAAATATTTGCCATCAAAACAAACTTGAGTATTATTGTACCTTATTTTTCCCAGGGCATCCAAAGCACTACAAACTCTATACCACTACTGACAACCATCTCTAAACCATCTAACTATATCTATGGTTAGATATTCTAACCGTACACACTTAATAAAACAGTGTATTCAATTAAACCAAAGAAATTATACTGTTCTTAGCAATATCACTTGTTCCACTAGTATAAAGAATGAAAAGTATACTTGGTATTTTATTAATGACAGCTGAAAGAGAAATTATATATTTCCTCTAGTTTCCCTCCTCCTAGAGTTCTTTCTTCAGGCCAATTTTTAATCTGTCTAACATCTTCCCTGGAACCCAAGGTTGCAAAATAGGGAGGAGCACCATCTGGAAGATGAAGTAGTGTTTTAGATGCAGCTCAGAGTAAGACTGTCTCTGAACTGCACAGACTCATTGTCTCTGCAATGTGTGTAATGCAGGGGTTAATTGACAACTGTTTAGGCAAGAGAATCGAATGTGTGGTTCAAGCAGTTAAATGCAACAGGAAAAGACTGGTACTGATCTTTCTCCTAACTACTGTTTCACATTCTGAATTTTCAAATAAAAGGAGTCCCAGGCTGTTAAATAGATCATTATTAAGATGTTTAAGTTATTCCCTTAATTTTTTTTAAATGAAGTTTCACATGTCCTTTGTTCATTAGACATCTGTAACAATGACTGAACACTCACAGTGACCAGAGTTTAGAAAGCAGCTTAAGCAAGTATGTGTTTAACTTTCTGCCACCATTCAAATCACTGCAATGTAAAATGCATCTGATTTACAAGAGTTTGAGATAGGCTTTGCTTCATTTTTGATACACATGGCTTTCTACAGCCATAGTGTGAGGACTTTCCATTGTGAGAGTTTTCCAGTGTTTGTGTCATATAAAGAGGTGCTAGGGGAATAAATAGGATTAGAAAAACTTCCTGCTTTGGATTCCTCCTTTCACTGAGAAATCTCTTCCAAAAAAAAAAAAAATAAACTATGTACCAGCATTTTACAGATCAAAAGATCAAAATGCATTTTGATCTGAAAAAGTTAGTTGCAGGATTTCTCATAATCAAAGTTTTCTCATAACCTCCTATTGCTGAAGAAGGAAAAATTACTTCTAATAATAAAATATTAAAAAATAAAACCCTGATTATATACATTTTGTCTCATTCCACTACATCCCAATGTTTTCCACAAATTCAAATAGCCTGACACATTAAGTTTAAAACTTCATCTATCCAGTTCTGCAGAGCAAGACATCAGAGTCCCACTGATCATTTCTGTCTCTCAAGAGCAGGCTCTGGATAAATTAGCACCACTATTAATCATCATAATACATCTATGTCTTGGTTCTGAGATTCTTGAGATGTTTTCCAGAAACTGCAAACTGGAATGATGTTAGCAAAAAAAAAAATTAAAGTATGGATCTTAACTCTCCAATGAATCCTTCAGAAACTGAATAGCTCTCACAGCATAATATTTCTGACAGGAAATATACACTTGAGATGTTTTAAGCCTGAAATGTCACATACACAACAGAACTTAAGCCTGAGAAGCCTCCCCTGTTTCTGAGATCATAACAGCATTATTATCATTAAGAGGATAAAATGCCACTTCCTTGCTTCCCATACCCCAATCCAAATGAAATGTGAGTCACTTAATGAATTTCATCTATGCCTAATGGAACAATTTCAGCCTGTCCTGGACAACTCTCCTGCCCAATTCCCTCACACACATTATTTCTGCTCTCTTGATTTTCATATCCGCCTCTGCCCAATCACTTGTGGCAGGTTCTACTGGTAAAGCAAATGCTTTGCTGCTGTTTTTCCCCTTAGAATTACCGACCACTGAAGAAGTAGCTTGAAACATTTCCACTGGAGAAAAAAGTGATGAAATTGTTAAAGGTTCAGCAGCCTTGAAACACTAGTAGACTATTGGCATGAGGATTATTCCCAGACATGATCTTTCCCTTGGAACCTGGTGTCGAAGTTTGCAATATTTGTTCGCTTCATGCCTCCTCAGCATAGCCTGTCTCTCTGGCTGATTTTCTTCCTTTCTTTATCTGAAGCTGGCATTTTTTCCACTCTCAATAATTAAGCTGTCTCGATGCTAGAGACATGCCTATTTTATCACATGTATGTCTCGTACACAGTTGAAAAAGGAGAACTCCAAGGGAGAAGGCGGCTGGCGTCTCTGCTGTTGAAACGGTTTCAATCTGGCCTGAATACTTTGCCTGCAGTGCTGCAACCCACAAGGGGGTCTTAACCTCTGAAACCTGCTGACTCAAGAGTAATTGGCCAGCATGATGCCACTGTGACCATCAAGTGGAACAAATAAAATTACCCACCATTTCAGTGCCATGATTGTCCTCTCCCACTGTGTGATTCCATGAATCCCCTCGAGGACTGACCTGCTTATAATAAACAAATTGTTTTCTGGGCTCTTTTTCCATTGCCTGTAGGGGAGTAACAAGAAGACAGAGCCAAGCTGTGTTAACTATATTTAATGGTCTTTTTTCTTTTCCTTAAATTGCATCAGATGGTGAAGATGACTAGATACAGTCTAGTCATCTTTTAAAATTATATCCTCAAGAAGCAAACAATTAGAGAACAGCATCTCTGCAAGGAAAGTCAAGTTTACACAGCAATAGAAAGTTGTAAATTTGAAGAATTCAAGAGGATTACACATACCCAAGCTGGATGACTTAATTCCTCTTCCTGAGAACGACAGCTTAAAAGCGAGGACTCTGTACACAATTTTGTAATTTGTTTGCACTACAGCAAGCTGTTTACACTGTGCTACATAAAGGTTGTTGCCAAAACTTACTATCTCCTATAACAGTGTAAGACCAGAATATCTCTCATGATGGCAGTAGGTTTAATCAGATACACGCCGGCGTAACCGAGAACTGAATTTGGTTTTACACCCCTGTCTAAAAGACAGCTCACTAAAGATCAGAGGGGGAGAACTAGGGGGAGGGTGGGACTGTGGGGAAGGAGGTAGTTCTTGTTCTCTTGGTTTTCTTTCTTTATGACCATGTAGCAGCATGCCCAATATCTGGATTCATGCGGAGGAGATAATATGGCCTGGTAAACACATCAGCAGGGCAAGTAGTGTGAAACTTTATTTTAGTGTTTTCAGTAACTGCTTGAGCTGATAATGGCCCTAATGTGGCCACAATTGACTGCAGAAGTGCAGATTTAGTCCCAGTCCCATAAAGTTTTGTACTAACACTGTGTGAAATTGCAGTTATTTTGAGTTTTCAGCCTTCCGTTGAACAAGAGCAAAACTTGGACCATGAAGATATATGTGAACTGCTTCTTTAGTCAAGCAGGTAGAGCAGCCCGATGACTTTTGCAGAATCAAATCGTGATACAGAATAAACTGAGGAGACTGAGAAGTACAGTAAGCTGCCCTGCCGTGACTAACAATAACCATCTTAAAAAACTGTTGATGTGTTTCTAAAAACAGTGTGCTGTTTGTTGCCAGCTATTTCATTTAGAACAAATTTACTTAAATTACGTGCCTAAATGTAGGCAGACTATTAAGCACATTGTTAAAACAAGGTTTTGAAAAACCAAGAAAAACTTAATACTTTCTCTTCCCTGCAGTTTTTTTAATTATTATTTATGATCACTTTACATCACTGCTAAATCCCCTTCACTTAGTTTGTTAAGCTATTTTGAGGAGTATTTTACACACAGTTTTGGTTTTCTTTCTGAGTTTTGAAACCAATGCAGTAAGAGTATTTTACAAAATAGCAAGAGTGCTTTTCTAGTTCTTTCCATCCAAAGTAATCTCCAGTTCTGAACAGACCATTCAGTCTGGAACAGTTCTTGTAAATTGGAAGGAGTCTGACTCCTGTTTCAAATTTAGCACGCATCCTCCTGTTCATTTTATTTCCCAGCAGATAAGGAGTAGATCAAATCTGCCATGTTTCTATCATACAGAAGTCTTCTCCTTATCTACATACAATTTCTGTCTCCCTAACTCTCCTTTTACTGCTGCAAACCTTTGTACCTTTTTCAAGCAAGGGAGAGAATAAAACCAAAGCAACTTGTATTTGGGACCCTATAACTGCCAAGATGGGAAGGACATATCAGGTGTGCTTTTCACCAATCTGCTTCTCTCATTTATATTCTGTTACATTATTTCTCCTGACTGTTTCAAATCCTACTTTCAAGTGGTTTATTGTCATAGTTATGAAGCACATTTTTCTACTTCTCTGCTGTAAGGAAATAACAAGCATTGACTGGTGGATCTACTTGTCCTATACATGAAGCATCATTCTCAGTCAGATTCTATAAAAGACAGATAAAACATGTGATACAATAATTCCTTTCTATAAATAAACCCATGGAAAAATAGTCCTCATCACTGTGAGGTATTTGATTCACAGTGGAGAGTTCTTTGGGATTAGAGGAATTCATCACCTCATGGAAAGGATTTGAGACCTCAGGGCTAATATGCACCTGAGTATCACAATCAAAATTGTTCAGTGCCCAGACGTGTGTAACTTATCGTGTTATGGTGCAATCATATGTTTAATACCCCATATGTGAAAAATTTTCCAAGTATTTTTATAGCCAGTAGGCAGCTCATGCCTTTGCCATATCACACGCACGATATGTAGCTAATCTGCTACCAACAGAGGTCTTTTGTCATTCACAGAGCTCTTTGACTCTCTACTCCAGAGGGTTTGGAGGGCTGTCACTTGTCTCAGAAGCCACACAACATTCTGCTTGCATAGCATACAACTGCATTCACAAACATACTGAATACTAATGCACTAATACCTTCTCCCTGTCTAGAACTAGGTGAAATTGGAAGCTGGTCATGAAATCAGGGCAGTGAAGATTCATTTCCTTTGCTCAGAAGTCTTTGGTGGAGGCACTGTTTGTGGAATGGTAAGTAGTAAAGTATCCTTGAACAGAGAGCATTTTTCCTTTTTTTTTCCTATTGTTTTATCTTCAAGTTGGTTCTATTAGCTCAGTCTCTCAATGATCTTTGCTGATATCCAGACCACTTGGGCAGACTTAAGCAAGCTGCCCAGCAAGGAGCTGCTTGAACACCAGCAGCAGAACAATGCTGGCTCCTGACACACCAAGGTCCTTGAGAGGGCTGCCAGAAACAGCTTGGGCAGAGGCAGGTATGTTGAAATCTGGAAGAGGAGACATTTGTACAGTTTAAATGCCTTAGGAACTATGGAAATCTATAGATTTTACTGGGAAAGAGAGAAAACAGATATAAACATGAAGAACAATCTCTGGCGGATAGCTCTGCTTCTCTGCCAAGCGTAATCCCCAAATACTCTGGCAAGAAGATAGATCATTATACCATAACGACAAGCATTAGTCGCAGGTCTCGGTTTTACAAAGAAACTGAGTTTAAAAATAGACTTCCGAAACCTTAAGGCCTGGAAGCTTGTACAGACATTAAGATTTGTCTGCAGCTCCTCGCTTTACTCCTACATTTTTCCATCTGCAAACTGCTGCAAACCACTGCATAAGACAGACCTGCACTTTATAGCTCTCAGTGAAGCAGTGTGTCACCTCTATTTATACTACTGTAATCTTATGAAAGAAGGAAATCCTGTCAGCAGTAATCTCAGATTCCTTCAGTTATCATAAATTAAAACAGCCCATTTCTGTCTTGTAACATGAAATATTTACTGTAATGTACATGCTTGTGCCTATCTGTACATGCTTTTTAATGACTTTGTTGTATATTTTCAGTAAAATCCTAATGGCAACTTACCGTTAGGTAATTTTAGTTAGCATCTACAGACACATAAACTAAATGTTAGTCAGCATCTACTGAGACATAAACTCACAAAAATCTGGACTAACTCTTGCTGGCAAACATATCCTTGATGTAATTATTGGCTTAAATCATAGGAAGTGTACCTTTGTGCCTGTAGTAGTCAAACGGCATCTGGAAGCTCTGAGAATCTTTCTGTGGCCTTAGTACGGGACTCTTTGTGAATTTGGCAAATGTAAATGTAAATTTCTGCACTCATGTATCCTCTTATGTGACAATTATGCACACTCTACCCAAGGTTTCTAAAGAGGAATATACAACCTCCAGTCACAAAGATGAGCAGAGTTTATTGCAGGTCCAGGTAGAGCATATTAGGAGCCCAGAGCTAATATCATACAGTAGGGAAAAGATTCTCATGACATTTTACCTTACAAAATGTGACAAAATATTTTCTAGTTTTCATCATTTTCTGTATCTCATACTGAGCTCTTGTTGTCTTTGTAAATGTCAGTGGTGTTCAAACTATTTTGTAAGACAGCCGAAGCAGTAGTAATAGCAAATACGTTATTTCTGCCTCATTTGACTAGTCCAGATTCTCAGAGATTTTTTTGGTTTTCAAACACTCTTAAGTCACCTTTCTTAAAAATAGAACAGGTTTATACTTTCTATGAGGATACCATGAATCAGATTCCAGGAGTGATGTTGCATAATTATAGGGATTTCTTGTACAGGTTTTATGGTGTCAAAACATTATGTGTGATTTCAGAAACTGCAAGTAAACAAAAGGCCTTTCTGTATTTTGATCCACTGAGTAGTCTTTATAACATTGCAGCAAACTTGGGGCCAGCAGGAAAAGGCTAAGAGTCATGATGATTAATGTGACAAGAAAATGAAGAGGTCAGCTAAAGGCATTGCCATCATCCATAGTTTTTGTCACAACAGGTGATTTGTGGGGTTAAGTCCACTGCAGAGGAAAACAAAATATAAAATTGAAAATTCTCTGCCAGTACAATCTTAGTAAAGAGGGCAATGGATTTTGATCCCAAAATGGCACATGGCTTTGCTGCTGTGTGAAGACCACAAGCCATGAAAGCACCTGGAATCTGCTACTAGTGCATCCATTCACCCATCTCTAGCCATGGCCAGTGACTAAATCCTTCAAAGGAATTAAAATAAATAAAAAATGTAGAGACCAAGATATACATCAAAGGGGAAAAGGAAATGGGAATTCCTTCCCAGACAGTGTAAATATGGTATAAACCAATCATACAATAAACAGAAATCACACATCCCCTTGGGAATACCAGTAGATCACTCATTTACAGACTTGCACTTTTAAATCCTGAGTTGTCTTTTCTCTAAACACAAAAACATCTTTATTTAGCAATGTTGTATTTTTTTCTGTTCACCACTTGTTTGAAAGGTCATTCCAGGATATAGCCCCCAAAGTACTTAGAAACCTCTGAAATCCACTCCCCAAACCCTAGCTGAGGTATTGGGCAGCAGTGTAGATTTACAGCTAGAACAAAGCCTGTAGATAATTCACACTGTTTGTCCAGCATGTTAAAAACTGAAGACGTAGGTAAGTTAAGAGTACAGTCTTTCCCATGGCCTTTGTCTCCGTTGCAGCATTCATCCCCAGAGCTGTTCTGAGCCCATGGGAAAGGTGCTGCCAGGGGAACACAAAAACCTTGATTGAAGTGGTTACAGCCTTTTGGATCTGGATGGATTTCAACTCCTATCTTGGACAGGTTCAGAAAATAGTCGAGACATTACTCAGTTCAGCTGCAGTGCACTCTGGGGAGATATGCAGGGAAGACTGTTTTACATCTTCCCCTCTGGGAAGTTCTGAAGTCACATAAGGTGATAGGCACAAGTGTTATGTCATTGTGATGAAGGTCAGTCTCAGTTCCATCTGGCAGCTCTGCAATTTTTCTTGCAGGATCTTCATTCCTTGAATATTTAAATGTTTGGCTTTTTGGGGTAGATTTTTGTACTTTTGGGGGAAAGGGGGAGTTTGGTTGGTTTGGGGTTTTTTGGGGTTATTTTTACCTAGTGTTTTATCTTTGATTTGTAAATGCTTCAATGTAAAACTAGTAATGCTGCAAGAGGGTTTCACTTTGGTGATATCAGCATTTTGTTACTAATAACACTTAAGTGAAACACCGGTACTACAACTGCTGTGATCACAAACCTGGGACAATAGAAGTGTTATCATTTTAAAAATTAATATTGCAGAAATAATGGTAGAATTGAGAAGCAGTTAAAGGGACAGTCTCATCACACTTAAATTACAAGGAGATTCTTGAAGTATTTTTATAGAATTATAGAATCACAGAATCATAGAATGGTTTGTGTTGGAAGGGTTCTTAAAGATCATCTATTTTGAACCCTCCTGTCACTGGCAAAGACATCTCCCACTAGACCAGGCTGCTCAAAGCTCCATCCAATCTGTCCTTGAACACTGCCAGAAATGAGTCCACAACTTCTCTGGACAGCCTGTCCCAGTGCCTCACCATCCTCACAATAAAGAATTTCTTCTGTATACCTGATATAAATTTCTCCTCTTTAACTTTGAAGCCATTACTCCTTGTCCTGTCACTACAGTTGGAATTACTAAAAAACTAAAGCATTTAATGAAAATAATTCTATTGTGTAGACATAGCAAAATATTAAATGGAAAACAATCTATCTCTTTTTGCAAGATGAAATTGAGTATTTTCTTCACAGTGTAATTTTTTAACAAGGCCTGGGCAAAAATAGTTTGACTGGGGGCTATATTTTGTCTTTTGGGGACTCCAGGTCAAGAACTTGCAATATATTATCTCAGAAAACATTAGGCAGGCAACATAAACAAACATTAATAGGAATTGAACATATTTCTGATCTGCTAGTGAGTGGTGGTGTTTTTTCTTAAGACTACTGAGGAACTGAGAGTTATGAATTAATAATCCCCAATAACAGAGTACAAATCCTGCTGGGCATATAAAGAAATGGGCCCAGTTACTGGAATTTTTAAAACATCATTTTATACACAAAACAAAGAGATTTTGAGAAAGGAGAGAGGAGGTGATGAGATGTATAACAAGTTACTCATCTGTGGCACCTGCACATCTTGCTAAGTCATCTGTGGTGTTTTGCAGGTTTGGGGTTGTTCAGAATGGTAAATTTACCACTATGAAATCCCATCTTTTCAGTCAGCTGTACAGGGGGCTCTCAAAATTCCAACCCAGTGATGACCTTTTGCCTAATGTATGGGGCCAAACAAACACAATGATTTTAAAGGCTCACTCTGCTTAAGTGCTATAAAACATGGTTTACAGAATATAAAGTGCCTTTAGTAACTGAAATTAAAGATTTCTTTAGATTTTGATCCATTCCTTCTGGTGCACTTGTTTCCACAGATGCATGCTTTCCTCTACAAGAAATACAGCCTAATTTCTTTCACATACTCCAGGCAATAAAGGAATAAACCAAAATAAAGCCTGATTCTGCAATGCAATGAGAACCTTCCGGGAGTGGATGTGGCATCCACCTCCTTTGTTTGACACAGTTGTGTACTTCATATATTGGCAAGATGGATGGAGGCACTGTCACTGGAGGCAATTCACACCTTCTGTCAGAGAAAGCAAAAAGAGACCATTTACATCATTTTCACAAGGATGATTTGGAAAATGCTTTCCCATAAGCTGGAAGGACCTTCAAAGCCTTACTTTCAAGCACTGATGTTCCTTACTGTGAAGGATATCTTGCAATTCACTAATAGCAATATTCTTAGTTGGTCATTTCCAGATGCTTGACTGTGGTAGAAATCTCAGGGCAGATGTGCATTTGAGATTAATTTATTCCTTTTTGTTGCCTTAGAGGACACAGTGGTAACATATTACCTCACTACAATAAAATAGCACAGATATGGGAAAGTCATCTAGTCCCTCTCACTGACAGTGCAGGCTTGCCCTCTGCAGCATGCTCCCTAGTGCTTTGTCCAGTCTATTTTTAAATGGCTTAAGTGATGAGAATTTCTGCAGAGGAGAGTTCACAGGCAAGCCTCTTTTCTCCAACAAAGCTTTGGATAGATAAAGAATAATAATAGTAGTTCTATTTATTACGCTTTCTCTCCTTCACCCAGCAAAGTCCTTGGGGTGCTAAGCAGACACCTCAAAACTATTTATTGTCCCAACCAAGCTCAGCAAAGTTTTGAAGAGATCAGCAAACAAAAAAAAAAACACTAAAGCAAAAGAGCCCTTTCAGACATGCCACTCAGGAACAAAGGGGATTGTTGCAGAAAACTCTCCCAGCAGAAACTCAAACGGTTCAAGCTCTATGGCCAAATTCATGGAGGTTTTTCAGGGCTTAGCTGAAGATTCAAGGCTCCTGAGGCTTCTCAGTATCACACAAATCTAGACCTGCACTAAGGGAAACTTAAAAAGACCATATTTCTGATCAGGATTATCAAGGAAAAAGAAAAACAATGAAGAGTTGTTGTTTTGCTTTCCTCATTTGCATTAAATTCATAAAGCCAGTGTTACAATTTTAATTATATTGAAAATCTTCCAATTGTATCTTCTAAATCCTGATTTACTAGTAGCTGTAGTCATTTGCCTTATAATATTCAATCTGAGGAATGGAACCAAAAGCTTCACTACCATCAAATTCAAACAAATGTCTTCAGGAAAAAGCATTAACCAAAAGCTAAGTCAAGTGCCTGTCTTTTCCATCCGTGTTTATCAATGCTAAAACCCTACTGGTTGCTACTTGCACCAGAAGACTATTGCAACTTCTGTTGGGGGAAAAAAAAAGTTATATTTCTTTTTGACAGAACCATTAAGGAACTCTGTAATGTTTCAATCTGTGGTCACTGCTCTGTTTTGCTTGGCTCACTAAACCCTCAGCCTCAGCTGGCATTTCCTAAATTAACAGCACATTCACTCCCCACATTAAGACAGTCAGACAAATGGTTCAGCCTAAACTAAGCAGTTTGACACTCATGTGCTTCAGCAAAGCTGAACAGCATCTCATGACGCTTACATGATTAGATGATATCATAATCATATGATAAAAAGCCATTAGGCCAGGACCAAAATCTAAAACATAGGTCATTATGTTAGATGTAAAAAAACATACCCATTTAACAGGGAAAAAAAAAAAAGGAACAAAAAATAGTTCTGACACCAGGGAACATCTGGCTAATATTTACATCTCCTGTTTAATTTGGATGCTTCAGTTTAGTTTTCAAGATGGCAGTGTATAGAAACAAATTAAGCCAATCACTCTATCCGCAGTTTAGAAAACCAAGATTTGTTTATAGTTTCTCATATTAATACCTCATCCACTTGGCCAAAATGCCTTGTGAAAAATATACCTCAAACACACAATTCCCCTTTAGTAACAAAGCTGTAATTCAGCATAATTCTTTGTTGATGGGATGAAAAAGGGAGTCATGTAAACTTGGGGTATTGAGATGAACAGATAAAGTTGAGCCATAGGAAATGAAACAGTCTTCAGTGCTGTAGGGTTAAACTGAAGTCCAACATGAAAGTCAACAGAATTAGCGTTTTGGGCTCCATCCTACTTTCCTTTAAATCAATGGGATTTTATCCCTGACACCAGTCAGAGTACCATTACAGGCATGTTCAGTGTTAAAAGAATATGAGCTGGATACAAGCTTGCTGGATGAGCCCTGTGCCTGGGAATCTGCAAGTTTAATTCTGTGATGAGCTTGATAAAATGCTTATTTCCAAGTGCAGTTAAAAACTAGAAGCAATTCAGCAATGCATAAGTAGAATTTCATAAAATATTATCTCTTAGAGGAAAACTGGCCAAGTGACAATACTCTTATGTCATAGGTAATTAGGTAAGCTTCAGAACATTCAAGTTAATAAAATGAGATACTGATTTCAAAATACTAGAGAGAATCCAAGGCCTGAAGTCAAAACTTTTTGTTACAAACCCGGGACAGGCACAGAAAATATTTCATCACGTTTCCCTATTTTTGGATATACAAGGTATCTACCAGGCCAAAATCTATTCAACATTATTGAGTATTTTTGGAGTTTGGAGGGTATAAATAATAATATTAGCATGAGTGACCTACAGTATCCAAACCTTAAATCTAGATAAACAGTCCCAGTGGTTTGAGCTGTTTCTAGTCCGTTCTTTCTAGAGACAGAAGAAAAGCCCAAGCAAGCTTGCTGAGTGTTTCCCATGTCTGTTTAGACTGTCATGACAAAAACTCAGCATAGACACTCAAAAATGAGAGCTAAATTATCCAGCTTTATTCTAGCAATTCACCCACAACTGCAAGGAGCTTGGGGCTGGAAGCAAGCCCAGCTGTTACTCAGGGTGTCAGCAACATAACCCTGGTGTCAGGTTTGTATTGCCCAGCAAACTCGTGGCCCAAGCTCGCACAACAGAAAGCCGAGGGGAGCCCTGTGTGTCTGGAGTGTGTCTGTGTGTCTGCTGCTGCCTGGCTCACTGGAGGTGGTGGCAGAGGCAGGGCAGGGGTAGTAGAAGCAACATCAGAAAAAGCAATGAGAGCAGCAGACTAGTGCAGCAAAGGAGTCAAGTAGTGAACATGCTGGAGAAAGTAATGGGTTACTTCCCATTCCAGGTTCCCTCCAGGGACCACTTCCAAAGGGCATTGTGGTTAAGATGGTATCACATTTGTCTCCCTCCATCTTCCACTGTCCCAGAAGACACTGCTCTTCAAAGCACTTCCCATGTCCTCCTGGAGCACCTCTGTGTATGCAGCGCACACATTCAATCTGCGCTACAAAAACACTTCTTGCAACATAACCCTCAGCTGTTTCCAATACTTTGAAATTAATAACCAAGGCTGACATGGTAATTATGTCTTGGGGTCACAGAGATACCCCACAGCCCAGAAGAAACTCGAGGTTTCTCTCGGAGTTGCAGGGGTGCAAAGTCCAGCTACTCATCCTGGTAATTAAGTGTGCTTGGGACTGGCCTCTGGCTCTGAGGCCAACTGGCAAGGAAGAGCATCCCATCCCACTAGAAGAGGGGGACTGTGCCCAGCTGGCCTACTGGGAATGGTCTCAGGACCATGATGACCTCTGGACCATCTCTGGGAAATGTCTGACCATTCTGGAGGACACCGCTCAGAGACAGACACTAGCCTCATAATGCAGTAGTGCTGCCAATCCACCTATTTTTAATCCAAACATCTCATTTACTAGTAAAGCTATAGTTCACCAGACCCTCCTGCCCTGTGGACAGCTGACCCTGAGCAGGCTGGAGGCCAGGGGAAGATCCATGGCCATCTTTTGTTTTTAGAGGGATAAATATAGCCACAAGGGCTATATGCTGTGTGGGTATGGGCATGTGGTGCCTTAAGCCCTGCTTTTCCAAGGAGGCAGAGATGTGTGCCTCCCAGCCATACTGACAGGGAATCTTTTCTTCATTCATAAAAAGTGACACTTCAGATTTATTTGAACAGGGGGTCATCTGTGTGCCACCTCTGTCACTTTGGTGAGCATTTTACCCTTCTAAAGGTGAAAGAATGGCACTGCCAGGTGCAACAGAAAGTGGGTGTAGGAGGCTGTAGGCAGGGTGAACTGCTGTGCCCAGATTAATGGTGGTTCTCTGCAGCTCTGCAGGGAAAAGAATAATTCTCATGTAGCAGTGAGTGTGAGCACTAGAAATATTTCTTGCTCAGTGAGCCATGAGACAGAGGTACAAGAGCAGGTAAACATGCCTTGTTACACTCACGTTTCTTATACATTGATTTATACTTTTTACAGAACCAATGCAGGAGAAGTGAAACAAATGAAAAGAGTGTGCCAGCTTATAGTTGTGAGGAACCATTCCTCCTAAATAAATCTTCAAAAGTAACCCTTTTATGAGGTAAAAATATTTTTTCCATTTCCTAGAGCAGCTGGTTTAGCAATGGTTTGCCGACTTGCTGTTTGATATCCTCCTTTGCTAAGGTATTTAACATGCCTTTGCAAATTTGAGTAGCCAAAATTTTGTCTTCCATTTAAAAATCTGTTTCATTCTTTTCCTTCATTTTTTTTCCTCCTCTGTCTTAGTGGATAACAGAAATGGAGTGACAGAAATAGGAAGTTCAGGTCTATCCCTTCCAAATTGCTCAGTTTGTGCTTCCAAAAATGCTCAGGGAAAATGAATGGGAGCTTGCAGGCAGGATATAAAGCTTTCAGAGTGTTGCAGAAGTGATGCAGTCATTTAAAAGGCCAGCTTAGAAAACACTGTGTTTCTTCCTTTGACATCCTCCCAAGAATGTCTGCATCAGCCAACTTGCTTAAAGTGGCAAAAGTCATTACAGATAAACACAGTGGATTGTTTATTTTGGAAAGGGACTGGGGCATAACTCCTCTGAAGTAAAGCACAGGGCGGTTCTTTCTTTACCTGCTGCGGGATCCAGCAGAGAGGCAAGGTGCTGCATGCTTTGTGTTCAGATGACTAACAAGACCTTTGTCTAGGCTTGAACTCTCATACCTGTTTTCAGTTCCTGACATACCTCGGATCCCCCCTGCCGCCCGCTGAGCCCATGCTGGTGCACTCCGCTGGTGAGCCTCTGGATACAGAATGCCACTGGGATCCACCGGGAAGACAAAGCCCCTCAGAAGAGAAAGCAGCCTCGGGCCACTCTAATTACAAGTCCCTGCACTGCTTGAAGGTACTCAGCTGACATGCCTGAACTGTGCAAAGACCTTCAAGTGAACTATTATACAAAGCTCAATGTATCACATGGTTGCAAAGCAGCTGCTAAGTCTCACTGTAAATGAGGCACAGAGATGATAAGTCACATACTCTCATATACAATGTGCTTAAGGAAACCCCCACCCTACGGATTTTACTGCCTTAGGCTAGGATGAAACTTGGGAGGTGAAGGGGAGGGAGTGGGATGTGGGAAAGAGTTTTATGTGAAGACGTCCTAGTCTACATTAAGGATGTGTTTACTCCTAGTAGCTTTGGCAAGTAAATCATAACATGCATTTAAGTTCTTTCAATAACATCCCCCAAAGTGGATTTTTTTTAAATGTCACTTCCCTGTTTAAACCAGCATAAAACTGTGTATCCAGATAAATCTTCCACAGGAGACACAGAAAGCAATAGTTGCTAACAATTGGGTTTTCCTTTGCTCACTTTGCCTGGATACATACAAGCCTGAAATGTCCTCGGTTCAGATCGCAGCGCTGTAAAGGACACGCATCTGATTGCACAGATCTGAAACGCACCAAGAGTGACATGATTAAGAAAAAAATCTGGCAAAATAGAGAAGACAGATGATATAACCCACAGCATTATATACACTGCCTGTGATCATCTTAAAAACTACAGAATACTGTAGTGAAAGCTAAATGGCTGCAGAGTAGTGCCTTTAGCACAACCTGGAAGGGGTTTCCCATAACCCAGCAACATCCTGGAACTGTAGACCCTTCTGAAATCAGTAGAAATGCAGGGTTGGAAGGGACCTGGATAAGCCATCCAGCTTGTTGTGCTGAGATGGGTGCTGCAGTCAGAGCCAGTGTGATGCTGAAATGGGAAATCAAATGCCTTGGAGCTACTATTTCAGGCTCTCTACACTGTCAGTAGGTGGCTCATCTTTTCAAGATTTTCCATCCATCCGTAATAAAAAGTAAATATATGCCTACCAAAGTCAAAATTAAAAAAAAAAAAACAAACACATTCTGTATATCACAGAAATATTGCAAACCAATATTGCAAAAGCAAATTTAATTCTCCTTTTAAAATATCTGGGAAAAAAATTAATCTTATCTAACTGGCGTGTGTATGTTTCTGGGTAAGCACACCCATGCTAGCCTTCCATACATTCTTCAAGTAATCTTCAAGCAGCAGTTTTGAAGCAAAACTTTCCCCATGTAAAAGAGGAACACATAAAAGTTATTTTCCAATCCAAACGTGATCACACATTACCAAATATATATGGTTCCTTAGATTGTGTTACAAAACCTTTTGAAGCAATGCAGAAAACTTGTAAAGAGGTGATAGCATGAAAGTATAGCAAGGAGCAGGTGATCAGAGGTTACAGGAGCTGACTACAAGAACCAGGCAGCCCTAATTGTGCCTGCAAATCTCACTGCTCTCTATGGATTTATTAGAGAAGAAAGATCCATAAGACTAAAAGCAAACTTGGAGGAATGAGAATGACAGCAGGAGATTCACACTTTAGCCATTATGAAGGAAAAGACTTCATCATTAAAACTGAAGCCAGAGCTTTGTCTCCTTTACAGAAGGTCTCAAACCACACTTGGCTTCCTTGGCACTATCTGATTAATCAACCATTTGCTTAGGTGATTTGATCCTGATCTCATTCAAGGCAGATGTGTCTCCCTTCAACTTCAAAGAGAGCATGATGACACCTTTGTGAACTGTGTTTCAATCTGGCTAACAGAGGGCTGCACTTAAAAAATTTTCTAATAGAGATACCACAGAAAGCAGAATTAGGTCCAAACTATGTTAAAAATTCACTTTTAGCAAATGAAAAAAAGTTACAACATCCCAAATTTGGAAAAAAGAGATTTAAAACTAGCACAGATGGCCCAATGTGCCTTTTATCCCTTATCACAGACATTTATATTACATGTCAAAATACTGCAGAATACAGCAATAGTCGAAGTTGGAACTCTCTGTCTGGGTCATGCAGATTCATCACCAGCTGAAACAAAGTGTATTTTCTCCTGGAGTGGGTCACTGTTCTCCTCAATCATCTCACGCTTTTGTTGTGTTTATTTTCAGCACAGAGTTTAATCTTAAAGATGCCATTTAACAAAGAATTTTTCCTGATTCTAGCAACATATGGAAGCAGCTGTTTGTGGCTCTTGTTCATAAAATGAGTTACATCTTCCTTTAAACAAGACAGCTTTTTATTTTGCTGTTAAACCTGCATTTGAATCGGAACAAAATGATAATAAACATGTCTTGAAAGGTCTCCAGCTCAAAAAAAGTTACTGTCCATGAACTTTGCCACCCTTTGCTTTTTATTTCCTAGCACAGGACATTTGTCTGATTTGGAGAATAGCTATAACATGCAAAACATGAGCCACATTTTGGCACTCATTTCTTAATTATTGCTATTATTGTCATAAAAAAAAAATCTTGTGGTTGAAAATATCCTAAAAAATGTTAGTGTCTGATATGTTACATATTGCCTTAGTACATAAGAGCAAAACCATAACAGATAATGGTCTGTACAGCATGTTCAAAACAGAGACTTTATCTATATCACTAAATAAATCAAGGCCAGGGAGTGAATTTGATCACTGAGATGCCTGTACCATCTACCACTTTTCAGTAATAATGCTCAGACATGACTGATGGGATAGCACATATGGTAGGGAGCACTTACCAGCAAGTAATGGGGGTGAGACTACAACAGATTAGAGCCTGTGCTGTCCTCTAATACTAACTGCACAGGATTTGTGCATTCAAAGATCTCTCCACACCTTTGCACCAAGGTGGGCAGCATAACCCCACAATTTTCACCCTATGAAACCTTGGCTGTTAGTGGTAGAAAGAGAGTCCTCACCTTACTGAACATACCTGAAAAAGAAATCACTTAAAGTAACAGTTATACCTTAGATCCACCAAGAAAACCGTATGCTCAGGGGAGACACAGCACCACATGCTGTGTGACAGGGACAAGGGAAGAGTCCCTGTCCATGGCAGGTTTATCAGCATAAACGCAGCTACAATATCTCAGATGCTCGAAGACCTTTTGGGCATGACTGCTTGGAGAGAAGGACATTATTTCAAACAGCATGTGAGAGGAAAATGTGATGAATAACCCTGATGCCTAAACCTTTAGTTGTTTGACGAGCTCTAGTAGATTCTGCTGTGGCATGTGGTGCTGTCTCTTTGGAAAATAAAGTAGTTTGCACTCCATGTGGAGGGAAGGAATAGCCAGCTAAACTGGGAGTGAAGTACAATCTAGGGATGCCAAAAATGAAAAATATGGAAAAAGAGATGTAAAGAAAGGTGGCCCTAACACAGTGACCAAGAAAAAGACAATGAAAGGAGTTGAAATAGGTGAGTCAATGAGGAGTTTCAATCAGGCTCAGAAAGGTGAGAGCTGAAAGTCGGCCTGGACATGGCCTCTAGTGAGGTATCTTAGGGATGCCTTCAGCATCCTGGTGGGTATGTGCAATGATTTAAGTATCACTGAAAAGCCAGGTCTCCAGCAGTGTTGTGTCTAGCACTTTTTCCAATACTTGCTAATAAACCAGCTAGAAGAATAGTTTTTATGGAGCTTATAGGTTAAAAAGGCAAAGTTTAAGGCTGAATCTCCTTTGCTCTGGAGAAACTGTAACTCTGTTCAGCTTACCATTTGTAAATGGCTGATTTCTCATAGATAGGACTAAAGTAGACCACTAGGAGGACATGGAAAGGAAGGAGGCCTTATGCCAGTTCAAGCCTGGAAACCTCTTTTGATTACTGACTCTTTTGTCCGTGATACTATTTAGGTGCTATTTGTCCTGGGGGTTCCATAATCCTCAGGGTGAAAGGAAGTGGTAATGTAACACTTTGAGGAGGTAAAATGTGGAAGAAGGTCAATAATGGAGGATTCTATCCAGATCAGATGAAAAGTTAACACAAGCATATGTTAAAAGAACTTTTAACAAAAATTTTACCCGGTCTTTACTACAACTTCATGCACAAACATTTAATTAAACATATAAATGGATTGATACCAAATGATGACAGCCAACTCTTAGCAATAAACAAAACTATGCTTCTCATACCTAATATTTGTTGTTTATTGACCCCTTTACCTTGCGTCCTTCCAGTAGATTAATCAGTTTAATGCAACAACCTGGAAATGAGAAACATTCATCAATCAATTCCTTCCCTGCTTTTGACCTACAGTCCCAGCTGGGAAATGCTAGAAATGCCCTTGGCTGAGTTTCTTACTGCTGTTTATTGTTAGTTTTAGGACAGACAGACTGAAAATTTGCAGTAACTGGGCTGGGTTCTGATACCCAGGAAGTCCCTCTGAGTTCCACCTGTAGGTATTAACAGATAGGAAATAAGTATCTCCTTTCCCTTAGCTAACCTGTGCTGGAAATAAATCGCACATAACTGCACTGGATGGAGAAAAAAAAACAGCAACAGAAGAGAATTAGACACTGTGCTTTTATGCCTCCTGAACACATGGCAAGAGCTCAGTCATAGGCATTTAGCACTTGGCTCTGGCATATTTTCCTCTGGTGGTTTCAGATGCTGTCTTTTCTCACCTGGCCTCTTATTTCTTTTCTGGAACTTAGCACACTCAAAGCAGATTCAGCAGAAGGGAATGTCTGCCTATCAGTCTCTGCAACACACTGTCTAGGTTTACCTCACCTTCACTGCTATCTTCCTTGCTAATGTGTTGGGAAGGTCAGATGAAGATAATGATGTTTTCATATTTGCTGTTCTATAGGGAAAATTCCATAGTTACAAGTATGTCAGAAACAGAAAAATAAGTTAATGCTGTCTGGGAAATAAATACACCCACTAGGTCACTGATGGCCTTTATGCTATAAGAGATAAAACTTTAAATGCCTCATTTGCTTAGCTTTATAAAAACTTCAGATAAAAATGGAAGTAATGGCTTGCTACACACAGAGTTGATTTTTTGTGTTTTGTTGGGGTTTTTTTAAGTACTTGAAATTCTTTTGAAGCACCATACCCCTGTTTTTCAGAAACAAAACCAGAAGACAAATTCAGACATGCAAATAAAGTAAATTACCCTAGCATAAATTAGGAAACTCATTAGTTCTTGCATTGCTGAAGTTTAGGTAACTTTTATAGAGCAGATTATTTTTTAGAAATTAGAGAATATAGGACATGAAAGGAATTCTAGTACTTTACCTAGTCAATCCCTGCATTGAAAATACCTGCATTTTCTCTGACCCTTACTTATTTTATTAATGAATTCTTTAAAAATTCTTGAAAATTCCTTGATACTTTGTTCAAGATCTTAGTTATAATCAGTGTGGGAAAAGGATTTTATTTTTGTGGGATTTTTCCAATATCTAACCTAAAACTTCTTCATTTCAAACTAAAGCAATCATTTTTTCTGTCAGTGGACTTGGAGTATAATTGATCACTGTCTACTTTACAACAACCTTCTACATACTTGAAGACTGTTATCATGTCCCTCTCAGGCTCTTCTGCTGTAGACTAAACAAATCCAATTCCTTCAATCTTTCCTCACAGGTCATGTTTTCTAAACCGCTTATCATTCCTGTTCCTCTCCTCTGGACACTGGCCAATTTGTCTGCAACTCTCTGAAAAAGTGGTGCCCAAAGTTAGGTTGAGCTCCTAGGCCAGAACCCAAAGCAACAAGTAGGATGGAACTCCTACCTCTGCCTGACACACAGAATTTCTTTTAATTCACCACAGAATGAAGTGGCTGCTCAAAAAAAGACATTGTGCTCTTGAGTCATCCTTGATCTGCAGTCCAAAATCACCCTCACCCCTTTCTCTGCAGCTCTGCTGTCCAGACAGTTACTCCCTGCTCTGTGTTCGTGTGTGATTGTCCCTCCCTGGAAAAAGTGTTAATATTTGTTGACACTTGTTTCAGATCATTCTTTCAATTTTTCACAATAAATTTCAATATCTATTATGGCTTAAGAAAGCACATACTATCTCCCTCATTTTCAGGAGGTTGGAGATTTTGTTGTGACGAATCAGAGTGGATTTATCAACCTCCCATTTTAATAGTAACTACTCACACCTATTTACAAACATTGACTTACAGCAACTTTGTAATAGTTTCATTTAGGCAATTTTCCTTTAATTTGCTTGTGAGAAAACTGAATGAGGATGAGTCAAAATGCACAATTAGCATATATATCATATGTACTCCATCCCTTTACTTACAAGGAGAGCTACCTTGTCAAAGAAAATAATTAGAATGCCTTGACATTCTTTTTCCTGATAAGTCCTTATTGGTTTTTTCTTATCATCCCTAAGTAATTATAAATTGACTACTTAGTAAATTGTTTCAGTATCTTTCCCAGTATTGATATGAGGCCAGCTGGACTTAATTTTTCAAGTCTTCTTCCTCTCTCTATTTAAAAGACAGACCCTATATTTCTTTCTCCTCTGCTTCTACAGAGTATCATTTGTTTATTAGTATCCCCAAAAGGTACTCAGTAATGTTAGTGGCTACTTTACTTGTTTTGTTACCTATTCCTTATTAGTGAGAAAGAAAAAGGAACAGAGATATCAGATGAAGGGGTTTTGAATTATTCTTTAAACCAATAAGATGCAAATATACCACTTTTATCCTTTATATGAACCATAAAACCAAGTGAAAGAAGAAAAAAAAGTCTCTTTAAGATATGACAACAGGTCTTTCTCAGAACTGTGAGTGAAAGTCTCTATAGGTAACATTTTTCATAAGAAAACTATGATTCATTGATCTAAATAGCTCCTAAAATTTTATCATTTTCTCCAAGCTAACAATTGGTCTATGAGGTCTAAATATCCAGTCTCCCTAGTCCCCCTAGGCTTCCCTGAACTGCCTTAATCAGTAGTCTATTAATTGAATTCATATTCTAGTTAATGAAGCAATACAGATGTTTTGGTTCCCACAATAAAATTTTGTAGGGGACAAGGGGACAGTGGAAAGTTTCTGAACCCTTCTGTATCCTATAGCAAAATCTGGTTCAATTTATTCACATTTATTAATCTTCACTATTTACACTCTGTAAGTGCCAGAAGCCTTTGTTAAGGACCTCAAGCTTATTATTTTATGTACTTCAAGTTCTTGTTGAATATCTCTTTCTTTTGCCCTCGAGTATCAGTGTAGCCCCTGAGTGAACCTAGTCTTGTTTTAATTTTGCCATTTTCTCCCTCAGTTACATTGGTAAAATGTCAAATTCTGTTTTTTCTGGCAAACACAAACCCTCTGAAAAGGCAGAGAAGATGAATACTTCTGCTAGTCTCTTAAACTCTGAAATAAGATAATTGGAAGGTGAATGAGACAATAAAAAATGTTCATTCATTTATCCATTTATTCTCCACATGAAAAATTAAAATTCAACTAAACAGAGGTGCTTCAGCTCTGAGACCTGTTCCCTTTCTCTGTGATCATGCAAAACTCTGGTCAAAGCCATTCAGTTGGTCAGGGACGTATGAGACCTGAGAAACATGTGACTTCATCAGTGATCCTATATGTTGCTTTTCACAGTGGTCCATTTGCTGCCAATTGTATTGGAAAGAGAGAGACAGATCCCTAGTAGGATGCTTCCATGAAAAATATTAATATAAAGAAATGTGGACAAAATCTGATCAGCATGATCAGCTAGATGACAAGGACCTTTTCTGTCAATAACTAATTCTACCCACCTCTCTAAGAACCTTACTTTTTAAGTTCTTCTATAACATACCTCAGAAATTATCTTCATAATAGAAAAGCTGCAGTTAAAAAGTTTCAGAGCTGTTATAGAGGAGAAAAATATTTAGATAGCTTTATTTCCCTACTGTTTCAGCATTTTTAGCACATAGATGATGAACACCATAAATTCTTAAATACCTTAATATTAATTAATTATAAATTAACATCTTGAATATCTTAGAAGTGTTTAATTTCATGAGAAATTAGGTACCTGTCAAGAAATGAGTTTCAAAAACATCTTTAAGCAACTAGATCTTTATGTCCAAATACAGATAAAATTATGCCATCTAAATAGACAATATGAATCCAGTGGAGATTTTCTCTGTTTAGGTAGGACACCATTACTGACTTTCTCCTTTTTAGCTGAAAGCATGCAGGTCAAGAGCTTGAATTTGCTTCATCAGAGTAAACAGAAGATGTGACTGTAGTCATGGGCTTAGTACCACTTGCTTATGTTTCCATTCTTAAAAGTCAAAAAACTCAGGCATCGAGAAGGCTTCCAAACTCTTGAGCCAAAACCCAAATGGAACATTTAAGATAGGTCAGATACCATTATATTTGACTACATTTAAAAGTTTTTGTGACAGCTGTCTTCTGTCCATTCTTTTTCTTTACAAGTAATGCTGAAAGGCTGTAGTATTTTTGTCTTAAAAATGTCAAACTATTGAATATATATATTCAACTTCCGAAGTGTCCATCCTACAGCAATGCCTACAGCCTAAGGGTTTAACCTAAACTCATCTCCTGTTAAAGCATGCAAATCAAGACACAAAAAGATCACACAGCACCTTCACTTTTGGAAAAGCTAATTTGTCCTCTGTTTTTGCTGTAAATTCAAAGGGAGTAGAAACCCAAATGTACCTTTCTGCGTTATCAACCTAATATTTGATTTGGCAATATTTAAAGCTCATTCACTAATGATCTTACCAGTTCTGCCTTCTATATCAGAGCATGAATTACAGAGCAATAATTAACACTGAGAAAGCTCACTCGTCCTTGATCTTTTGGCAGGGTGCCTCAAAGCTTGCTACCTTTGAAGTATGGAACAGATACTTGCATGTTGCCATGTCTTGCTATTTGTTGTGTTTTTTACTACAATTGGAACTGCAAGTGTTCCAAGATGAAGAATTTCAGTAACATGAATTGGCATATTTACTGTAAAGCCCAATTTGCTTAGGAAACTCCTAATTTGTACTTAATAGCTCCCTTCTATATACACATACAGGACATAGATTCAGATCAGAATCTGGAAATAAAAAATTGTCAGTCAATATTTATGATCTAAACTTTCACATGGGCTTTGAAACATCTGTTGGGACTCCTGAGAGGAAACACTGAAGAGCAAATTCAAGGAAATTTTACTGGGAAAAATCTATAGCTAGATTTTTACTCTTATCTAGGAAAAAAAAGAACATTAAAATTATAACTCTCCTCCCCCTTTTATTTTATATATATATATGTCATTATTTTGAGATGATGGACCTTATAAAGAAAGAATAGAAAGATTTGATAGAGTAATTTTAAATTATTATTCCTGTGTGTTGAAATAGATTGCCTTTGCTAAGATGGAATGACTTTTTAAATTCCTCTAGGTATTTTAAATTTTATTTTTAAAGATTCCAAAGCTTTTTTCCTTACACAGGCATGTATAAAGGACTTACACTCAATGAAAGTTAGCCTTGAGCATTATGCTGAAGTGTACTTAAAGATAGAATTTTGATGTCAAGTGCTTAAATTCAGTATGTCAGCATAAACTGTGCTAAGAATAAGCCCACTACAGGCTTTGTAATAGTCAGGACCACAGAAAAAGTAGTCATCTTGTTCCAGCACCCAATGCCTAGACATCAGATTATTAAGTAGTAACATGTGCAACTTCCGTGGAGATATTTCTAGAGAAATAATCTATAGCTGGTTACTTTGCATTCAAATATCCTAGCATAAAAGAAGAAAAAAAAAATTTATCTTTATTTGTAATATTTACCCGACTCTAACAGACTGCAACCACATTTGATTTAACTGAAGTTCATCATACGTCGAATTTTTGATTCCAATGGTTACTGGTGCTACTTAGATAAGCCCTGAGAAATTATAACACCAAAAATTTCTTGATATTGACTGCCTTTGGCCTGTGCAAGTGATGGTAAGCAATAAGTACCAAGGATCTACTGAGTCTCATTCCATCCAGCAGAGCTCAAAGTGTGCTTTTCTTAGCAGCTTTCTGGGCCAAGTAAGAGATGTAAGTAGAAGCTGAGAGCACCTTCTCTCAAGTTAGTGATTTCCTGGTGCCATATGTCTGGGACAAAAGGCAGATTCAAATGATAATTTCTCCCTTCCAGCTCTCAAGGCAACAAGACAGCCGGGCAGTGAGTGGCTGGTGCCCACACGTTCCTTTGGCTGGCTCCTTGCCTCTTCCTCCCCCACACAGCCCTCCAGCATCAGAGGTAAAATGTGGCAGGTTTCAGTTCTGGGGTTTTTTGAGCTCTCTCAGATCTGCAACATGACACATCATGTCTGCCTGATGCTCATGTACTGCTCTCCATAAGACTGGGTTAGAACAAAAGTCTATTATTTCATTTTGAGACTCGTGTCTTAGATCATCAGGAGATTGTGACATGCTTCAAGGTTTGACAAAACAAAGAATCAATTTGTTAGAAAAACAGAACAGAACAGATCCCTTCAGTAAAAATCTCTCACTTTCATTTTAACACACAGCAAATAGACCTTCTTTCTGATAACCCTTGGCTGGCAATGGGAATGCAGGACTCGTTAGGGTCACGAGGCACGATGAATTCTGCCCTATTAGTTCGAGGTGTTTCCTTTAGAAAGCTCCACAGAGCGTTGATCCTTCAGCTGATTTCCCTTATTCTTCAGGACATAAAATTACTCCATTGCCCTCTAACAACTTCAAAACAGTTGTAAAGATGAAAAGCAGTGTTTTGTACTGCTCAGGGCCCCTTCAAAAGCAGTGAATTTGGCAGAGAAAGCTCTTAGGAACCAACAGACCACACCCACAGTACAGAGGAAAGCAAACCAGGAGCTTTCCCCCATAGCTTTTCCTTTGATACATAACAATAATAAAAAGAAAAATCCCTTCTAATCTCATTTTAGCAGTCAATTTAAGTAGCCAAATAATCAGTAGCATTTCAAGGAAACTTTTCAACATTGGTTGTTTACGGGGTTTTTCCACCTCTGTCCTCAACAGTATTCACAAAGTTCTCCTAATGTATTCATTTATTGAATTGCTCTTTGGCCTCTCTATTGATCTATTAAAGAAGATGCAAATGAAAACCAGACTTGAAACTCCTCAGTACCAGAATTAGAAACATTGTCACATTTTGCTTTCTGTTTGTTTGTTATCCATGTGATAATTTTCTTATACAAACTGATATGAATCAATCTTTACAGAAGATCTCATGACCTAGTGAAGCAAATGCTTTACTTGTAACTCCTAGGGTCTCTTCCTTGCTTAAAGACAGGCCACTTCTCTCTTATAAAAACTCAAAAGAAAGGTCCAGACAACTGGTTTCTGCTTCAGACTTCCCTTCAGTGAAAAGTATTCATTTGGTGCCCATGGTCAAGTTAAAGGTTACAGAGACCTGACCACAGAGATTTCTTGAGATCCAAGGGAAAAAAACAATACTTATACTGTATGGCATCTGGAATGGAATGGACAAAGTGAGTAGCAGACAGTGGCTTCTCCACAGTTGCATACATGCCTGAAGTCTGGTTCTGCCCTGCAAATCACTCACTTAAATGGTCTTTCTCTCTCCCACAGTCCCACTCATGACAGCCAGGACTTTGGGGAAAAAGGCCTACTGTATTCACTTTTGCCAAGTACTTTTTTTCATGCTCTTCTTTAACTGTGAAAGGTGTTTGGCTCTCCCAAATTGCTCATCCAAAGATATTTGCTAAGAAACATTTCAGAAGTACAGGCTGTTTCACATTTCTACTGCTCCAGCAGCAAGAGCAATATATCTGTATACAGACATGTATATACATGTATACACATGTATATGAATATAAATATGCATGTACATGTATGCACATATATATCACATAAGACTTCAACACTAAGTTATCCTATTCAATAAACAAAAGAATATCACAGAGTTTTGCCCATGGTAATAGGAATGAGAGGGCCAGTTTCCCCAGGACAAGCAAGAAATAAAGCCTGCTGGGGGCCATTGGTAGCCCCTTGACATATCTACATTATCATCATGTTTTTGTCGTAGCAGAGTCTGGCATTGAAGAGCCTATAAGAAACTGCAACATTGTATTCATATTCTATAATATTTAAAATTGTAGAATCAATGGATACATGGCTTGGGGAGAAATGAAAGCAGAAACCAAAGATTTATTTTAATTAAGCAACCATATCATTTCGAGATGGCCTGGAAAACCCTTCCATCTTTCAAGAAAACATATCTCTGGAAAAAAAAAATATTTGGGACCCTTAATTATTTTATACGTGACTCTCCAAAGTAGTTATAATATTCAGAAACACAAATTCCCTAATCATGCATGGGTCCGTCATCCATTAATAATGTTTCCTAAACTTATGAAGCTATTATGATACAGAAACTGAAGTCATTAATTATCTCACAAGTCATTTGTTCAGATCCTATCTGAACAGGATCTCATGCTTCATGGTAGCATACATGTAGAAAATCAATTTTGCACTTAGAAAATAGGGCATTCAGAAGATCATATGATCACAAGTAGCCAAAGAACTAAAAATGTTAACTGTTTATGTCGGAAAATAAAAAACTTATATTTCAGACAAAAATAAAATCATAGCAGAGTCAAACTTTATCCAATAGGTAATCATTTACATTTTCAGTCATTAATTCCATTTCTTAAACAGTGATTGGCATATACTTTCAAGCTATATAGTTTAGAAATAGAATATACAGTGCTACCAGTGAGAATTGCAAATAATAATCAAAAATAATGTAACAAGAAATATATACTGATGTTTGCAGCACCATATAGCTGATTATGTGCCCAAAATGGGATATTTTTCTTCCTCTGAAGTGTCAGGTTCAACATACACATTTCAGGCAACACATGAAAAACACTTTTGGGAAACAATCAAGGTTTTGTGCTCTTTATTGAACTTAATAATAGTATTTCAGGTAAAAAGTTCATGTTTTACAGTGCCTGAGTGTGGTATGCAATGAGTTTCAGTGAAGAACTTTCTATGGGTTTTTATTTTTTCCTGAGTTTTGTTGTCCTTCCCAGTAGGAAGAGAACAGCACATTGGGAGCCTGGCAGGGTTGTGTGTTTCTTTGGGAAAGAAGGAAAGATGCTTGACATACAAAACCAGAAGAGTTTTCCCAAATGTGTAATTGTGATCACAACATTTAAACCCTTGGAAATAAGAAGATGCATGGCCTCAGGCTGTGAATGAGCACAGAGGACATACAGACCAGTATGAAAGTGAGGAGTGAGGTCTGATGAAGGTTGAGGAAGGGGCATAAACATTAGTGAAAGAGCATAAGCACTAGTGAAAAAGACTGAAAGATGAAAAAGCCTACTATAATATGTGAAGGCAGGAAGCTTAGCATTGCAAGAGAGTAGAGTGACGTTGTCAGCAAAACTGCTCAGTGACAGCAAGAACCCAGAAAGTGCAGGAAATTCCTGTATCCACAAAGGGGCAAATTTTTATAGCAGGATGGTGGGGAAATTTGATGTTTTACACATCTACATGAAAGAAATCTTAATATTTGCAAAATAATAGCTATACATGTACATGAAGGAGGCAGGAGAGTAGACAGAAGAGGCAAATATTCAAATAGTCCACTTACCACTGTAACTAGAAGTTTTTCTAGAAGTGATAGAGAGAGAAAAGATATCAGTTCTATGAATAGTTTCCAACATATTCAGTCATACTAAAGAGAACACAGAATTTAAAAAAAATAAAAAATTAAACAAGATCACTGTGTTATGCCCCTCTCCAAACCTCAGATGAAGATAAAAGTACAGCATTATTTATTTTTTTTTAACACAGTAACAAGATGCCAGTCCTTCCGCATCAATAATGTAGTATTAACCTTAACTACAAAATTCTTGTGCCTTGGTACATATATAGAGCACAAGCTTCTGTCTGTGCATAGTCGATGAGCTAAGAGGCAGAAAATATGCATTTCTGCAGCCATGCAGCCTCACTTTCCTGGAGGCATCGAGCCTGGACTACAACTGGAGGGAGGGAAGATAATACACTTCAGCTTGTTTACTGCTCTGCTCCACGATGGCAATTCACGCAATTGCAATTCAAGGTATGGTAGAAAAATATAAACAGAATACCCTACAAATTTATTTTTCTGAAAAAGGCATGATAAAACATGAGTTTTTCCTTACACTGAAAGTGGAGTTTATGCTGTAGTTACATGCTGTGTATAATAGTAATGATCAATCTTCCTTGATAAATTTTAAGATATGTTGTTATCTCTAAAAGGCAAGTTTTGTCACATCAGGCTGCAATGCAGAAGAGCAAATACAGAAAGAGTTAATTGGGAA
This sequence comes from Thryothorus ludovicianus, assembly GCA_013397245.1. NCBI lineage: Eukaryota > Metazoa > Chordata > Aves > Passeriformes > Certhiidae > Thryothorus > Thryothorus ludovicianus. The sequence goes on from VZTB01006415.1 coordinate 159,696, forward strand.
GTGCCTCCTGTGCCCACAGATACTGTCTGCTCTGGTAGCAAAGGCTTTGCAGTGAAAGAAGCCAGAGTAACCTACTGGAACAGGAAGAGGCTGGTAGCAATTAATGGGGAAGTTTGTTTCTGCTCTGCAGAAAGACAATTGTCTAGTTAATCCCTTTCCTGCGGGGACTAACAATGACCTGCACCCAGCAACACTAGGCTGTTGTGTGACACTTTGCCTTCTGTGGGTTGAGAGCCAGCCAAATACCTCGCACAGCTCAGCTCACAACCATACTATTTTAAGACTTCCTCCTCCATAGAATTCCTTTGGTCCTGCTCGTTAGATGCCCACTTAAAATATATTTAGGACAAGGGCAGTTCCATGTTTGCTACTACGTACAGTGTTTTTTCTTCTGCTCCTTTTTTCCACTGCCATGGTTCAGGGCAAGGGCTGAATTTCTACCTGTATTAGATAAGCAGCAGGTACTAGAGATGTTATATTTTGTTATAAGATAATGAACACTAACTCCAAACCACAGAGAAAGCTGAAAAGTCACATTAGATTTTGTAGTTCAGCAAGAATTTGGACTTCTTTTGACAGTTTTCTGTATTTCACACTTAGTCATTCATGCCACCAACCTTAAATTATATGAATTAAAAACTGTTTGGCAATCTTCCATTGTGTGGAACGCTGTGGCAGGGCATCGTTTAAGAAGCTTACTGTCGGACCAGTGCCATGATATGCAGACATGCCTGACAGCTGAATTCAGGCTTTTTCATGTTGTGGCTTATATTTTAATTACTTTGAAGAGTACTGTACTAAAAAGGAAATGCCAGATAGACTGTATCATGGCAGCCAGGGGAATATTGCAAAGCATCAGAACCTTCTGAGGTGAAACAATTAATGTGGGGAATGTTGGGTGGAGGAAAGGTTCAGGGATTATAACAAATTCGGTAATATAAAAAAGTGTAAACAGCCCCTACTACATGATCATTGCATTAGACAATATTGTTTTACCAGGAACCCAACGACAAAATTTCTATCACAAATTCCATAGCATAAACAATTAGGCAAATTGCTAGCAATTTCCCCTCAGATCAAAACTTAAAAATTCACCATAAGAGATGGAAAAACGTTATAACTGTCCTTTCTTAAATGCTAAATGTCAGGAATACACCATGACCAGTCAGTTAAAAATTGATATTTTTTCACTCAGCAAAACACTAATTTGGCATTTTTAAAACAATAAAGAAAAACTTGACCGGCTCCATGCAGAGGAAAGCATCAAGGAAGAAGAGTTGACTGAAAACATTGCACAGACAAGATAGATGATATGCACAGGAAGGTACTCGTGTCTAGAAAGCTGAATATATGGAAAACTAATTGTTATACCCTTTCCTTTCTACTCAGCTAATACCTGCACAAATGAACTATGCTTATTTCTCCATCAGATGCTTTGCTTTGCTTTGACCTGTATGAGAAGAGTACTCCATTATTTCCACCATTTGTACCCCCCAACATGGTACAAAATACAATTCAGTACGAGTTTCACAAGTTATGAGCCATTCACTGCCCTTGATCTGGGTGAGGAACTCCCATTGATCTCAGGGAGAAATGCAAGAACTAGAAAGCCCACAAAAATAAACTGCAGACCAATCCTGCAGCAGCAGGAAATGGACTATATCAATGAATATGTCTGTTCCATCTCTAATTTCTATGATTAAAGTATGTGATCAAAGGCAACACAAGGCTCTAAGTATTACCACATTCAAAGAAGGAACCATGTCCAAGGACTAACACATTTCAGTAAGTGAGAAGCAAATGCCTTAGAAATTCCTCCAGTCAACGGCTGCAGTTCCCTTGAATTTTGCCAGGTTATTCTTCTATGTAGAGGAAATCAAAGCTTGTAGTATAGACCTTCTAATACTCAACAGGGACTGTATCAAGTCTCCCTCCACCAATGCTATTTTTAGAAAAGGGGAACGCAATTTGTATCTCTCTGAAAAGAATTCTACTGAAGTTGAATCCAGACAAAGGTACTTACTGTTTTAATTATCACTTGTGAAAAAATCTGATATAATGAAAGTTCAAAGTAAAATAAAGGCTCTTATGGGGCGGAAACAGATATATTATTCACGTTAGAAACACATATGATTAGATCCTGGTTATACAGTTAGAAACGTGTGAAGCAATGAGCTATGTGGGAATGACTGTCTACCTGCATCTTTTCCACTAACTTTTCAACAGCCTGGAGGATCAAGGCCTGGCTTGAGTTCTGAGGCAGCACCATGACATAGTGCACCCTTCAGCAGACTCCTGCGCCTGGATGTCAGAAAGCAAAGAGTGCTCCAGGACACCCACAAGGGCTTCCAGACCCTGAATCTTGCACAATCCTTGAAGTCAAGATTACATTCAGGCTATGTTGCAGAGGAATATGATTTTATGGATGCCTCATTTATCCCACCTTTTACTGGGGGTTTTCTGCAAGGCGGATCATGATCTTGAAGCTGGACTCTAGAATGGACATTTAAATTCATTTAGGCACATTTGCAGATCCAAGTACATCTTAGGTGTCTGCAGTTTTGAGTTACTGTGGAATTCCCAGGTGACTTGTGTTGCTGGTACTCCCTCATACAGCTACAAACTATTGCTTGGAGGTTTCACAGAAAGGAAAAGGATCAGAGAAAGGAAGGGCTGGTGTTGCATGGATGTTTTCCTTCTACTTTCAGATGTCACTGTGAAGTTTACCTCTGTAGAAGCCCACCAAATATTTACTCTCTTTTGTCTCAAGATTCTAGATTGTCTCTAGAGGCCTCTTTAAATCCACAGGTTTCTATCAGCACATGCAGCAATATAGAATCACTGAAATGAAAATTCCACTCATGCTGAAATGAGAATAAATTCCTGGCAGGATGTGCATTTTTTCCATACTTAGAATTTCTGTCTGTGTTTCCAAGAGTGCATGTTCCCTTTTACCTTCCTAACTCTTTCCCTTACACTTTGTAGTTTGTTAACACATGGCATTCCTTTTGCAAGGAAGAGGGTAAAAATAGCATATATTGATAACAATATACTTCTATTAACGAAATATTCATGTCTTCTAATGCCATAAATACGCTAGTATTCTATGGCATTCTGAACTGAGGTCCAGAAGAGTAAGAATATTATGATGAAATTTATGCATTTGGGGTCATTCTGGCCTGTTATTAGTTTATTGAGGCATGCAAATGAAGGTTTCAACAAAAATTAGTGGAAGAAGGAATCTGTTCCAACAATTTACAAGAGACAGGGTCTTTGTTATGCTCTTGCTTTGGGGTCCTGTTGGCTATCCATATGGTGTCCATGCTACAGTTCATGCAAATTTTGTACAAAAACCCTTTCTCATTGTAAATAGTTTGGGATGATCACCCAACCAGCTAGCATAAATTGCACAAAAGCCACACCCAAACAGAAAGAATGACAGGATAACCCTCTGTTTCATAGGGTTGCTCTTCCTCCTCCTCCTTCTCCTCCCCTCTTTCAATCCCCATATACTTTTCAGCAAATCACTGAATTGTCTCCACTGGCTTTCCCACTGTCATGGTTTTATTATGCTTACAACCATTTTGTGTTCTAGCGCTTGATTATACACAGAGACTCAGATTAAATACATTGATAACGATCACCCTTGAAGGTACAACTAGGCACAAAGCAAATTGTTTTTTCATGCACATTTTAATAGCTGCTTCATTTTATATGGCACATTCTTGGCTCCCAAAGGCGATCAGAAAAGGGCTCTTACTCTGAGGAGGGAGCTCACGCTGTAGCGTCACGCAGAACACTTCAGCAAGTGAACAAGTTCTAACAATAGCGTGGCAGAGCCAGGGCTGTTAAAAAGGGCTTCTAATTTTACTCAACTGGAACAATACTGTTCAGATCTTTATTTTTATCCTTCTTTACTCTGGGGACAAGGTGTTAACTCATTGGAAGGGTATGGCCCTTCAAGTTTGCACCACAAAACAACCACAAAACAATTGCTCTTTCTGTCTCTCTTTACCATGAGTTACTCAAATCTTCAATTAACTGAACAGAGACGTGGCAATCATGTCACTGTGAGACACTGTAGACTTGCAGTCAATAATCCCCAGGAAGCAGCCAGACAGCTTTGGCAACCAAGTCCTAACACAAGACTGACACAACCTGTCATTTTCCAAACAGATATTTCAGATTTTTCAGGATGCTGTTTCTGGTTATATTTTGGCTAAGTTTTTAAATCTTCATATTTTCTACTCCCGTAACAAAAATATCATGCTTTTTAGACATCTTTTCTTTTCAGGAGTTTAAATACAATTTCACTTCTGTTTATTCTAACAGATACTGACCAACTCTTTTCAAATGTATTGTGCAGACTTGGCCTGACAATTTTGATCTATTTATAAAACAGAGAAAGTAATCAGAAATTCATGAAATGTAAGAATAGACTCTGTATATGATAGCTTATAAAACCAAGACTTTTCCTGCAAGAGAAGAATATTTCACTTACCTCTACTGTCAGTTCTAGGGGACATTTGTGATAGCAAAACATTGATGATACAGAATGGTGAATAGTAAAGTATCACTGTAGTTCAACTATGGAAAGAATTGTAACATGGAAAATGAAAATATCTTGATAATGAAGCTATTTTCTTTAGCAAAAAGAAAAGGAATTTTAGGGTTTTTTCTAACAAAAAGTTGAAATTTAGAAATTAAGATGAATGAATGGTTATAAAAAAATATTTTAAATACTAAAATTGAATACTTCTTTAGTGCAAACTTTAACGATTGTCAGCTGACACTCCTTAGATGTCAATTTTTTGTCCTTAGATCACCTGGGGAGTAATCCTCTTTTCCTGTTGAACTTTTGCAACAGAAATAGTGCTCAGAAAATAAATATTAGAAAACGAAACCTTGAAGAATTAAAAAAAAAACAAACCTATTTTGATTGTGTTTCCAGAATAATTTCCCTATGAGTATTATGATATCAATTTAATGCTTTTGGCTTTACCAATATCTTCCAGCACAGGAGACTATTGGGGGAAATGTTCATTTTCAAGAATAATGGAAGTGTCGGCTTTGGTCTCACGTGAAATATTGACAAACTCAGGCTGCAGTTTGGATTATTCCTGTACAAAAATCAATGAACTTGTGTTTTAACGCCAGTTTCCTAGAGTGTCTGAGGCATTGTCCTTGTGTGTGAACTTCTCCCTTAAGTTCCAGTTGCCTCAGAATCTCTTTGCATGCAAGACTTGTGTGGTCCATGTTAGCTCTAGGGTCTTCCAGGTGTTGCTTCTGATTTATCATCTTTTGCAACAACCTGTTTATTAGCATCTTTGTTTTCATTGCAGAAATGATCCAATTTGGTCAGTCACTGAAAGCAGACTAGAAGAGAATTAAATAGAGCAATCAACAGTATTTTGTGTCCTTCGGGTCATGTATGTATCGTTCTTGGTAACTGCTGCCAATTTCCTAGAGGGAAAATAAATATATGTAGTATGACAAAGCAGACACCCTTTTTCACAGATCTCAATCTGATACCTAATAGGGATATAATTTCCTTCCATTGTGCAGCTTCTTATGGTGGCAAACTCGTTGCCTTTTATTGTTTCTACAGTCCTTTGTCCACCTTTCCTGTCCTCTCTCCTCACTGAAGTTGTATGGTTGGAAGGGTATCTCTGATCAGAGAACTGTTTCTTTTCCTTTGCTTTCCGCCTTGCCCATACAACTCAAGGAAATTGAAATAACTTACAACAAAACAGATGCTCTCTTTTGGAGATCTTTTTTCAGTATTTGTAACTCTAGTCAAATGACCAGCCATGGAAAGAAGGAGTATGTAAAAGGATTAAAGCAATTGGAAGAACGTTTCAGAGGAGCCTAAGAAAAAGAAGGGTCAGTGCAAGTGTCCAGGTTTTCTAGACCTCTTCCAGCTCTACCAAACCATCTACAAATGTGTGAACAAGCCTGGTTGGATGAAGGATACTAGAGCACAAAATAAAAAGACCTCTATTTCCTTCTTATAACAAGTTTGAAGTCTCCGTTGTTCTAAATGTACTGCAGTTCTGCCCTAAGTCTTTCTGCGTCATTCATTGTGAGGCTCATTCAATAAGCCTAAGGTCATAAGGCTTCACAGATCAGGTTTAAAGTGAGGCTGAAAAGTCCAAAACTAGCATCCGGCTTGTCTGTTCTAACAGATAATGTGAAAATTAAATGGGCATGGAAACTGAATTTCCTCTCATCCCTAGAAGTTTGCTACAGGCAGGCTAGATGTGTATTGCTGCTAACCATGCTCTTTCTGTTATGTGGTTGAAGGCTTGAATCAGGAGGTCTGTCACTACAGTAGTTTTCAGAAATAGTAACCTACTTTGAGAGGAAATATATTTTTTCTAAAGCTTCAGAAAAATTGGAAATAATCTGGCACTGTGTTTTGATTTGGCACATCACCATTACACTGTAGGGAAGCTGTAGTGGATGGATACTGAAGTCCATCTTTTGCAGACAAAAGTTATGGGACCGACTAGAAATGATTACACAGATTGGCTGAAGCTCTAATGAAGGATTTAGAAGAGGAGCCAAACAGACATGTAATATTCACTGAATGGCATCTACAGCTACTTGCTGTAATGATTTTCCAACCATAACAAATCAAAGTTCAGAAGAGGAAAAACATTCATAACCAGCATCCAGAATAATGGAAAGTTCATACTTGTCTGTCTCCATTTTCCTGAGTCAATATCATCTCTGTGTTTCTGCTTTCTCAATTAAGATGATTGCCATGAGATGGACGCCTTTCATGTATTGGTGATGTAAATCAGGAGGATGGCAATCAACTGAGGTGTGAAGAGATGAAATGGTTGCTAGTTTAGAGCTAGCTTTGAGATACGATTCAGTTTACACTGTCACCACAGTGGATTGTAGGCAAGTGTATTTTTTAAGTCAATACAATGTGCTGGCATTAGTTTCTAAAACTAAGAATTGTGGCTCAGAGTTAATTCATAAAATCCTTGACCCATTGACTTCTGAGCTCCTCCTGAGGAGCAATTATCTAAAAAGATTTTCAAAATGTTGTAAAATGAAAGAAGAGCCAGAGGAGCTCCAAAGTCTGTTTTTTTTCACTACTAGTTTTCCACTATGGTTGTTTTTCTTAACCTAGTAAGTCTAAAAATAGACTAAGGTTCAATCTTTATATTACAATTTGCTTATGAGAAGATGATGTCTGATTGACATTTGAGCCACAGGAAATAACAACATCTCCTTCAGTAGAACTTTGAAATGAAAAAACCCACAGGCCCCACTCTTTTTTCATAAGTTGATTCTTATGAAAAAAGATTCTTATGTAAACATCCTTATTCTCTTCTTTCTCTTAGTATAATTTTTACTTTTCCCACTCAGACAGATTACTTTTCATAGCATAGTATGACATTACTTCTTCAAAAAAAAAGTAGGTTTGAAAAATGAGGCTTTGTTATTACAAATTTATCAAGAACAATGTTCCAGGCAGCATCTGCAAATTTGATGCGGGACAAGATGATCATTTCCTCTCATAAACAGAAGAAATGGCAATATCCTGAATCTGTTCTGTGAAAATTCACTCCTTTTCACTGATGTTTTCTAGGTAGTAAAATTAGACCTCAGTCTGCCAATGTCAGGATGTATCATTGCATCTGTCAATGGCATTAGAAGGCAATGTGACTATCCAGAACAGTCAGCAGAAAACCATGTGCAACTCGATAGCAGTAGCACAGCAGAGAACAAGGAACTGTCTACAGACCTAAAAACACTGTTAGTGAAATCCATTTATTGCCTACAGTGGTCTTGTCTTCTCTCCTCTCTGCTTTACATGCAGTGGTTACTCCAACAAAAGCAGTAAAACAATATTGGTCTCAAAATCAGTCTGAGAAGAGAATCAGACCTTAGTCTCCAAAAGTAGGTCAAGGACTCTGTTTGTCAATACAGGAAAATGTTGGAGCTGGCAGGCCATAAGCAGGGCACAGCCAGCCAGCGATACCAGCCAGTGGCACACAGCCATTCCCAAAAGAAAGGTACTTTCAGAGTCTGGGCCCCAGAAGAGGAAATTAGCAACCATATCTCCAGACACTAAGAATAAATCTTCTTCATTAGATTGCACTTTATATGCACTTGATTTTTTACTGGAGTTAAATTTCTCTTACCTTATTTTCCTTGCAAACTGTGGAAGAAAATACAAATTGAGTATTTTGGCACTTTAAAAGAAAAAGTAGTGAATGTGCAGCCTGAAGGAGCTCAGGGGGTTGATTTCTGTTCCCTCCAGTAAGTATAAGAAAAACAAAATAATGGAAGCTTGACTCAAGTAAGTGAATAAATGAATTTACAAGGGATAAGCTAATTTCTGTCTTGGAATGCCTGCAATTATGAATGTTTATTAACTAGTCTGTCTGGCTTTTGGAGGGAAAGAGTGCAGGAATCCCTGGAGCAATGCAGCTCAAACAAAATTATCAGTCAAAATTTAAAAAAAAAAAGTCCAAGCAAAATGCCAAACAGTACAAAACTTCCAGTGCTACTGGTGGGCTTAACACTGCCTGAAGTGAGCAGGCCTTGAGTGCACAGTGGGGCTATTGACTGCTCAGGAACCACCAGCATGAGTAAGGAGATGTCAGCAATGACTGGGTGCTCTGTCCTGCTGAGATAAAAAACAGGTGGTCAAAGCCCAATCCAGCAGCAGACCAAAGCATGTGAGTACACTTACTGACTTCAAAGGCACACAGCCCACATGTTTAATGTTAAGGATGTGCTAAAGTCTTTTGCTAAACTGGAGCTCATGAGATTTCAGAGATCTTCACTCCCAATGACTTTAGGGCTAGCTGAAGTAGCCTGTTAAGTCTGTATTTCCCCAAAGGATAGCATCAAGATTTTCTTCTGCTGTTTTGGTGAAAAAATGAGGATATCTTAGAAAATGCTTTCTTTTAGAAAGTCGTTCAATCAGTCTTAGGAGGGAACTTTCCCACTAACAGTCTTTAAAAAAATTAGGAAAAAAACCCAAACACTAAAATATTTATTTCTGTGTTGCCAATATATCACAGATAGGTTCATTAATGTTCATATCTCATATGCTGAGGCTTAGAGAGCACTGAAATCAGCAATGAAACAAACAGCTATAGCAGACAAAGCTGTTTAATCTCTTCACTTCAAGATATTTTTAAGTAGCTCATAATTTGCACAGGCTCCGTACACAGAGCACTGTGCAAGAGTATTTGAGTGCACAACCACTTTTGTACATGTAAGCCACACGGTTGCACAAACCAGAAGATAGATGCCCAGGTTTTGTACATAAATATCCAAATTACAGACCAGCCTTGGCAGGAATACCTACAGCTGTAAACAGTTACACTCAGTATATTTGAATGCAAATCTTAAACCTTTTTCACGATATAGGAATGTAGGATGAAAAGAGAAATCCCAGAGTTGTGAATCTATCTCTCCTGCAAACTTGGAAAATGTTGTCCCATCCTGAGTTGATTGAGCTTCTTACTGAACTAAATACAACTCTTTTTTACCACTGCTATTTCTGGCTAGTAAGAAATTAATTCTTATTTTCTAGTCTGAATGCATTCCTGTTCAGTTTTTGAGCAGTTACTTTTGGACAGTCCTTTACCTTAATCAGCTCCTCTGCTTTCCTTGGGCTCTCTGCATTCGTGTGTACATATACTGAGAAGAAATTTATTTCTCTCCCCTCTCAATCTTTTTCTCTTTATGAACTAATTGGATTCATATTTCTTCATCTGTGCAGGCACAGCCCTTAGACAGGTGTGGTGCTCAGACTGCATCACCCGAGGAACAATTCAAGCTGGCAGAGTGATTTAGTGACACACCTGTGAGTCAACAGTTCTGCCCAGCTTTCCCTGTGCCGAAAGCTGGTATTCAGCTGTCTTATGCTCTTTCCAACAGTCTCTGGCTCCTGGCTGTTTTAAGTACTACATTATAACTAGTGGAAAAAATAGCCCTGTAAGAAAAAGATTTCATCTAAGGAGAGAGTCTAGCTTTTAGAAATTGTTTTATTATTTACTTTAACAATGCAATTTCTGCTCTGCAGTATGAACAGAGCACTTCACAGTGTTTCCCTGGGCTGTCATCAGAGAGCAGTCTCCTGCTGCTGCCAGCACTTTGCACTATGCACACTGTTCTACGTATGCTTTTCATGTCTGGCCACTGGGCATGTTTCCTGGCTCATCTCTAGAAGACCTACGTTTTCTTTTAAGCTATCATACCTACCCTAAATCCAACAGTATGATTGCTTGGCCCCCTGCACTCAGGATCATGTGTTGCACACCATAGTCACTACTCACCAAACAAAAAGGAACATCCTGTGGTCTTTTATTATGAAGCGATTAATGCTGGAGTATGAGTCATTTTGCTGTTCCTAGCACATTTGTTTCAGCTGCCTGAAGAGTCTCATGAGGGATGGAAAGGTACTGTAGCATACTTGGGGATTTTGTCTTCTGTTTCAGTGTCCCAGATGCCTTATATTCACAATGGGATACACTGCATATGTGCCTGTCAGCCCTCAAAATGCTCATGAGCCTGACTCTTTCCTTCGTGATCAATGTAGTTTCTACTACTACACTGGATAAGTGTTTTGATGTACTTACTATCAGCTTGTTCACACACGGTTTTCTAATGGATTTCGTGAGGTCATATGTTCATGTCCCACCCAAAGGTAAAGTAATTGGATTTCTGTATTCCAAAATCTCAGTAATTTCATCGTTTCCAGATACCCTTTTCCCTGTGTATCAGAGCTCTGGTGACAATTGCTGTAGTCTGCTTCCTTTACTTCTTACAGCCCATCTTTTAAAATCCCACAAGGTGCATCCATGCAACTCCTTACCTTGCTCTTCAGTTCTAAGAGGTGTCTAAACTCATCTTGTTCCCACATGGGCAAACACCTTTGTTCCTCCACTGCCAGAGATAGGCATTTGAAAATCAAGCTCTCCAGGAACACTGGCCAGCCTTCAATATCGGAGCCCAAGCCTTCCCTCAGTCCAATGCCAGGTGCACTTAAAAATTAATCAATATACAACTCCTGAACAGGGGCACCATCACCATGCTTTTTTCGTGTGCGAGCAGTCAGACACACACATCTGCTTTTCACTTACACCTGCCCAGTCCACCTTATCCTCAGTCTGGGTGGGTTGCCACAGAAGAAAAAACAAACAGCTTTACATTATCAGAAACAATCTTGTTGACTCTTTTTTTTTTTTCCTTGAAGACTTCTAACTTTTATAGATATGATATATATATATTTGACATCCCTAAGTTTAAAAAAAAAAAAATACTTGTAGTAATTTACTGCAGACATTTAAGGGAGAGGGAAGTGGACTGTTGACACTAGGGTATCCCTTGGATGGGTTTTGCCGTGGGCACAAATTTGTGTTGCATGGTCCAAAGGAACAGTCACAGTTGCTCAGAGGTGTGTCTATGTAGACATAGTCACCATAGTTCCAAGGCTGCTTTGCTTGATAGTACTTAAAGCCTGATATATCACTTACATTTTTCTTTACTCCTTCAAATGCCTGTTTGTTGGTATCTCACCATACGCCCACTATGTGCTAACTGTCTCAAGAGTTCACAGGCTTCTGATAAGCATGTGCAGAATCTAGAAAGATAAGTTAGGCATCCCTATAAATCACTGAACTTCTTCCCACCCTTTAGTTCCTAAACACTCTACATTTTTCAGAGTGCAGCTGGAGTCTCTCAAAAGTCAACAGATGTCTAGGATCAGAAGCACGAGTTTTCTGACTGGTTCTGCGCTTGTTTCAACAGGTGTATTGTTACCTCTTCACTGCAGGACTGACAATTCCCTCTGCCCAGTGTTCCCTGAAGCTAAAGAAGTTCTCTGTATCCTCACTGTCTACATGTCCAATGTGCTTCTATCTTCAGCTCATCAAGAAGCAGCCTCCACCTCCTACAATATATGCTTTGTTTTGCTTTTCATGTTGGGTGAAAGCCAGGGTGACTGTTGTTCCTCTTTCTCAATGAAGATGTTTTGGAACAGGAGCACAGTCCAACCAAGTGTACCAAGATTTGTAGTTCCCTATACTTCTATATGGGAAGCACCACATGTCATTCTTGTGTGACAGTTAATTGAAACTTTAATTTTTCTAATTATGATTATTGCATGATTATTCACACATACATAGTGCCATACTTTCTCCTAGAGCAGGGTCAGTGCTCTAGCTCGGGGCTACTAATCTTCCCACTGTCTTATTTCATGAATTTCTTGATGACCTACACCTACCTATGGATGCAGGCTATTTTCATTGTAAGCCACTTGCAGTTGGCCACAGTTTTGCAGTCTAATTTACCTTAAACACTGGGATTATGTTGGGGCTGGCTATGTAATATAGCTGAAATTAGAAAGATTTCTATCCATTAAAGGAAATAGAAGAGAACCTAAAGAGTTATATAACAAGCACCAATGAAATTATAAGCCAGATCATGCACAATATTAGGGGATTCCAGGAGTGTAACAGCAAGGTCGTGAGATTCATTTTCCCAAAACAGCAGAATGGCTGCATATAGACTACTTATTCAGAGAGATCCTTGCTTTGTGGCATCGCCTAACTCACATGCAGAGATTGTATCGAAAATATTTGTTTATATTGTGCAAACAACTGAACTGCTTGAACAACCGTCAGCCACTGCTCAAGGCTTGACCTTGTGTGTGTGTGTGTGTGACTGGCACTGATGTAGCATACAGCACTTAGAGAAATCTCTTCATCCATGTAGCTTTGTTGCCAGCAAAATAAACATTTGTCTTTTTAAACATTCATATTCCTTCATTTTTGTTCAGGTTCCATCTAGGTTAGTCTATATTTTATGGTTTGAAGACACAGTGGTTTACAACCATCACCTTAATGATTTGAATTCTGGATATCCTTTATGGCATCTGTGACTTGTTTTATTCTACTGTTTCAAACTCCTCTCTTTGACTTTTTACATAGTACAAACTCTTCTGTGATGCAAAGAATAATTTATTTGGAAATCCATCAGTCTCAACATCACTCCCTCTTATATTTTTTACTGTAAGTCAATAATGCTTTGTTTGATTGCAAGACCTAGTGTCTACTTTATTACCAACCTTAGGGTACCCCAGTAGGTAATAATACAAAAAAGATTTTTTAAGTGATGAAAAAGATTCTTTAAGTGCAGGCTTCCTAGGAAGGCTGGTTTCAAAGATGCTGCACTTGCAGCCCAACATCTGGACAAAGGCTGATTTCTTCATGGTCCTCTCAAGCTCTTATTCCTTACAGCCTGTAATCCCTAGATTGGTTATTAGGGAGAAATTACTTACATTAAGAGTGGTTAAACACTAGAACAGGCTTCCTAGAGAGATGTTTGATGCCCTGAATCTATCAGTGTTTAGGAGGCTTTAGGTCAATGCTCTTAATGACATGCTTCAACTTTTGGTCAGCCCTGAAGTTCTCAGGCAACTGGACCAGATCATCATTGTAGGTCCCTTCCAACTGAAATATTCTATTCTATTCTATTCTATTCTATTCTATTCTATTCTATTCTATTCTATTCTATTCTATTCCCTTTCTTCAGGTTCAGCATAGGTTGCTGCAGGAAGGAAGCCACCACTTAAGCTATTCTCTCACCCACTTTCCTCTGGCAAGCCATCTTGTAAGAGTAAGCCAAAAAAAAGCCCTAGCTATTCTCTCAGCTCAGGTTCCAAGCTGCCTCAGGTAACCTGCAAAGAGGAAAGGGATCCTTGCTCTGCTCCACTCAGACATTGTTCAAGTCACAATCTAGAAAGAGTTCCTTAGGTACCAGCCTTTAAACAATATCACAAAATGTCCATTGCTAAAGAAAGACATCTGCATCCTCTGGATTTTGTAAAACAAACATCTGGCAGCTATGGTTTCCTCTTAGCTTTGCTGTTGTATGTAATAAATGGAAGTCTCAGCTCCCACAACTGTCATTTGGCTTTAGCAAGCACTATGACTCCCCTTTTGTGAGAAATGAAGAATAATCTGGCTAAATCCCAGTTTCAGAGCTAGCAAACACCAAAGGTCCAGTCCCTCCTGCTGTTGCTAAAAGCTGGCTTCCCACTTCCAGGGATTAACAAACTATGAAGACATTCTTAGGGACTGAAAAATTCAGCAGACTTCTGCTTTACAAGCTCCATCAGAAATGAGGAAAGCCACTCCCATTTTCACATAATCAACAATTTTCAAAGCCTTGGATCAAGAGTCATATTAATATCAAGCAAACTTTTGATTCTCAGCTTTTGAGTGTTGATGCATCACAAGTGGACTCTTCAGTAAAGTCTGGCCTAAATTGTTTCTAAGCAAATAAATACTCAAACATCCCATAATAATAAGCTAAATCCAGGGACCTAGCACCCAAAAAAACCAATGAAAAAGGCATCAGTGTCTGCAAGACTTTTCTGGGATCCCAACACTCTCAGGGAAGAATATGGCCCTGGTTGACTCTGTATTCCCATAATTATTCCCATACCAGAAGTCCCCGCTGAGGCTGTAACAATGCACACTGTATATACTGCCCTGCCATTGTCTCTCTTGCCTTTGCCTAGGGAAAATACACTGATTTTGCTGACAGTAAAGGCTCTGTGGCCACAGAGCTGAAAACTAGATTTTTCTCCAACACAAACAAAACTAAATAAAAAGGCAGAGAAAACACACAGGGGAACAGTGCCTGTATCTCAGTAGAGCTGTATCTTTTCTCACCTCAGCTGTGCTCTGAGAGATGAAAACAGGTAACACAGGCCGTGACTAGAGAGCCCTTTTTAAAAGGGAGGGCTGCAAAGACCCTCTGTTTCTTTCCTGGTTTATGTGTAAAACCCCAAAATGAAGCATATGTCTTTACCTTCCAAAAGATAAATATCTTATCTGTCTTATTACCTCAAGTTCCTTCAAGCCTCAAGAGGAAAAAGCTCTTTGGTTTCATAATTAGCAGCATTCAGTCTGAAAGTGGTCATGGAGTTACCTGTGAATTGCATACAATCATTTGTACCATTTTGAGGCCTCTCAATAATTGGGTTATGGTTCCAAGAACCCATTTTCTACTAAAACAATTGTCACTGCTGATCACTACATCTTCTACCTTAAAGCAGACTTTTTGTATTTTTCCTGTAAATCCAGGTACTTCCTGTAGTATTCTATAGGGGTTATCAAGCTAATACAACTACAGTAAGAATCACGAGATTTGGCTTTTCTACCTACCTCAAAGTACACATCCATCTCCCCCTGCAGACTTCAAGAAAGTTTTTATCAATATATTTATTATTTGGTCACATTTATTTGCTTACACAATTAATGGTAGCAGAATGAGCAGAACTGCAGTCAGATCTGCTACTAGCAAAGAGCAGAGAAAAGATGCAGAAGCTGAGGTAGTTAGTAGGCTGATTAGTAGAGGTAGAACAGGGTTTGCTTATTATGGAAGTTTGCCTTTGACATTTTTCAGTGCACAGTCTGTCTCTTAAGATCAAAATTTGGTGATCTACTGCAACAATGACAATAAAAACCCTGTTACCACTGTTGAATCAATGGCCTTTGCACTGTACGTACAGTACAAAACACATGCATAAGCCTGGCAGCTGCTAAACTCATTGATATATAACACCAGTCCCAAAATAGTGATATTTCACTTCTGGAGCTTTATAAATTGTTAAAGAAATAAAATCTGCCTTTGGGAAATAATGTTTCTCTATGTATCATCGAATCCATTCCCTTCCTCCTCCCCTCCCTCCGAGATTAAAATAAATAGTGCTGAAGCTATAAATCATCCCTATTGGCACTGGAAAGCCCTCAGAGATATTCTTTTTGTGCCATTTCAGTAGACAGAAAGTCTAATGTCCAGAGAGGTGATATTGCTTTTTTCCTTTTTTTTTCTGTAAGTAGAGAGTCAGAAAAACATGTCCCTCCTTGATCTCTTCAATGTACATCAATATTTCTTCAGTCATTAAAGTTGTTGCACACTCTCCAAGTGGTTTCAGTGAAAATCACTGGTAAATGGAGCATGCCTGGGAATTTTTACTATCATTTTTCTGTATAGAGAGGTGCATCTTGAAACACCATTTATACATTGTAGGCAATTCCAGTAACAGGACTGAGTCAGTCACTCTGTCCTGAAATAAATACAGTTTTGAAAACTCATTTGCAGAAATTCAACCTCCATTGCTTGTTTTTCACTGAACACAGTCTCCCAGTGTATAACTGGATAAGTAATGATCCAAGAACTGGATTTGTATGATGAAAATTCAAGTTGAGAATTTCAGTAGTTTACTTGAAATTACTTTTCTACTATTATTCCTTAGGGTAAACTACTTTCCTAGACATTGGTCCTGGTTTTTTGCAAATCTTGATTAAGCATTTCTGAAACATCCACCCACTTCCATTTTTCAGTAACACGAACTATCTTTTTTCACCCACCCATCATTTCTTTAGTCTCATTTCCTTTGCTTTCACTTGAAGAAACAGGGAAAAATGAAAGATCTTTTAGAGCTTCTGAGCTTGGTAAACCTAAGATTTTTGTTAGAATTTCCATCAGTTACAGCAAATTCATAACCAAAAAGAGATGACCTTTTCCCCTCATTCTTTTTTCCCCCCTCATTGCCAGAGGGGAAAAAAAAATACAACCTCCCAGAAAACCTCGGACAAAACTAACATTTTCTAGTAAGAGATCAGAAAGTTAATTTACTCATGGAAGCAAGTAAGTAAAATAACTCTGTAAGCTGCACCATTTTTACTTTTAACTGTGCACAGTACAGTCAAAGCAGAATTCCCAGTTATGATGTGTTCCTTTCTGCTCCAATTGCTCTCCTCAGTGGAGAGTTACCTTTAGAGGAAATGCTAAAGCATGAATGGTGTAGATCCACCTCAGCACATCACTGCATCATTTGAAACACCTCTAGGCACCCTCAGGCACAAATTCAAGTGCATGAAGTTAGATAGGAGTCTGAGTCGTTGAATCCTTCTTGCTTAACTGAGCATATGGAGAGCATGTCAGTAACCACGGCATTACTGTATGTGTGTAGTTAAGAGCATGGAAGTATTTTTGCAGCACTGGAACTTAAGAGAGGGAAAGATATCCTGCTTTATCATAGCAAATTGTATCACTTTGATCTTTGGCATATTTAGGCCTTTGTAAGCTTTCTCTACTAATCTCTGGTTTAGTTGGCACGAGCTGGATTCCTATTCCTACGTCAGCTGAGGTAAGCACAGTCTCTGCAGAGCAGGTCTGAGAGCCTGTGAGACCCCAGGAAGGAGTGGGGCAGCTCTGCAGTCAAATACAGGTTTTATTCTCCAACTGAGCATTTTCCACAAGTGCTCCATCCATACACAGGCGCATCCTAAGCCTGTCCTTGTCTCTGAACAACTCTCTTCCTTCTTTCTGACACAGGTACCTGGAAATAATTTTTGTTGAGAAGTTTAAGCCTTGGTTTACTCTGTGCTTGCTCCCATATTGAATCGGCATCTGCTGCCATCATATAATACAGGTACAGACCTCACCCCAGCAAGGCTGATTGTATCACATCATCTGGCCTGGCATTTGTCTGTCACGCTGGGGCAGGGAATGTGATACCAAGCTGACAAAAAGCAGCACACGGCCCTGCCTGGAGAGCCCCTTTGTTCATCTAAGCCTCCCCTGCTGCTTTTGTAACTCCAAATGGATTTCTGATTCCCTATCTCCTGACCTTTTCAAGCCAAATGGTTTGGTGAGATCACAAGGCAGCAGGTGCTGCTCCGCTCAACATTTGCACCTTCCAATCCAAACACACCTCTCCCCATCGACCCTTAAAATCAATCAAAGGGACTTATCAGTTTGTTTTAAGCTTTGATGTTTGTCTGGGGTTTGTTTATCTAGCAGTTTATTCCAGGGAGTATGTTCTTGACATCTTGGAGTAGGTGGTAATTAGCAACAAGGAAGAAGGGCTGAGATAAGAAGTGGAATTTGAAAGTGGTGATACTTGGTGAGGCAGTTGTGCCACATCCCCTCCTGCTTTCACCTCGACCACTGAGGCGAGCCAGAGACAGCAAAGGGGCGAACAGCAGCCACCTTGCCCTTTCAACACAGCGTTGTACTGGTTGGTGTGCTCCTCTGTGGAAAAGTAGCACATGAGGTGGCCTCTTTGGCCCCTCTTGCCACCTTGCTACACCCTCTGCTCCACATGCACTCCTGAGACAGCCTCTGGAGATCGCTTTTTTTTTGTCTGAACAAACTTTCTACCTCTTGGCTTTGCTGCAAGTGCAATTTGCTTAAAAGAAGGCATGAGGATCAAGTCTGGCTGTCATGAGACAGTCTATACTTCTGCTACTTCCTGCTAAGCAGCACATAGACCAAAGATGACACAATTGCTTCTTTTACAGGAAGAATAAATGCTGCTGTATCTCTGCATTTATGGTATTTGCTATACCCACATGCAGGGGCTTATGTTGGGATGTAAACAACCACACACTGTACAGACTGCCTGGTGTATTCACACTGATATGGGCTAACTCCAATCACCAACTAAGCCCCATGCAACCACTTGCTCACCCCTCCCACCTTCATGGGATGGGGAGGAAAATCAAGATAAAAAAGATAAAACTCATGAGTTAGGAACAGCTTAATAATTGGAATATTTTAATAATAATGTCAAGTAGAGAGAGAAAGGAGTAAAACCCATAAAAAGTGATGCACAATACAATCACTCACCCCCCACTCACTGATGCACATCTCGTCCCTCAACGAGCAGCTCCCAGTCAATACCCTCCAGTTAATACACTGGTCATTACATTCTGTAGCACGGAATATCCCTTTGGCCAGTTCAGGTCAGCTGTCCTGGCTGTGCTCCCTCCTGGCTTTTTGTGCACCTTCTCAAAGTCAGAGCATGAGACCTCAAAAGTCCTTGATTTAGAGTAAGCACTACTTAGCAACAACCAAAACATCAGTGTGTTATCAACATCGTTCTGATACTAAATCCAAAACACAGCACTGTACCAGCCACTAAGAAGAAAATTAACTCTATCCCAGCTGGAACCAGGACACATACACACACACACAGAGGCAAAGAGCCGTGAGAGGCCAGAGTAAAACATTTTGCTCTGAAGAGACTTGCACTTAGCAGGTTTAAAATATGAAGTCAAGCCTGGACCTGGATTTTCAGATAGCCTCTATCTTTATAACCTCCCCAATGGAATTCCATACAGTATGTAAGCCATGAGTACATAACATGGAAGCAAAACCACAGTAACCTAGTGCCACACTGCCTGGCCTGCAAAAGGATAGGGTAGCACACATTGTACACATTGCATCCTCAGGACAGCAAGGGACTCTTGCAATTGTGATGCTTCTCAAGGGTCCTAGCAGGCACAGAAAGATAGTTATTCTCTGTCTTGGCTTGTGGAGCAAAGCCACAGTTCAGAGAGTAGTGTAAAGCAGGAGGTTTTTAGAGGCTAGCTGAAATAAAAGGCTCCTGGTCTAAGCTGGGCCACAAAATTGCTTTCATAGGTCAGTGAGTGAACCCTAATGGATAAAAAGAAGCCCACTACGTTTCGATACAACCCAAATCACAATTTATCTTATAAGCAGGCAAGACCAGGATTTCATTTAGAACAACAATATCATGATCAACTCCCGCTTGCACTCCACTATTTACAGGGTGGGGACCAGTACTTAGAAGTCCACATTTTTATTATGTTTATTACATTTCTCAAGGCTCCAAAACACTGATTTTTCTAAAAAAGAGGAGAAAGGTTTTTGATTCGAGTTTGGTTTTCTATTTTTTCTTTAGTTGTTTGCTTAGTTTTGGATGCTTTGTTAATTTTTTTCTTTTTCCCAAGGAAAAATTATGCATTGAAATCAACCTGAATAATTGTACAAGTGAAAATCCTCTGCCTTTCTCAAGAACAGGCTCTGGGCAAACTATTTCTCCCAGCTGTACTCTGGAGGATCCCTGTGGGAGGGAAGCTCACTTGGCAAGGCACTGTCTGTTCAAGCAGTAGATGACTTCACTCTCATTATGCACATAATCTTTTCCTACACAGTGTACATCAAACCAAAATTATACTGCATGTGTTAAGCTTGTAAGTGCACCATTTTATAATGATCACATTGCTTGTGTCCCAAGGACATTATAAAGGGAGTAATTCTGCCACTGCTTATGACTCTATGTGTTGCCAATAAGCAGCTGGGCTGTAGCTTCATACACTAAGAAGAGATTACTTAAAAACAGCCTCAGCTTTGAGGTTGCCCTTAAATTAAATATCTTTTATGACAATTCTTGCTCCATAACAGTATCTCCATTTACAAGCAACAAGTCACCATTCCTAAATACCATGTATAGTCACAGTTTGTATTGAAATGGTGCCTCCAAAGCACTGCAAATACCTGTCACTAGATATTGTGTTAGAACCATTTGTTTCTAATAGAGCTGTCTTTTCCTGTTGGCATTGATTTATCTTACAGACATCAGAATATTAACAGATGTCATCCTTTCACATGTGTAGGAAGACAGTATGACAATGTGGAGTTCACGATCCTGAGACTATTAAGTCCTTTTCTGTATTAGACATCAAACACTGTAAAATATAAACAAAAATGACAATTTAAAAAAAAATTCAAACCCTTAGCAACACCATGTATTTGCATTTTTGTCTATCCTTTGCAGCTTATGAACATAGTATTTTGGATCTGTTTTGTTCTACATGAAACTCAGCAACATAGTCCACTTTTTGTTCCAATGTTTAGTGTCAACAGAAGTTTAAGATCTAGTTTTGGTCCCCACTGAAGTCATGGGAATCTTATACTTGATGTTAATGGAAATTGGATCAGGCCAGTAACTGGAGACGCTGAAAAGAATCCCAGATGCTGCATAACAAATGAACTATCCACTGAGGTAGTCCCTCTGCTCTGGGAAGCTGCCACTGGGAATTGCTGCTACCTTTCTGTGGAAAGGCTGAAAAAAAAGCCGGATGTCAGATGTCAAAGCTGCAGTTTTAGTGACACAGAAAATCCTAAAAACTCTAAACAAATAGGGCCATGCCAAATGAAAGTGCTGTTTGGGCTTTGACTGGGAAATAGAGACTTTTGAAAACAGCAAATCAGGCTCATAATTTATCCTTTGATAGAGCAGGTTAGCATGATTTGAATCTGGTTCCCTGAACAATTGTGAGACAGAATTCTTCAACTCTTCACATGTCAAATTTAAAACAAAACAAAACAGGTTAGTAATTTTATTTTCTTTGTTTTCATGACTCAGATCCCATATCATGTGCCTGGCAGTTTTCATGCCTGATCAGTTGTGAAAGTTGCAAATGTACTTTTCATGATTTTTGACTTCTTCCAAAAACTTTGCCAAGGGGACAGCCATTCTGCTGTAGTGTGGCATTTACCACCTGTTAACATTAAAAAGATGGATCCACCTCAGATCTAGTCATGACATTGATATGCAGAGGCAGAACCACAGTTAAAGAAGAGGATGCAGTGATTCAACCTTTCTTGAAAATTGACTCAAAGAGGAAATTGCATAATCTGAAATGACATACTTCACTGTAACCTGTTGTGACCATGCCTGCCTGCCATACCATACTTTGTGTTTCTCTTGGAAATTAGACAGACATGCCAAGCACAATTCAGGTATCAACCAGTACAAAGACAGAGAGCTTCATATTTGCCATACTTTAAACAGATGACAGCTCCCAAAATCTTGGTGCTACTATGATCCAATTTGGTGTCATTGTCACACCCAGGAAAAGCTTAGGTGAATAAGAGGGGTGTATAAAAGGGATGTAAATGCACCCAAAAGTTAGCAGAAAACAAAACGGGACTGTGAAAAGGAAAAAGTGTGCCTAGTGTGATTTATTTATTTTTCTTCATTCATAAATGTCACCAAATAGAGTAGTAATGAATCCTTCGCTAGAAACAAACAAAAAAACCCTGCTGGCAGTGACCGGAGGTTTTCACATCAGAGTATGGACTTCTGTTGTATTCTAATCCTACAAAACAATAAAATTATTTTGTAATTAAGGCATGTCTATTCCTAGTCATCTGCTACAGACTTTCCACTACAACTTGCACAAATTGCTTTCCTTTCTTGGTTTTCAAAAGAAACCTTCTACCTTGCTCATTGTGATAATGAATAGAAATCAACACTAAGTGAGCACAGAATAAATGAGCTTCTATGTGAATCCATCCAAGAAAGAGAGTTCTAAAAGGGATAAATTAGTCTTGTACTAATGCACTACTGCAGTTCAGGAAAAGTAGGTGGTTTGTGAGTAGGGCTCTGGTTATCTAATGCTCTGCACAGCATAGAGAATATGGACATAAGCCATGTTTTCTGAGAATATGGTGGCAATAAGTTTATCTTTGCATGTTTGTGCGGATGTCAGTAGAACATGGATGTTCTGTAGCATTGAAAGGAGTCTGAGATTTCCCTACTCAAATACCCTAAAAAAGTAGCAGCACAAACCACACTTGGAAGTTTTCTATTCCCCTTCTGCTCACTGCAAAAGAAAATACATTATAACCAGACTCTTTGCATGGACAGTGAGTTTTGCCTCATTGACTTGGGTGAACCTGTCTGGTTTCACCAAGGCTTTCAATAAGTACTCATAGTTATTGAAATAATACTGATTTTGGGACAGGCAAAAGAATAATAAAAATGTTAATTAATGATAAATGCTCATTTACAAATTCACATGAATCTCCACAAAGCTACTCCACAGAATCACTGCAGAATTACACTCCTCAATCATTGAGTCCAACCCTTGATCAATCATCCATTTGTCAACTAAACTATAGCACCAAGTGTCATGTCCACTCATTTCTTGAAGAGCTCCAGGGATGTTGACTTCACCACCACCTTGGACAGTCCATTCCAATGTTTAACAACTCTTTCCACAAAGAAATTCTTCCTCATCTCCTACCTGAACCTCCCCTGGTACAACCTGAGGCCACTTCCTCTTGTCCTTTCACTTGTTGCCAGAGAAAAGAGATGAGTCCTCAATTGTCAACAGCCTCCTCTCAGGTGGTTTTAGAGGGTGATAAGGTCTCCCTGGAGCCTCCTTTTCTCCAGTATAAACAACCCCAGGTTCCTCAGCTGCTCCTCATACAACTTAATTGCATAGACTTTCACCAGCTTGTCTGGACATGCTGAAGGTTTGGCCTCACCTCTGCCGAGTACAGTGAGACACTCCCTGTCCTGCTCCTGCTAGCCACACTGTTTTTTGATACTATTTTTGGTACTTCTCATGATCCACATCAGGATTTTTCTTAGAGTAGTGGTGATTTATTGTGAAAGGTTTGAAGAATTTATTCAGTCTCTTTCTACCTCAGATCCCTGGCTGTGAAATATGGCTCTGCTCCTCCATTTTGCACATGGTTTGTCTGTTTATACTCCAGTTTCTCTCAAAGGCATATCTTCTCCATACTCGGAAGCATGTTAGGATTCATATTGGGCCACAGAACCACATATTTCTGTAACAGCAACAATAATGAGTCCTCAGGTATTCTTAAAGAGACTTAAAGATAACTTTCACCTACAGCAAAAACGCCTATCTTTAGTTCTAGGAAAAAAAAACAGAAAAATGTCCCTGAAACTGCCATACTAACTCCAAGTGAATCTTTTCACTCACTTAGGTTTAGGATGAACTAGATGTTTATACAAGCAATAGGCATCTCACCAGAATTTTTCTGGGGAATAAGGACTTTGTGAAATCCTAGTATCTCTGAAAAGTCATTATGAGGCTGAAGCAATGTGCTTTCTTAGCAAAGTCCTAGTATAAACTGTGGCAGAGGGAACAGATATGAGGGTTCATGTAAATGTTTCATGAAAGGTTTATACCAAAGGCCTCTCAGAAATGTGGCCTTTCAAAGAGGACAATAACCATGAAAATACAGAGGAGCTTATGATTTTATGTTTTCCTCATAGTTTTGCAGCATTCTGGTGTTTTATAGCATTAACGAACTATGACATTTGGCTTTCTCATGAGACTTTCCTAAGTTGTGGGGATACCACAAAAGTACCAGATGACATGATAATCTGGCAACATATATCGCTCACTTAGGCACTAAAAAAGCCAATAAAAATCATAAAACAACTAACATACTGAGTTACTCAATTATATAAGTGGTTCAGCCAAATTTCATTTTTTCCCCTTTTCCTTTCTGTCTGTCTCCCGTTTTGATCTCATAGCACAGAGCCCCAGTAAGAATTGAACAAAAAGGGCCAGTCTTGCTCAGACAGGCAGAAAACTTAATTTGGGGATCGTTTTCAGCCAACTAGCTATGACAACGGCCAGTACCCACTAACAGTGCAAGACCGATGAGCAGATAATCTGCTTGCCACAAAGAAAAGGTTAACCAATCTACACTGCCCTTCTCTCTCTATTACTCTTCAGTTTGGCACTAGAATCTCTAGCCACAGACACAGAAATTGTTCTGTAATGACAGGCATCACCAAATATAAACAGCTGGTAACCCTAAAATTAGACCTGCTGGCTGTCTCTTGGTTTGGGGATATGTTTTATTACGCCTTCCAACTGGCAAGCAAATTTTAAAGCCAGCTTAACCCATTACAAGACCCTTTTATCTAATGGTTGAGCCTGCTACTTTATGTATGCTCTCTCCACTCTCATGAAGAGTTTTGCCACCACAAAAGTAGAGTTTAGCTAAAACTTATTGAAAATTTTCCGTACGAAATACATTCTGATAAATAACTAGAGCTCTTGAATTAGCACAATTTTTACATATGAGGTTTCTCCTGTCTTCAGAAAACCTCAGCATCCAGGTGACCAGACAGAAGAACCATTAACAATAAAATGAACTTGAAATAATTTTCAATTTTCAGCTGCAAGGCTTTCTAGCCAAGGACTCAGACAACATACTACTTGTGGCAAGAAGGAAGAGATATGATGATTGTACTCCTCAGATGTGTTCTAGTGAAGAAATTTGCTGTATAGTGTAAAAAGCTCAGGTATAAAACACTTCAATCCCACATAATGTATCACTTTAAATTAACTCTCTGTTTCTCAGCCTAAAATTTTCAGCTGTTTAGATTGTCATTAAATGTTGAAACATCCTCTGGGGAATAATCAAGAAAAGGACACTATATTAGCTGTAGTTTTTGCACCTACCTAGAGACCAACCACTAGCTTCAAATTTAGATACACAAGTCTGAACATTGGTCACTCATTTTTTAATAAATATATATTTAGGGCCAGATTTTTTGTACCTGTTTGACTTCTTCTTTGATCTCTGAGCTTGAAATTAGTTGAAATAATTGAATAACACATTTATGTAAACACTCCTTTAACACAACAATTTTCATTCTGTCTTCTCACACTATCACCATTACTGGAGTCATATAACAAGCTTAGTAGTGCTGCCAGATTCTATTAACAAGTTTCATTTATTTTTCTTGCATAGACTGGGTGTAAAGCTGAATCTCTCTTACAAGAAGTGAGCAAAATGAAATTTTCTATATTTGGTTTAAAAGTTAACAATGACTGAGGACCAAGATATTTGCTCTGACATTCACAAATGGGTGGAACTGCCGACACTCTATTAAAACTTATAATTGGGGAAAAATTTAGGTGAGAATCACGCTTGCACTTCGGTCACAGGGAAATCTGGCAGGCTCAGGGAACCTTGCACCGAGTGCAGAATGAAACAGCACCTCATGAGTCATGGACTGAAATCACTTTTGACTGGGAGCAGCCCACATCTGGCAGTGATGCATGGGAGATGGTGGGATACCTTCTCTTCCTCTCTCCTCTAAGCCTATCAGAAATCCCATAGCTCAATTCTGATTCCCAGGTCTGTTAGTAACACCAGCGCACAGGCAGGGAGAGTGTGTCTTGAGATTTCAATTCAACAGCTTTTCCAGAGGCAGTGGTTGGACAAGCCCATTCTGCAGAGCTGTGGGAACATCACATGGGATCTCGCATGGCTCCCAAAACATGACAGATTCCAACACCTCCTCCTCATAGGCATTCATCTGACTTTTTCCTCAGGTTTTCAGGGAAGCAGGCTTCTATTCCTTGGCACCACAAAAGGTGGAAAATGGCCTGTTTCATTACTCTGTCAGTGTGTTAACACGCCTTAATAACGTCAAAGGTATAATTTAACAGTGATCATATGCAATGGCATAAAAAGAAATCAGAGCTCCATTTGTTCACTTCATTTTCCACAGCCTCTTTATCTATTTGAGTTTATAGCTTAGAAACTCATCAGTATTTCTTAGAAAATTTCATGCCTCAAAGGCCACCATCTCCATGAATGTTAAAATATCTCATTCTGGGAGTACAATGAGAATACTTAAATAGTTTACAAACACATTAATGATTTGGTTTTTACACATTACTGGTTTGTTTTTTACACCTGTTAAATCTGCTTGCAAGTACATCAGTTTGAAAACTCCATGGTCATTTTGTCAGCTTCTCTTTCTCTCAGCTTTCTAAAGAAAAAAGGCAATTATACTATTTAGTGCACTTCTACAGAATTAAATGAGGGCACAATTCTGCTTTATTATGTAATAGAATTTGTGGTAGTTTGGTGAGTCTTAGTGTTTCTCCAGGCATACAAAACACTGACATTTAGTTAAATGGAAGTCATGAGTTTATGACAGGTATGCAGACTACATTTTTAATGTCATAGGAAATAGTCCAGTCACACAATACCAAAGCAGAGCCTATTGGAATCTTTCAATTCAATGTTTGGGGATCTGTTGGGTTTGGATATTTTTTTTCTTAAAAAAAATACAAATTCCTTGAAACCAAAACTATTTGTGTGAGTTTTCACTAGATTTGTTTTAGGAAAAGTTTCTCAGGATGATGATCATTTTTTGGTCAAATATAAGGGTGGAGTTGGCAGAGAGTTGGGAGAGACAAACAAATAACTGGGAACAACTGTGGAAACTCTGTCCCAGGTTGGCCTTTTGGTTAGGTCACCTACCAGAGTGTGGGAAAACTTGAGTTCATATTTCTGTTCTACTTGCTTCAAAATAAGGTCTTGGACTTATGTTTCTTAACTCTCAGGTAAATGTTGAGTCTATTAAGTGAACTGTGTCACAGGAACATTCCCTGGACTTTTAATAGCTAATTTGTTCTTTGTACAAAATCAGTTTTCATTGGAATAGAGGATTTAAGCTGAGACTCGAATATCAATGTCTTTTCTAGTAACTTGTCACCATCCTGGAGAAGGATTCTGTAGCAAAGAAAAATTTCAAGGACTGGACTTCATGTTCGTGGATGTTTCAGGTTCATGTTACAGAATACCATAAGGGATGGGTTGCAAATATTTTAAGGGAATAATAGGACCACCAACCATGTAGTTTTACTTCAGGCATGTAAGACCTAATGGATAGACGCAAGATAATTCAAGGAAGAGTTTATCATGTTTGTAGAAGACTTTTGAACACGACCCTTTGCTATTTGCTACCTGATTGAATTCAGTATCAATTTTTGTTTACCTTTACGTTATATATAATATATGACTGAAATATGACACATAAGGAGCTCAGACCAACTTTCTCCTTGATAACTACTCAGGCAGTAGGACCAACTTAGGAGAGTGTCTGCTTCTCACCCAAATTATGCCCCACTTCCACACAAAGGCACACTGCTTGGGCACATGTTCCTCGTCTTGCTCTGTATTTGTGTCCCTATTTGTCCTACAAACTATAGAAATAAGTGTTCCTTGTCAATCTCTTTGTAAGGATGTTAGAACTATGGATGGGCAGGTCTATTACAGGGCTTAGAATAAAGTTTAAAACCAGACAGTGGCCAAAACAAATAATAGTTTTGCTTATCTCAATGGTGCTGTATCCTCTAACTGTGATGTAATTGTCTTGCCACAAAAAATAGCTTATTAACGTAAAGAAATTCACTTAACACAGCAAGTACAATGCTTGAAAGAAACAATTGACTTAACTATCATTTTCATGTCTTTGTCCAGAGCAGTGATGTCTAATCCTACACATGTTAAAAAAAATATCAAGCCAGCTCTGATGAGGAAGAAATGGACTGTCATGCATCTATCTACAGAGTCATTGGTAATTTTTTGCTAGAGACACTTTGCTTTGAAACAGATCTCATAATTAGCTTATTCAGGCAAGGAAACTTCTTTCTCTTAATCTAACAATCTCAACAATAGTGACAGATTCTTTTTTCTTTTATTTCTGTTTTGCTGTGTTATCACAATTATGGGAGGATTTCCTTTTGTTTTGTCCTGTTTTTTAATTGAACATATTACATCAGAAGGAGGCATTGGATAGAATTTCAAAACACTGTAATATTTGAATCCAAATTATAGTCATTGAAAGGCAGTTATAATATATGTTTAAAAATCATTAATAATCCTATATATATATTGCAGCATTCTAGAAATTGATCATTATTTGAGGAAGAAGAAATGCTAGAAAAGTCAAAATAACAGCCTTTTAGAAGAGAAGGAAAGGAAAAAGACCTCTGAAATGTGTTTTCTACCAAGTGCAATAATGATGGGTGTCTAGAAATAGATGTGACAGTTAGTACAGTGTAGCAACATGAAGGCAAAGGCCCCCAAGCAACAAGTGCAATTGATTAGAAAATGAGAACAACATTGCAAGCACCCTGCACAGGAGATGAAAAGGCAGAGGGGTTCAACGCACGTTCACAGACTTTGTACAAGAATATACATGTAACTCACAAACAGGTTGTACCATACCACAAGGAGCAGCAAGTGCTGACTGCAAAGTATATCATCCTGTCGGATACCTGAGGACAATGGGACCTCACTAAGGGACAGGCCACGTCTTGCATATGTCCCCCAATCTTATTCCACTTCTGTTGGCTTTTGTTCACCAGGTCCTTCCAGAGCAACCATCAGAGACATGGGAAGTGTGCTGGTCTTAGTGATAATTAAGGTCTAATACCAGACCTAGGCTGTATTTTACTCACCATTCCTTATCTAGATTCTCTGAGCAATATAAGCATAAATCTTTTTTCTGTTAGACCAGGCTGAACTTCTACTCTGTTCATCCAATTGTAGGACTTGGGCCACAGCATAAGCTGACGGTGCCAAACTCATTTCAGTCTGGAAAGATTTAGTGAACTGTTTTTATCTCCTATTTTTGTCCCATTTTCATACAGAAACACTTTATTAGGAATTTTGGAGTACAAAAGCTTTAAGGGAAGGCTGTCCTCCTACATTAGTCATGGCAACACTTCTCAACAGCATGAGCAACCTGCCAAGCCCATGACACAGCTTGTGAGTGCAAAGCAGAGACGATACAGCTCGCTCAGAGTGCCAAAGGGAAAGGCAGCTCTAGGAAGAGCAGCAGGGGTGACCTGGCAGTGTTTTCACAGACACTTCCCCGCTCACTATTGCTCCAGTCAGGTCAAGGATGCTAATGGACACAGGGACATCAGCATATCTGGTCCCAGATGCATCCACTGCTTTGCCTCCCCCTTGCCTCCCTGACATGACAGAAGCTGCAGATGACTTCTTCAGGACCTACCTGTGGTTCAAGTCAGTTATGCCCTCACATGCTCATAAACTTTTATTAATTCCCTGCACAATGGAGCTCCAGCCTTTATCTGGTAGAGGGGTTGATACCACTTAACACAATTCCATGCAAAATCAGAGCACCGGCACAGCCAGCCTTAAATTTAAGGATATGAAACCTTTTGGAAGGTATCCTGTGTGACAAAACCTATGCAACATTTCTGAATTCCCACAGATGGTTAAACCACTTGATTTATATCCTGGTGAGCAGATTCTATCAATTTTTAATAGTTTACCTATTGAGGGATGTTTTAAGAATAGAGATGATAAGGATATCAAAACAAAGAAAAATCTTCACAAGAGAGAATTGGTCAAAAAAGTTCTGTTTGTTTTTTTTTTCAAGAAAATGCCTTTTAACAAAAGAAGAAGCTGTAAGCTTTGTGAAAACTGTATGGTGTTTGGTTGGGTTTTTTTTTTCACAAAGGACAACAAAACCCCAAAAGTTTATAGGAAAATATTTTAGATGTACATATATATTAAGTGTTATGGGGAGCAAGTAATATTTTGATCAGGACTGACAACACTTTTTCTTTTCTTTTCTTTTCTTTTCTTTTCTTTTCTTTTCTTTTCTTTTCTTTTCTTTTCTTTTCTTTTCTTTTCTTTTCTTTTCTTTTCTTTTCTTTTCTTTTCTTTTCTTTTCTTTTCTTTTCTTTTCTTTGTTAAGGCAACAGAAAAGTAATACCTTTCTAATTAAGCTGTCTGATGAATTGAGATTCTATGTGGATCTGGAAGTGGAAATGGAAACACTAATTGTTAGACTTGAATAAAATGCTGCCTAGAAGGTGATATAATGATGGTGTAATTACTTTCTACATCTATTTTGCTTCACATTCACTAAGAACTCAGCTACAACTCCAATTTATTTTTATTGGTTTGTTTCAAAAGCATTTTCAGATTTTTAAATTGCAGACACATAGGTAGATGCAGGTCCAGATATCCCTACTGTGTTAAGTGATGCCTTCAGCCAGCTGAAAACTCTTTTTGATCTCTCTGATAATACCAGGAAAGCACTGATCTGAAAAGGCAGATTACCACCAAGGATTAGGTAGTACAATAGCATGCTGAGAATGCAAGAGGATGATGAGGTTTAACAAACAAGCTTGGAACATATTTGAACCCAACATCGAACCCCAGCCCAAGCCATGAGGAAATCAGAAGAAAAATGAAAGAGCAGAGAATTGCCTTGAAAAATTATTTTATGAGAGAGGGTGAAATTGTCCAGTTACTAGGTTCTGACTAAAATCAAGACAGAGCTAACTGAGAGAGCACATTCTGCACAGAAGTCTTTATTTAGGCTGAATGGACACAGAGACTCAGCTACACTCTAATTTTCTTGAGACAATCCTTTAAGGCATGTGGCTCGAGCAGGTCATTCTGCTGTTGCTGCTGTCCTCAGGCAGTATAACACAGTGAAGACAGGATTTTACAAAG
Organism: Thryothorus ludovicianus; assembly: GCA_013397245.1. Classification (NCBI taxonomy): domain Eukaryota; kingdom Metazoa; phylum Chordata; class Aves; order Passeriformes; family Certhiidae; genus Thryothorus; species Thryothorus ludovicianus. The sequence continues at coordinate 190,644 of VZTB01006415.1, forward strand.
CCCCTTTTTTTTCCAAGTAGAGTTTTTTTTCAGGACTAGCCACAGTAAATAGAGTGGTTATTTGGTATGTGAGATAAGTATTGGCCAATGTCATTTGAACACACTAGTTTTCTTTCAGCATTTTGTCACTTGACCAGTTAAATGCTAAGGTTAAAATGCTGTTACACAACATGCATCCACCCTACTGTGTGTCAGAAATGTGAAGAATGTTTGCAAGAAAGAGCAGCTGGCGTACAATTCCTGTCACCAAACCCCAAAGTCAAAATGGCTAACATTTCCTGGATCTGCTTAGCTCACCTACAGATAAATAGTTTGCAGTCAGTGTGTGCAAACAGGAGTAGAGTCATTAAAACTGAAGCAGGTCTTGGGCAAGATCCAGTTTGCATGTTACATATTCATAAAATGCTGTGTTAGAATGACTTCCAACAGTGCAAACGTCAATGGAGCCTGCTGGAGCAAGCCTTAGGTATGCCATCTATGTGTCTGATTGCCTAGAGTTCAGAGGAACTTGCTGAATGCATTACCAAAGGGAATGAAAAAACTTGCATAGGGGTAGCTGGCCAGGTCCAATTTCTGGATGCTAAAATGTTAGTGTCAAAGGGTTTTGCACCTTAAGTTTTTTTAGATCATTTGTTGTTTGTATAGTCCTTGAGGATCTGAAACAAAAATACTTCATTTTGTTGTTCTTTCAAAGAACATGTATTAATTTATGTTATAACAAAAATGTTCATTAAGCCTTGCCTAATAGCACTGATTATTTGTTTATTTTCACTCTGTACAGCCTATTTAATTGTGTATACACATACCTATAATTACCACTTTGAAATGCAAACACACAGTTACTAAGGATAACCTTTCTCATTTTTCAAGCAGCTAACACCCCTTTTTTATAAATGTTAACCATATCCTAAGCTCCGTGGAAAACAACACATTTTAAGCTCTCCTCACATTGCAATGTCTGTCTCCTGAACCAAATTATCCTCTCTGCCACTGTCACAGCTTCCTTTAGTTTATTACAAGCCAAAGCCTCTGATGAAGGCTATAAGATCCCTTGGCTGAAGTACCTTCCAGCTTACTGCTGACCTAGTTCTGGGACTCCCCTAAGTGATGGGAACAAAAATGGATATATCTTCTGTCTTCAGCAGTGTCTCATCAAGTTTCCAACTCCACTTGTGCCTTACTCTTGAAAACACCTGAGCTGTTACAGAACCATTTGTTACTCCTGATTATGTATCAGGTAGTTTCACCAACAAATTGTGCTCATGCTTCTGTCTGGAACAAGATAGCAGAAGCTATCACAAAACAATAAGTTATCACATAACTTACTTCCTAACTGTCAAACCCACAAAGTGCTTTCAGAATGATGATACCAACCCATTTTACACACCTTTCCCCCCCCCAAGCCCCAACCCTTCTGCAATTACAGACACCAGTGGTTACCCATGGAAGATTCTCTTTCAGCAGTATTTATGTGAACAAATATTTGCTTGTCCCCCTGTTCACAGAAAGTGCATTAAAGAGGCATGTCAGTTAGTGTGGGCTGTCTTTGAACACATGTTGTGAATACTGTTTTGCAGGATTTGCCCAGCAGTAGATGAGAACAAGTAATGAGGAAACTAGGAACATGGGTAATGAGGCCAGAAGGTGTGGAAGCTTTCCAGAAGCAGGGGGAGCTGGACGAAGAAAAACTTGCCTTACCAATATATAACCACAAAACTTTCTCAGGCTTTATTTGTACTCCTTAATGGTCACTCTCAAGAAACAGCATTTAGCAGAGTGAACATAGGCACATAAACTTCCATATAACTCTTGTAATTCCATAAACAGGGTATGTAAGAGTGGGAAATTATTAGGGTTTGACCTATCTTATTTATTTAAATGCAAAGGGGCAGCAGGACCTGTGTCTTTGGAATCAGGTTGAATCCTTGTAACTGTAGTCTTCTCATAGAGCCTCAAAAAGCCTCTTTCCCTGCATGCTTTTCTACCAGTTTTTTAGTTGTATAAGACATATAAAGATAAATAATGGATTGAATTTCAAAAGGGTTCTCTCTATCTCTTACTGGGTAGCAGGGTGAAACTACCCAAATAATAATTTTAATCAGTGAATGAACAGATGATATCCCTGTTCAGCTTCAAGCCCTATCAAATGGTACTTCAGTAGAAATACCAGCAAAGCAGCACACAAATAACATACATATCTTGTAGATTACATAATTTATTTGGAAATGTTTTCATACAGTTAAATAAACTTCAGAAAACTACAGTGGAGCCTTCATATAAATTAGCTGTAGTGCCTAAAATCCCATGAGCTATGAAATGTTAAAAAAAAAAGGAAAAAAAATTAAATACATAGTGTTGCTGAGCAACATAGCTGCCTCTTAAACAACTTTCCCTTGTATGAAGTGCTGCAGAAAGGGACTACTGTGGAGTCTGTGTAAGTACTTGCCCTATGGGTAGTGCGATTTTGTTACAATCCTTCAAAAAACAGCTACACAGACTGTTACTAAATTCAATTATAAGGAGTCTCCAGGGTTATTCCATTACCTCTGTCTTTAGTTCATGGTCTCAAATCAAAACTTAAGCTATTCTCTTTTAATTTCATTCATTAAAAAATAATAATTTATATTAAATTTCAACGTGGCTCAAAAGATCTTTTGCAGTCTCAAATGAGAAATATTGTAGGAAAGTCTCTGATTTTACAAAGTTTTGCTAAGGGTAGGATAGATTTCCCACAGCTCTACCTGAATTTGGGCTGGCTGCTCAAAGTGCAGAGCAGAAGGTCAATTCCTGATGGGCCCTGCTCTGGAGTGGGTCTGGGTTGATGCCAGATGGCAGGCCTTGGGTTGCTGTGCCAGCATCGACCCCAGGAGGACCAGCCCTTCCCCTGCTTGTGGGATCCCTCCTGGTGAGCTCAGAACATCAAACAGTCCCCAATGAGAAAAAATAAAACCTACAAGAAAAACAAAAAACAAGTTGTTTCTCACAAATCAGAAATCTTGCTATTCTCACTGTCACCAGGGTGCTTAGGAAAGTCACATCACATCGCTCAGGGCTGACTTCAGCTCCCGTACATCTGCATTTCCTGTGCATAGACCAGCATGCATCTGCAGCGGTTGTAATGGCAAGGAAAGGGTTAACCCAGGGAGCAGGTGGAAAGCAACTCAGCTGCAAAATGATTAAAAAGGGAGTAGGAGAAGCTAGTCTGAAAGGTAATAAGGCTGGCAGGCAGACCAGGAAAGGAGGGTATGAGCCTGGGGGGGAACTGCCAGGGCCACCCTGGGGTGGGGGAGCCAGTGGGCTGCTGTATTGACATAAGGCAAGTGTCTTCTGGTAGCAGCAGATGTGGCTTTGATCTGTGGGCATACCTGGGTGGGGAGAGGTTTCCACAGGGTGGGAACACACTTTGGGGAGCTGACCTATTTACAAGGTTTGGTTCAGCTAGGTTTCAGTTCTGCTTAGTTTCTCCAGGAGCTCACACAAGGTATAGTTTACCTGGTCAGAGTAAGGTTGTTATTTACAGGTTAATTTTAAAGGTCTTTAGGCCTCTCCTGCCCATAAAAGTGGGAACTGAGTACTTAGATACCTCTTTAAAAATTGGGTCTTGCTAAAACCCCTCCCTCAGACCAGAGCAGAGCCAAGCTTTCTTCTGAGGTTTGAAATTCTATAAATGAACCTTCTATATTGTTGCCTTATGCTTTCAACTTCAGGCACCTCATCCAGACAGAAAAGTAATGAAAGACCTGAAGAAAGTCAAGGTTTGGAAAGGAACAAAGCAGTCCTGTGGCTCTGGGTCCTGTTCCCAAAGCTATCGCTCACTCGCTGTGTGGCCTTGAGGAAGCTGCTGACAGGCCAATCCAGCTCCCAGTCAAGTCACTGGGAATTTTCCCATGGGCTCCAGTGAGTGCTAGACCAGGTCTCTAGACTCTGAACAGTCCCCTCAATACCTCCCCTGCAAAGCAGGGACAATAATATCCTGATCTCACAGGGTAGAAAGGGGACTAACTTAATAACATTCATACAACTTTTTCAGATCTACAGATGGAAGGCATTATGTCAGCATAAATTTTTCTTAATTATAATTTTTATGGTATTTCCAATTGTCTCACTAAAGCCAAGGAGTTCAAAAAATCTTATGAGACAGTTTCTTCTCTAAAAATTGGACCCCATTTCTGGAGGATGGAAACAGGTATATTCAGATGACACTGGAATGCAGGAATATTTACTGAAATAGGGCTCTGAATCCTTGGGTTTTGCATGAATCCTGAAGGCAGAGGAGTGTGCAATACTCTAGGAAGCACAGTCCCGGAATTTTATGAAGAAAACATCCTAGAGCTTTAGTCTAGTACAAATTTTGTCTAGAGACAAAAATGTCGAAATTTGACTCTCTAGGCTTGCTGCTGATGGAAATTCTTTAAGCTCTGCTTCTTGCTTTGTCAGAGCATTTTCTGAGGAATTGCAGTCTCTGGTTCAGGTTCTTTGTCCAGGGAAGGAAATTAGGAGCTTTTTCCCTCCCCACTTCCCTATTGCCTGCTATGAGTTAATCAGGCATCGAGGCCAGGCACAGAAAAGCAACAAGGTCAGGCCAGTAGGAAGCAGATAGGGAATTTCACTGGAGAGAGGTCTGCATGGGTGAGTAAAAATACATCATTTGGGAAAAAGAAGAAGCACACTGCAAATATCACACACATATTAACTCACACGTATGCATGAATGTGTGTTTATATATTTATATATGTATATCCCATAACACTCCCTACAACTATTCCACTCCATGTCACCTGACCTGACTTTTGCATCTGTATGCTTTATGTGTGAGACTTCAGACATCCTCACTGCTGAAGGTCAGCACTGGGGAAAATCCACAGGTGCAAAATTCAACTAAAAAGACTGTGACAAGAAATACTGTAGAAAACATCACAAATGCAGAATTTCCCTTTTCCCTGTCATCTCAGTCCTTACCCACGTATAGCCACACCTTTACAGGTAGAGAGCTTGCTATGCTGCTCTGGGAAAGCAGGTAAATGTCAGTGTTCTGATGGATCCATTTCTCTCATTTCATGCATTATGTCAAAACTGGTCAAAGAAAGGAAATTAACCTTCTCCCTCCCTCCCCCGGCCATGCACACACGCACAGACACACGCATGCAGAGCCATAGCCAAGGCCTTCGGCAAGCCAGCTGATAGCAATCAGTATTTTCAGAAGTGATAGCTCATCTGTAGATTCAGCATTCTTTTGCAGCAGAAGGTATTATGCAAACTAGCCCCATTAGAAAAGCAAACATCAAAGCAAAACATGTTTTCGAAGAGACAAATGCATAAACCATGTGGTACCTGACACTGAAACAGAAATAGGATAATTACTCTTTCTCTCAATGGAAAGCATAGCTGCAGAGGATAAAAAAGGTGCCTCATACACTATGCCCTGTAGTTTCCTGTACTGTGCATGAAAGGGAGAGCAGTCAGCCAGGAACATGCACCAGAGGAGAGCCTTAAAGGGTTGATAACATCCTCAGTGAAGGACAGGACATGAGCCAGACTGCAGCTGATTGTAGAGCAGCACAGCTAGCCCTGCTCTCGGCACCAGCTGGAATGCAAGGTGCCACTCCAGCCTTAGGGGAAGGGGGGGGAAAAAAAAAAAGAGTGCAGCTAAGGTTACACAATTACCTGTCTTGACAGTGTGCAACTTATAAAAAAACTATCCATACCACCCTGACCATAAGTAGCCACAAAGTATGCTTCATGGGTCCTCTGACTGAAGTCTAAACAGAGGAAGCTCTCTGTAGGCAGATTTTTGCCTAGCAGTGGATGCTTGTGCACTGCTACAACAAGGGGAAAAAAAAGCCCCTCATGGGCAGAATGGAAGACGGGAGGTGTGAAATGAGGCTTGGATCTTGCCTGTCACAGTGCTGGGAAAATAATACAGCCAAGTACCACTAATTCATCTAAATGAAGAGCCAAGTAAATCAGAGACTATCAGGACTTCTGCAAAAGTTGAACAAACTTTCTTTAGGGAGGAAATGTTTGCCAAAGTTCCCAGGACAAGTTAGAAGTAAGTACACGTGCTCTCTCTTTCCTTCACCTGAGCCCCCCTCTTTTTCTCCTCCAGAGCCCATTTCTCCAGCAGGGAGATCAGCTATCAGGCCAGGAGAAAGAGAGAGTGTGAGATGGCCGACCTTGTCCTCCAGTGCCGAGGGCCTGTGGGTTTGGGCCAGGAACAGGAATTCCCTGTACAGACACTGAGTCTGCTAGAGGAGACAGGAGAGCCTGCTCCACAGAAGAGTACTTTGTTCACTGCCACCAAGGAAAACTTACACAACAGACACACACACAACCATGGAAATATGAATATTTTAAAAGTGTGTTTTTTCCTAGAATACACGGTGCTCTTATTTCCTTAGGGGGGCAGTAAAAATTGGGCAAGAGCATATTGCCAAATGCATAAGAGTTAGTGAGGATATTAGTCCTGCACGCTGTAGTTACAGAGAGCAGGGCACCAGAGCAAGGTCTGAATAGATTAACAATTCAGAATGAGATACTGATAAATTAAACATCCACCAATCACATTTAGCAGAAGATTAGGGGTTTTTTTCAGTCTTCTCTGCTCCCTTTGTATCTTTTCTGTCAATTCATCTCTTCTTGGAAACTGCAAAGAGTTAAAATCCTTTCCCTTTTGTGCCTCCAAAGTATACATGTATCAGTGTTTGTGTGTGCATAATTTCTACACTCAAAATCTGAGGCAGTTATTGATACCAGAGTGCTCTTGTGCAGCTGCTTTGTGCTGCATCACTAGCACAGGGTAGCCCCCAAATTGGCCCAAGCAGGTCTGTGTGAATAAAAATAAGATACAGAGTTAAGACTAGTCTTTGCATTGGGAAGCCTAGCCTAATTTCACATGCTTCCTGGGGTATCTTGTTAAACTGTAAAGGAATTCCTCTTGTTCTAGCCATCTAAAGAGTAGATGCCACACTAGACAACCAGGCTTATTTTAGATTTAACCAAATGGTAGTTCACCTTATCTTCATTTATTCCATTTGTCTTCAGAGTTACTCCATTTATTTCTTTCTTTGTCCTGCCTAAATAGTGAGCCCAGATGGATGGTTTAGACTTGATAGCTAACTTCTAGATGGCTACTGTTAACTCATCTCTCTCTTCCTAGTTCATACTTCCTTATCTCACAGAGGTCATATGAGAAAACAATAATTAAAGATTGTGTGTTGTTGCCTTTCTAATCAGAAGACACATAAATAGAGCTTAGTGGTGTATTTGCATCCTGTTATTTTCTATGCAGTTAAGGCTGCAACTCTAACCAGCAGCAAAACACAAACCAGTGTATGTGGATGTACTTCTGGATATGGAGCCATGCAAATGCCCCAAGGCCCATGTGCTGGAGGAGCCCAGCACTCAAGGCAGTGGAAATGAGAGATGGCTGGAGGAAGATTTGATGGGGGCACAGGCAGGTATTCCTATTTCACCCCAAAAAACAGGTCTCTGCCAAATACACTGTGCCACTGTTTACTCGTGGTCTTCTAGCTTAAATTGGGGAGCTGGCCTAGAAAACAGTCACCACAGGAAACAGAGTCGGCTTTATATCACCACCTACACCGAGGCAGGAGCTTTTGGGTGAGAACCTCAGCTGTGGTCCTTAGGATACACGGATACATTACTCAGGGCTTACCAGTAAAACTTCGTTTTGAGAACCACTGCAGCACTGTGGTGCATATATATGCAGACACGGACAGAGAGACTCTGTATGTTGTACATAGGATCATGGTTTCATCTTCACTCTGTCCTGATTTAACTCCATCAATAATAGATTTACTCAAAAATTAAAGAAACTCATCTAAAATCCTATACAGTACATTTTAAAGGTCTGTGACTTTGATGATAGTCAAAGAAAATATGTGCTGATAGGAGACAGAAACACTAGAATCCTATGAGAGGTGTTGCATTGAAGAAGCACTTTGTTTATGTTATCTTGCCATTCTGCCTGTGTTACAGCTTACTGGGAGCCTTATGTATCTCCACCAATAATACAAATAACTGCACAGTTTAGTGTTGTATCCCCCACATGAGAAAGATTCAATTTTGTAGATACCAGAGCTCTTAGCTCCTAAGTGTTACTATGATATTCTTGAACTGTTTTGACACTTACCCACTGCCTCTCCTGATTACTATCCTTGTCTCAGATTCCTCATGCAATACTAAAAGTACTGTGGTGGGTTGGCCCTGGCTGTTCACCAAAACTGCTCTATCACTCAGCTCCTCAGCTGGACAGGGAAGAGAAAATATCGTTAAAGGGTTGTGGGATGAGACAAAAATAGGGAGATCACACAGAAATTACCATCATGGGCAAAATAGACTTAACAGGGAAATTCTTTTGATTTGTTAAAATCGAGTCAGAGTAGGATAATCAGAAACAAAACCAAATCTTAAAAACACCTTCCAACCACTCCACCTTTATCCCTAGACTTAATTTTACCACCAATTTTTCTCTACCTCCTGCCCCCAGCAGAGGTGGGGAATGGGGGCTACAGTGAACTCATCACACATTGTCTCTGCTTATTCTTCCTCCTCAGGAGGAGGACTTCTTGTACGCTTCCCATGTTCCAACATAGGTCCCTTCCATAGGGTGCAGTCCTTCAGGAATAGATTACTTCAGCATTGGTCCCCCATGGAGTCACAAGTCCTGCCAGCTAACCTGCTCCAGTGTGGGCTCTTCACAGAGCCACAGGTTCTGCCAGGAACCTGCTCTTCCATGGGCCTCCCACAAGGTCACAGCCTCCTTTGGGCATCCTCCTTCTCCAGTGCGGGTTCCTCCACGAGCTGCAGGTGGATATCTGCTCCATTGTGCACCTCCATGGGCTACAGAGGAAGGGTCTTCCTCATCATGGTCTTCACTGTGGGCTGCAGGGGAATCTCTGCTCTGGAACCTGAAGCATCTCTTCCTCCTCCTTCTTCCCCACAGCTTTATATCCTGGGCATGCTGTCACATGGTCTGGAACATCCCTTTGACTGGTTGGTATCACCTGTCCCAGTTGTGTCTCCTCCCAGCCTCCCATGCATCCCAGTCTCCCCACCAGCATGGCAGTAAAAAAAGCAGAAAAGGTCTTGGCTCTGTGCAGGACCTGCTCAACAATGACAAAAACATCTCTGTGCCAACTCTGTGTTCAGCACAAACCCAAAATGTATCCCCATACCAGCCACTCTACCCCAGCCAGCACAGCAGGGCATTGTAATATGTAGTTGATAAGAGAATGCAAAGAGCTGTAGATGGGGATGAGGGAAGGGCATGCTTTCAGTAGTTATCCTGATGGATCCATCAGCTACGATGTCCTCCAGAGGCAAGGGAATCACTGAAGCAGGAAAGGAGAGGAGAACTATAGAAATGTTTCAGTCATCTGGAAAAAACTGCAGAATTTTTCAGTATGTAGGAAACTGAGGAAAATGCATTAGGATATCATACAAACAAGGGGGAAGTCAGTGCACTTCTGAAAGGCAGTGGAAGAGCCTGGGGTCAGGAAAGCCAAGTCAAAGACTTGAGGAAACAAATTGTGTGGTCCAAAGCATTTTTGAACCTAACAAATATTAATTTTGTTTCAAGGAAAAGACTTATTTTCCAAGTTAGTTCCTATTTTAATTGGATCAATTCACTTGTTTATAACTACAATAATCTGAAGGTATGTGATTTGTAAATATCAAATAAGATGAAAACTAGAATACTGCATGCTTTGTTCTTTTTAACAATATAAGCCAAGTGTTTTAGTTTTTGCATATAGTCTGTAATTTAGATGTATACATAAAATTGTCTTTCTTTTGTAGATTAGTATCATTACAAATTATTACAGATGTTTCATCCTAACATAACTTATAATGTGATGGTCAAGATATTATTGTAGTATCCACACACTGAACAGTCAAAGGAGTACACACAGGTTTTTATCAAAATCAGACAAGTTCCAAAGGCCTGTGGAACCCTTTGCCTAGAGGTAAGTTGGCAGGGATTGTAAAATATATTTTAGAGTCTGGGGGAATATTTAACATGTGTAAAAAGTTATGCTTTCATTTCTGTTAATGCCAAAGCTCAAAATGTGTTTCAAATTCCACAAGTATACCAGGTACTTGGAGGTGACAGCCTACTGTTTTGGTTTGCCTTTTTAGATGCCTTTTGCATTTGCCAATAATGCACTTGGATCACAGATAGAAAAACACAAATAGAGAAGTGGAAAAAAACATCACTTGCCATTTTAGAGATCTGGTTGAAGCACATTACAAGTACAAGTGCTGGAAGAATATCATCAAGTGTTAATCATGCATGAATTCATAACCATTCAGAGTAGCATTCCTAGTGGCAAACTGTTGCTAAATAGTCTTTTCCTGAGCATCACCAGCATATGCAATTAATTTTGTTTGCTAGGCATCATTCCTCCACTTTGGGCAGTGACCAGAAGACCCTAATGTGCAGTTAGAGAAAATGCCCTTTCAGTGCTTTCCCCTTGGCACATACACAGAAAATTCAACTAGTGGCTCTGGAGGAATCTCAAGTCTGCCACATAGGTGGTCTGCTGCCTGTTGAAGAAGTCTGGATACCTTTATATTTGGGATATAATTTTTCTCTCACACTATGCTTGCTGCTCAGAATTTTCAAACTCACACTTTAAATCAAGCCTGAGGTTTCTCCTACACATAGTTTGAAAACATCCTGGGGAACTATTTTTAGCACTGCCACAGAAAGGATCAGAAGATCCCCAAAGAGGTGAGGGTTAGTCTGTGTATAGGTACGGCAGCTACCTAATTTCTAGGTGACTGTAGGTAACACATCTCCTGTATATTCTGACAGAAAGTCTCCTTTCTTCCAGTCTGAACTCTGCTTCAGTCATTGCAGAGTTAAATGCTGCATCTCTGCCAAAAAAGTAAAACAGGAAAAAATCCCCAAAGAGTAAGTGGGACTGAATCTCAAATCAGGATACTCAGGTTGCAGAGTACACCTGTGTGTGTGCCTGTGTGTGTACACACTGACAAGCATGCATGCACACAGGCAAGTATGCACATTGCACACTAAAAATATGTGGCATCTGAGGTGCACAGAAGCAAGCCTTTATATTTCACCCAAAAAGCAGTATTTCATGTTGTGAAGAATGACTCCTCTGGGAGACGGATACCGCCTCAAACAAATAGAAAGAAAAACTGGATGAAAAAAAAAACATATAGTCGGGTCTGCTCTGGAGAAGAAACAGTCATGGTGCTGGTTGTAATAGAGAATAAATTAATTTTGAGACAAAGAAACAAAGTCCTCATGATTCCCCCCCTGGAAAAACACAATCCTTAGCTCAACACTTTGGATCTTGTGGAAATTACTTCAGCAGATTCAGCTCACCAAACTTAGAAGTCTGTATTTCCTATGATGATTGTTGGAAAATACCGATATTTCAAGGAAGGCTATTTATATTTTGTAAGAACTCACAATATTTGTAGTACCCAAACTACTTATGACCCTATAATTATGCATGAAACAGATTTTGTTTGATTCGTTGACTTTGAACAAATGAACAGTAGAAATTACCTCAATTCAATAAAACTGACTTGTTGCATTTGACTATACCATTGTTCCTGAGAATAGTTATTCAACACTTTTTCAAGTTAAACAACTATATAAAGCAGAAGTTCAATTTTCTTCTATTTCCTCTGCTCTCTCAAATTATTTTGTCAGCTTTTAAAGATGTTATCCATATGAGAATAGATTAGCTTTTCAGGACCTGCATTATGATGTAGGTACAGACTGCATTTACATTATATGTTATGCTTGAAACAAAGGAAAATTATATCTAGTTGGACATGGAGTAATCCAGAGTAACAGAATTATGGCAATGTTTCAACAAAGCCACACTTACATATAACACAGTAATTAAGAGATGCACACAGAGAGAAGAAGTTCCATCACAGAAAGTAAACACATCTTTTATTAACCACAACGAAGGTGAATTTCCTATTAATAGTGCCATAAGTTTGATTTCCATTGAATGACTTAATCCTTATATTAAGGAGAAGAGAAGGTACTTAGAACTGAAATTCAGGTCTAAAACAAGTCTGTATTCAAGGATCACAAAGAAAAGAAGATCAACCAAGGAGAAATATTCACGTGGAAAGCTACTTTTATCAAACTTGTCGCCACAGCATGCAGAAATGGGATGTGAGAGACCACTCTCAGAAGCCATTGAACAACAAAATGCTCAGGAACATATTTATGTTCAGGAACACATTTATTCTGGTTCTGCCTTTTTGTCACAGATAAATTAGATCTATAGCAGATAGCCAGAAGAATACAGCATCAAAAGTACAACAATTTGGTCATACACAGGAAAGCTGAGGCTGCCTTCCTGTTTGTGGGCCTGTATTCCAGAATAAGCAGGTGGAAAATGTGTCTCTGCCCTCCCACTCTAGGTAATGTCTTCACAAAACCAAGATCTGACGTTGACACAATTCAGACAATTCAGACAATTGCACAAACGTTTCCTCAAGAGAAGCCATCTGATGGCCTGTGTTTTTAGGAATTTGCCTTCTTTAGTCTAGGATTGCTTCAGGTGACCCAAGAGAGTATAAAAGTAATGTATACTAAGCAATGGATGTTTGGTTTGAATTACTAAGATTTCTCTGAAACTGAGTTTTTTACTCTCCTGAAAGAAGGTGCAAAATCCCATTTGAGTAGAACTAACCTCATAAATCATAGTTTAACATCCAGGGACCAAATATTCAGATTTATTTCAAAGGGCAGGCCGGTAAAAATGAATCACAGCTAATGCACAAGAAAATTTGAATTTGCGTACATTTAAATTGAGAAAATAATTTATAAAACAAGTATTTTGTGGAAAAAAACCCAAACATTAATGCCTACACCAATTTAACACACATAAAGACACTTATTTTATTTTCCAGTTTACCAAATAGAAACATGGCACATAGTTTATGAATTTCAGTATTAAAGGCTCTTGCTCACGTTATTTAGAAAGGGAGGGAAGAATCAAGCATACATGAGCATGGATTTAGCTGTTTATATCAGATACTTGTGATTCTTTTTTGACATATTTTTTCTCTGACATAGTCAGAGGAAAACATAGTCGCCATCCAGTAACATTACAGCATGAAAACCCTTGCAGATTGCTCAAGAGAAAAATGTCTAATGTTCTACATCTTGATAATCACATTCAGTTAAAGATTCTGATTAAAAGAATTCCTTTAATGACCACCAAATGCTGTATTCAAGCTCATTCACTTTCCCCATCATGTGGCACTGTACTCAGTGTGAGCATAACTGTTTTTCTGAATCTGAACCATGAAAAAAAGAAGATTTTCTGTTCTTAAGAAATTGCTCTATTTAAAAATATTAATCACTTAAAAATCCCCTACATAAATATTTACAGTCTTGTTTTCTAAGTGTGGACTTCTTCAAGGTCCTCAGGTAAACACAAGTAAGGATGTGTATTACAAATCCCATGCTTTTGTCAGTCCAGCCTGGATATATGTTGCTAAAGCACCGAGCTGCAGAGCCTTGGCTCTTAACTCAGGCGCTAAAACTTGAGCTGTGCACTTTGGGTCCCTGACCTGCTATGTCAAATGAGAGGGCAGCTGACACATGAACTGGGACCATTTCCAGACTCAGGGAATTCTGCTGTGGTCCCACATATTTGGATACATTGCCCTGTAGTGTGTAACCCTCTAGTTAGTGTGTATTACAAACCCTCCCAGTCTCAAGAGCCCAATCCACCGAAGTTATGAGATTTTAAAACAGCCAGCTAAAGGCTTTGGCTTCAGCTTTATGGCAGCTTATGCTTTATAGCTCCATTCAAAGCCTTCCTGTCAGTCTAAAGGAAGCTGACACCTTGAGTGCTCTCCACTCCTGTCAATAGCTGTCAAAGTTAAAGGCACTTGAGGATTCCTAGCTGCAAAGCAAAGTGATTCTTTAACAAAGGACTGTGTTGAAGCAGCACACATTTTCCTTCTGGGAGTAAAACTCAGGCTTCATATCATCTTATTTTTAAAATTAGTTTAAATTAATGAAAGAAAAAAGGGACCTATTTATTTGTTTGATGCAAGCCTATATTAAAGCAACTCTGAGAGAATAATTGCAAACTGCAGAACTGTCCTCCCATTGGTCTCATGCTCAAGGTTACTTTATACCACATATATATGATAACTGGCAATCCATGTGCTATGTCAGGACTAACTCACTGACACTGTGTATTTTTTTTTACTACTATAATTTCCCTCAAAATCGTTTTGTGGGAAGAAATGGTGAAGAAAATCTGCAGGGTTGTATTTTCACTTGAAATTATAGAATGTCTTGGCTACCAGTACAGCACCACTTGGATTACACTATCATTGAGTTGCTGCTGGAGTCTTCAACTTGCACAAAGGAACAGAGAAGCTGTATTACTTTCAAGAGTTTGAGCACATCCGTGCTACACACGAGTATAAGGATGGGACAGGAATTCATCTGAAAAACAGTGGTTAAAATGTCCTTTTAAATGAGGAAAGTATTGTTATTTTTTGTTGCAAATATCTTGAGTTTTTAAGATAAAACATAAACCTATTTAATTCCATTTAATTTTTTTTTTTTTTTTTTAAAAAACAAGGGAAAGCAGAAAGGAAAAAAAATGAGAAAGGCAAATAAAAATGGCAGAAGTGGAAGAATAGCCAACTGGGACAGTTATTTCCTTTATGGAAAAACTGTGGTCTAGACTTCATTTTGGAGCCATCTTCCTAAAACACAGTTTTCAGGAACTACTAGAAGAACACAGATCCCCAAAAAAGTACTTTAAAAGTATTTCTCTTCAGTATGAAATACTCATATTTGTGTTAGTGAAAAGTTGTCAGTCTTTTTGATAAAATGCCCAAAAAAGAACTCCCAAAAGGAAACAATGTTGCTGTAACTAATTTTTTTTTCACTGACACCTGTCAGAGCTTTTTTCCCAATCAGCCATGCCCTACATTGACTTTGTCAGTTCTCAACAGCACTGCTTTTCAGGGCATTATTCCTTTGCCTCAAAAAAAAAAAAAAGAAGAAGCTAGTATAGTAAAAAAGAGATCAGTTGCCATTTTGAAAATGAACAGACCTCATTTAACAGATAAAGATTATCTGGTAACAGTTACACTTATTTCAATAAGTCAAAATGTAGCTCTTTGCTCAGTCCCAGTTAGAGGAGGATTGCATTCAATGCAGTTGCCATGAACAATTTGTATAGCATGTGTCTGCAGATGCAGAGTTTTAAATTTTGCAGACAGAGAAATATCTCCATTGCTTCTTCCCTAGTTGAAAGCTCCTTCTCCTCCCAGTAGCTCGTGGGCCCAGGCCAAGCCCAACCAAACACACCTTGGTGGCTTTTACAGCCTCATCTGTGGCTTTGTCACATATTTAGTGAGTCACAGCCATCGATGTGCGTGTAGAAAAGTGGATGCCACAGACCCACATACACAGAGGCCTTTAATTTCTTTCTTTACCCTCATCTGCAGAGGCTTCAGTCCCAAAATACCCTCTGGGACTGTCAACACCACTTCTTAGTAACAAGAGCCTGTGTCTAAAGAGCATCTCTGTTTGCAGCAATTAAATGCATTTCAGATATTCACATGTGCTGTGGTTATCCAATAAGAAAAACATACAGGACTATGAAGAGATTTAACTTTTCTGAGCCACTGTCATCTAGCCACCCATTTCATTTCAGAAATAATAGCAGTCACACACTACTTCATGGATGAGTGGATCCAAATTTAACAGGATTCCTTGGGGAACATTGAAAGGAAGCATCAAGAATGAAGCTTCAGGGACAGAGACCAAAGGCTGATAAATATTTTCCACAATGCTTGCTGCATTGGGGAAAAGAAGAAAAAACAACAGCAGCCTTTGTATCCTTGACCCTTTGCCTACTGTGCGTTTTGGACAATCATATGCATGCAATCAGAGCCTAACAAAAGTCTGCATGATTTGCCAAAGCTAAAGTTTGACCTCAATCAAAAAGTGATTTCTGCAGAGATGAAGGAGGATTAGGAAAAATATATTTCGATTTCTCATCACGCCAGTGTTAACCAAGCTGAGGAAGTTATCTTGCCCCTGTAGAGTCAGTATTTTATTAAAGAAACCCTGTGCAGAAGTTCTGAATTACACAAACAAGCACTGTGCCAAAAAAGCTTTCAGTGGCACGTTCACACCAGATTCTTCCCCACTACTTTAGGGGATACTACAGCTGGTTACATCTGTACTGAACTGCCTCTATAGTTGATTTTTGGCTGGGTCCCAGGAGAGATTCTATAAGCTTGATAAGAGTTTGGTAGTTTCTTTTAAGAAAAAAAAGAAAAAAGTCCAAGATATCTTCATATTTAACTGTCTAAATGCTTCACATGACTCAAAACTCCTCAAGGTTTCATCAGCTCCAACTATTTCACAGTGCATTCTCCACATAGTATTTAAATATACTATTTCATTTGGAAATGTAATCCTGCCCTCGTACAAGCATCACTGCAGAAGATGCTAAACATTCATCTCATTACCGTAACATTGTACATAAAATAACACACCTAATACAACTGCTACCAGCTTAATTAACAAGATTTCAAGGAGATAGTTGGAATGGAAGCAAACAATGTTGCATTTTTTTCAGATGCCTGCATCCACTGAAAACTCTTCAGCTAAAGAGCAGGAAATAACTTCTCAGGTGCACAGTCAGATTGCAGATCTTAACTCCAAGATCCACATCTTCCCACCAAAAAAAGTCAGCTACAAAAATCGGAGCAGGATGTTTATGGCATGAACTCAGTTAACTTGTGGAGTGCTAAGACATAGTGTACATTCAGGGGTTGGGCACCATTAACGTTAATGAAAGGCTAGGATGTACATCCACAAGTTTTTACAGATGATGCATGAATGGATATGTATCATACTTCCTAAGGGCACTAAATCAGCAAAACGGCAAACCCAAAATTAAACAGTTCTTGCTTGAACACAACACATTGAGTGCCTTGTTTCTTTGAGCAAATGGGTTTGTGTGAGGGAAATCAAAATTTAGGACACCATATATGTGGAATGAATACACAGATAAGCCAAAGAAAGAGCTCTGCTTGTGATGCTAGGTAACAAAATTTTACATTTAGTGTTTGCAGCTTGCTGGGTTTTGAGCTTTTCTTTATTTTCTCCTTTTTTGGGGGGGGCGGGAGTGTGGGTGTAAAAGCCCAGAGGAAAATAATCAAAACAAAAAGAGAAGAAAAATCATAAAAGCATTTCAAGAGGAAAATATGACATTCAAATACAGCATGCCCAACAAAAGAAATACCATAATGTCTAGCCATATACCAGCATTAAATGATTCAAGAGTGCCCCTCTTGTGACAGGAACAGTCACACTGCTCTAATAACAATGGGCTGGCGTGAGGGAAGAAGAGAATATATTTCAGTTTTCTATTATTTTTTAGCGAGCCACAAGGATTTCTTCAGCTACAATGCTGAATTTTTTCCATGGTGTCATGGTTTGCAGACACCTGTAAATAATAATTCTGTTGAAGCAGATATACTACCTAAAAAAAAACCAGCACCAGTAGTTTTCTTACTATATTGTTCAAAACAACATGCCTGAACTCAAAAGACAGGAAAGCAATGCAGTCTATTTTATTTCTGATGTGAGAAAGGGGTGTTTGCCAGCAGGTGGTTTGGGAGGTGCCTTGAGGTCCCCTAGCCTTTGGTGCCTCAAAAGCTGCCACTTTTCCTCCACAGGAGTGGCTCTGCCTCCCCCAGGGAGAGAAAAGGGGCAGAGCTGTGGGTCAGCAGCTGCCTCTGAGTATACACACCTCAGCCAGCACCTCACTAGGGACCTGCTGCAGTGGCCAAGAGGGAGGTCAGGGAAAGAGGATCTTCTCAGAACTGCAGTCATCTCCAGAAAGATGGATCTCTTACATGCTACCACAGGTAAATAGGGAAAACAGGGGATCTAATCAGGACCCCTGTTCACCCAGACTGTTTCTTTGACTCTGTCATGGACAATACTGATCTGCTAACCAAGTGTCTCTTTTATTTCTCAAGCCTCAACAACTTAGGGAGGCAAGTTTAATTTGGGAGCAGGCCAGACCTGTAGAAATTAGACAATATTCTCTATAATGTGTAGACATTTTTGTATTCCTCATCCCAGCACCACAGACTCAGTAAAGTTTGACTTATTCAAAAATTTCCCTAAGGTCTGAATTTATTGAGAATTTTCTCTACTACACTTAACTGCAATGCCTCTATTCAAGCTTGTTTATTAGAGGATTTCTCAGCATGATCTTTGCATTGCAGTTACTCCAGCACAAACTGGAAAAAAGAATTCATTTCCCTATCTTAGCTTACATACCTGTTGGTGATAGTTAACATGATATGGTAGCAGTACAAAATTTAATGGGAGTTTTAACATAAAAAATAAGGTGGATCAATATAAATACATTTTTCCATAGCACAGTAGACATTATTAATTAATTACATACCTCATATACTGCTACAAATGCTAGATAACTCTTATCTCTGAGATAATTTTTTTGAAAAATCTGTATGTAAGTTTTTCACATAGGTTCCCAGTGGCTTCATCAAAAGAATGCCTTAAGACTGCAACATAATGTATTCCACCTCATTTTCCTCAGGAATATCTGTAGGGAGAGGACTGTGATAGTCTCAGTTCTTTTAATAGAATTAAAATCCATTGGTTCCAAATGGAAAAACAATATTGGTTTAATTTCCCTTGTGATGGCTATTTTATATAATAGAAGTATTATTAGTAGTACCACTGTTATTAAATTGGAAAAAAAATGCCACTCTTCTATGGATGGTTTTCTACCCTGGAGAACAACAAAGAAGCAGAGTGGTCAAAGGGTTTGAAACATATGTACATTTATTTCCATTCTTTGGGCTTAACTGAACCCTGAAATTAGGATGTATGATTTTGTCCAACTGGGAGAGCTGTGCATCATCATGAGCAGCTGACTTTACTCAAGTTACTTCGAAAGGGTTAACATTCATGCTCTGAGAGATTGTCCAGTTCCATTAATTGAAAGGGCTTTGTAAGCAAGTAGCTATTGTTTTAAAATGCCAGATTACCCTTGTAGTCGACAAGGAGATAAGATAGTCATAGACCAGAGCTAGTTTTCATTTTCATTTCCTCATTTTATTAGGTTTGAAACAGTAAGAGTGGGCTGCAGTGATTAGTACAAACAGGAGAGCCACACTTAAAAGCTGTCAGGGTTTTTGTGTATCTGTTTAAGTTCCCCAGGCTAAGAAACAAGTCTATCCTTGCATGTTTACAATGCCTGCTAAGCATAACTGACAAGGATTTCCAGACCCAGCTCTAAGGGCAGAGCTCTCGTCCAAGTCTTGGACAACTTGCGTCAGATTTTTGTAATCCGCTCTGCTCTGCTATCAACAGTCATAAAAGGGTCCCCCTTAAGATAATCAAAATGCAGCTGCTGACCTTTTCTTTCCTCCTGATGGGTATGTGCTACCTTTTGTGTAAGCCCTTCCCCTTTTTCATCGTATGCAGCACAAATTTCTTGGCCTTATCTTCAAAGCCCATCACAATTTTGCCCCACCTTATCTTTCCTGCTAAGTCCCAAATAGAGGTTAACTCCCACCTTGATTCACAACACTCCCCTTTGTGCTCTGTCCCACTCACAAGCCCTCACGAGCAAAGTTTCTCATCAAATGCACCTCCTGACACATAAACCTTCACCCTCCCAGACCTGCAGCTCACAACCCGATGAACAAAGCAGGACTGGGCTGTATTAAACAGCCCTGCCTACTGGCTTCAGGGCTCCTCCAAAACTGAGCAACCATGCCCTAGACCCTGCTCTAGGATGCTGCTCAGGTGCTGCAGCTTTGCTCTGTCCAGCAGCAGACTTGCACTTGCTTGAAGTGCTTGTGCAACTGCAGCCTCTCGTTCAGTAGGTAACAGGATCTCCAGCACTGTGGGCAATATCAGGTCAGGTTTACTACAGTGCAGTGAGGTCTGGGGATTTAGAGACTAGTGTGCAGAAGAATTTATTCTCCTACTTTTCTATCATTTGGGTCAGAGTGTAACCTCGGTTATCCAGGGAGATTTCCCAACACGTACATTTATTATTGTTTGGCATCAGGCTCAGCAGTCTGATCCTCAGCTGTCAGAGATCCCCCAGCAATATAATTTTTTCCATTGCTGGGCAGTGCAGTTGACTGGCACACAACATGCAGCTTGTAAAATACAAACATATTGCTTCACACTGTGCATGTGCTCCTGAGCAAACTCCCAGCAAGATACCACATACAGTGTTTGCAGAAAATTGTTGACACTTCCCCTAAATGTTCTGGCTGCTAGTGTGGGCTTGCATATCTATCCACCTAATACTCAGGTTTGACAGTAATGAGAATTCAGCATGTCAGGGAAGGTGGTACTTAAAGACACTGGCACGAGCAAGGCAGGTGGAGTCTAAAAGCTTTTCTATTGCCAACAATAGCTGCCCTTTTTACAGTCTCTGCCATTTTTCTCCTTTTTTTTTCTTTTTTCTTTTTTCTTTTTTCTTTTTTCTTTTTTCTTTTCTTGTATGTGTGTGTGTGGTGTGTGTGCATACGCTGAAGACCTGCTTCATTGCAAATGCTTCCAAAAAAGTGACACTACAATCCAATTGACTTGTATAAGAGTTGGCCATTGGTGTTTCAAACCTGATTACAGTTTTCATCAGATTCATATGAGTATCCAGGCAGCCATTTCAGGGGGGTATTTAAAGCCTCATTATGGAAATATCTTTCTAGCTACATCCTTCAGTCAAACAGAAGCAGGATGCCAACGCTGGATGGAGATCCTCCACCCTAGCTTGCATTGTTTAAGATTAAAACTGAGATGAAATTTATAGGCACAAATTGCTCTCATATTTTATGTATCTTTTCATCATATCTAAAAGAATTGCACTTTTAGGTTTCCTATGCATGTCATTCACACTTGATGGACACCTTGGCCAAAGCAAGAACTACATCTGGTCTATGTAGCAAGAACTACATCTACTAGCTATATGAAAAATAGGTGTTCTTTATGAGCTCCTGTATATGAGTACATAGAAGCCAAATGATCTATTAATTTACTTCCTGATCATATTTGTTATGTATTCATGGAAAGGACACACACAGGTTCAGTGATTTAGAAAAGGAAAAACCTACAATGCTGTCTACGGTTATTAATTCTCCCAAATCATGATTCATCTTGTCAGAGGACTTCATGAGGGCACCTGACTTTGCCATGGCTTTTCTTCTCTATTTTTGTTTGCTTCCTTTGTTTTTCTTCCCTGTCAACAGGTATTTGCCCTGAATCTATTTGGATTATAAATGCCCAGTGAGCTAAAACCTGAAATGGAAAGTTGATGCTACAGATACCACCAAAATGAATCTCACCAAAAGCAAACATGACACATGTCTAGTCCCAAAGTGAAAAACTTAATTGTGCATTTCAATCACCGGCACAATTGAAACATAGCCTTTCTGCTTCGTAATTTTCCTATCAAACCCCAGAGATTCCCACCCTATTTTTAATTTTTTTAACACCAGTACCCCTCAGTTGCACAGATGATTACCCCTGTTCTCCCAGAATTCAAAGGGGACAGATGCACACTTGGAGCTGTAGTCTCAAAATGGTACCTGAAGCAGAGGACCAGTCCTAAAGCTACATCTTGCTGGCCGTGTTTGTCAAGATGAACAGCTTGATGCATCTTGATTTCTGGGCAGGTATTTTCAACAGCATTTCTGCACTTCCAGATGCCTGCAGAGCCCCTGAAGGCTGATTTTGCCTGTACCTGGAGCTCACAACTGAGTTCGTAAGCACCACGGTGAGGTGTCCTGCTTTGTGAGCTGCCCAGGAGCACATCCATGCTTTTAGGCTGGGACAGTGTGCCAAAAGGTAATTGCCTGTATATGTACACACATGCATGTGCTGCGTGAGTGAGGAAGATGTAAATATCTAAACACTCCTAAAGTTGCCTTAGTCTTTTGCTACCAGAATGAATCAAGTTCTGTATAAAATATGGGACCTTTAAAACGTTGGGTAGTGCAGTGGCAGACAAACCATACCAAATAGCACAATACTTTCCATTATACACTAATCACCACATTTAAAATTGTTATCATCAGATTATGTGGATGCATGATTCACAGCCCACTCCCTGTCTCCAAAGAATCGTTTTTTAAGCAGGCTGCCACGCGCCTACTGCACCTGATTGTTTCATCGGCACATTCCAGCTAACAAAGGCAGACGAGCCAGGGCAGAGCCCAGGACACTGATACACTTGTTCTATCCCCACAGGTGTAGCAGCCTTCTGTTTTGAAAGCTCCTGGGTGTAGGCGTTAGGGCTGCATTCTTTCTTTAATTTGTACTCGCTCCTTTTGGAGTCAGATGGAATGGCAGCCAAGTGAGGAGTGCACAGAAGGAGCAAAAACCCATGCTCAGAAAGCTCTGCTAGGACATGGACCGTTACGGCAGGTCCTGAGCCCTTGCTCACAAAGAGAGGAAAAAAAATAAGGGGGGGGGAAGGGGATGACACAAAGGTCTTTTACATTAAAAGCTCCATCCTATCCTCTTGTTTTTTTGCTCAATGTTTTTGGCAGAAAATATATTCTGTATAACATACAAAAAAAGGCAGTTCCATGTGAATTCACATTTTATGTAAAATTACTGATACAAGCTAATACTCTATAGTATAGGTGCACATTTCATATATTTTATGTGCGATTCCTAGAACCAACTATTATTTATATGGTACCACTCTTTTATTGTCAAAGCAGAGGGAGGCCACATTCTCCTCCTAGTTTACACCATCTGGGGCCAGAACAGACCATTGTACCTATCCAGCCTGACCCCTTCCACTCACACACACTAACTTCCTCACACACTAATCCTAAAACAGTGCAATTACAACTCACAAGTCCAACTACCAAAAAGCTAACAGTTTTCTAGATTAAAGCTTGGGCAAAGTGTTGAATTGTCAGCATAAAAACTGAAGTTGCTTATGTGGTTTGAAGACAGTTGTGTCAGACGCAACAAGTTACCTTCTGACAGGAGGGGACAGGTCACTCAACACTTCACACAGACACTGCCACATCTGCTGAGCTGGCCTGGCCCACAAGATTTCTTATACTGAATCTAGTGACAACCACCTGTCCATCAGGATTTTTAAGGAGCTTTAACAGTTTCGTGTAGATTAAGGTCTGCATTGCATTGGAAATCTTAGCCAGCCAATTAAAAGATTAATTTAACTCGCCAATGCTTACAAAACTTCTGTGTGCAAACTGGCACTTTTGTGAAAATTCAGTATGGACAGGAACAATTTTCATGGCCCATAAAAGGAAGAGTAAGGTACATGTGAATATATGTGAGAATCTGACTTTCATAACTCCTGCTTAAAAGACAGTGGTCTGTGTTTAAATGCCCACAGACAGAGCTACCTGTAAAGAAATTACCTTTCTCTTTATTAGAGAAAGTATTCAGGAAGGTGTATTTCTTGAAGCTCCACCTATTTTTAAAGCCAACTTCAGATAAACTCAGAATTCTGCAATTTTAGAAAAAAAAAAGCTCACAAATCTCTTATTTCTTTCTCTTTTTTTCTGCCAACCCAGAGTTCTGTTATCTTATACTTATTTTGATAAGCTTCCTTCAGCTTTTCTGTCTGCACATGCAAGGCAACAAATCCAACCCCATTTCCAATGCAAGTTTAGACAACGTGGTTAAATTAACAGCTTGAACATTAGAAAAGAGATTAGGATAATTAATGCCAAGATGATAGAACCAGGAATGTTTTGTACTGTAGGTAGGGCCACTATTTGGGAGGCCAAAAGAGGAGTTTTACCACCAGCTTGCAACAGGTTCTAACAGTGGAACTTGAAAACTGGAATCACATTCCCCTGAAATGTTAGTCATATTTTCAAAAACATATGCTGCAATCTGCTCTTCCAAACTCAAGCGGAAGCACCCAAAATATGCCCTATTTTCCCCATTTTAGCAAGAAGATTCAATATATGCCCACATTTTTCTAGAAAATTAAACATTTCTTTGGATTATTTTGTGCTTGAGTTCAGAGTTGGCCAAAGAAAGACAGGTTTGACACCTTAAAGAATAGAATAGCTGCTATCTATCTAAAGCCCAGAAATTAATTCAGGGGGTTTTGTTTGGAATTAAGAAACATTTTATTTCCTTGCTCCAGGGCCTATTCAATGCCCTCCCTTAAGACACTGAGATCATGAAATAATTAAGAGCATATTTCTTGACCTGGAATCATTATTTACTGTCAAATCGCCAGGTCCTTTGCACAAAATTCACTACACAAAGTTACACAGGGAATTAATGACACTGGTTATACAGACCCAGTCAAATTTCAGGGAAAGAGTTTCAAAGCCAAGGGGAAAGGGAGATGTTTGATTCATATCTAAACGATTTACAATGTACTAAACCCCAGTGATATAAGATGGACACGAATTTGAACATTTTAAGAGATTTTTTTTGCAAGGAACAAATATAAGCTTTGAAAAGTGCATTCTCAGAGTTCTCCATCTTTCCTAGAGCATCTACCTGTACAGGCTTCTTCCTAAAATCCGATGAAATCATAATTCACAGTCTCAAAATAGTTCTTGATTTGTAGAGAAGGGCACTGACATTTATCCATAAGATCCTCATGGGGTTCTAGATACTTCAGAATCCCATGAGAAAATACAAATTTTTCCAGAGAGATATTTTAATTCTTCCAAAAAGGAAGAAAACCATGAAATTTTTTCATTAAAATAGTGTATTTGGTCATCCTCTGTTTTAAGGTACAGTTGTTAGTATGTCGGCAACCATCTTTGACAGTTGCAAGAAAAATGGATTTTAGAAAGAAGAATGTGAAACAGAGGAGCAAGAATGCAGAAAGGCAGACACATGGTTAAACCAGTAAGTAGAAATGGCCTGATTTTGGTAATTGTTGAGAACGCAAGGTCCTGTTAGTTCCGATTCACATCACTGGAGATTTGATATGCTAAAAACATTTGATTTACATTTTCATAACTGTCTTACCTTGGCACCAGAAGACAGGTTATCTAAACCTTCTGTTGTATTGCCCAACCTGAGAGGACATAAAAAGACTCATGTTCAGAGGACACAGGCTCAACCCTTCCCCAAACCATAGCTCTCTTAATGTCCAGAGTTGGAGCTTCTCACTCTAAACTGGAATACCCAGAACCATTTATTTCATTTGAAACCCAGACTTTCAGTTCCCTGGTCTCTGCACCAATATGTGAACACAGAGCAAAAAACAAGTCAGTGATTGGAAATCTGCTCCCTGAATCACCAGAGCTGAGGCCACTACAAACATGATCAGAGTTTTTCTCCCATCTCTTCTCAGAAGAAAGTGCTGGAAAATCAGTTCATCAGGGCCATTACATCCCAAAGCAACATTGGATTTGTTTGATCTGCAAACTGCTCTGTCCTCAGCAATTTGTGGCTTTCTGTGTACCCTTACACCTCCAGCTTGAATCCATCCAAAAAAATATTCCTCCCCCAAAACACACATCCTTTTGTTTACTTTTACCTGCCCTCCTGCCTGTTGAGCTGTACACTGCTCTATTATGTGGTCTCTGTGTTTTCCAGGCAGATTTTCCTCATCTGAGGGATCTCCCAAGTGAAGGTTATTTGAATAAATGAGGATGTTATAGCCCACCCACTCTAATCCCGCTATCTGTCTTCTGAGAGCTGGCCCTTACAAAGAGCCAAGAGCTTGTCTTAGGACTGCAGAAGTCTAGAGGGATTCCTTTGCTAACATGAATAGATGTAGAGGCTTTCAAAGTAATAATTTAGATATACAGTCAAATAAAACCTAGATATCTTAGAAAAACACACTTTAGAAGACTTCTTTTCTTGCCACAGAACATGAGCTAACCGCAGAACTAATTTTTATGATCTCTGTGAATCTGAAACATAGTTCTGGGAATTCCCAGAGTTCTTGAGTCCAGCCATACCAAATTATAACATTTTAGTTTGTGTGCATACACAGAGAAGTTGTCTTGGGCCTCGTAGATTTGTCTCCCCAAACAGGTATTTCCCTGAGATGCCCTAATGATCACAGCCAACTGATATTTCACTGGACAGTAATTCTGATTTTTCTATCAAACTCACTCATATCACTGTAGCAAAGCTCAAACTTGCAGATTTTGGGATTGTTGCTGAAAGAAACATTGACAGGGAAGGTTTTACATATTGATATAGTGAACAGCTACAAGCAGTATCATGCCAAGTGATGCCTGGAGATGAGGGCTGAGAGATGGAGGGGCATTGCTGAATATCAAATGGCAGGTATCAGAGTGACAGCTTTTGTTTTCATAGCCTATTGAAAAGTTAACGAAGTAAGGAAGATATAATCATTCAGGTAAAGCAGGATACGAAGCAGGCCAGGGCTTGCACTAAAAATGCATAAAGTTATTTCACTAAAAGACAGAGGCACTTGCCCATGGCAGGTGCAAAACTTAGGCATTGCTGTGATTGCCTCAAGAAAGGAAAAAACCTGCAGAAAATGTTGGGACATGTTCTAAGCCTCCTCAACAGCCATTCTTTTTTTTTTTTTTTTNGAATACTTATTGTCTGCCAGCAAAGGCTGTGGTTTTCAGGGCTCCGAGCAATTGGGGAAGGAGAGCACACACAAAAATCTTAAGTGGCTTAGAGAAGTTTCTGAATCAGGAGAATTTCTTTTCATGACGAGGATGATATGGCAGAGTTTTAAAGTATGTGTCTGCTGTAAACCAGAGAAAGGACAATATTTGAGGCTGACTCACATCTGTCTGATTCTGCCCATGGGTTGCAGGAAAAATGTCAGCCTCACCTCAGCTGCCACTTGAAAACTCCTGAGTGTTTGGTTTCCTTGGTTTCCCCTTGATGTTAGGTGTCCAAGTCCTCCTGCTTTTGAGACCTGGGAGCACCTGCAGCAGGGCCCTGCCAGCAGCTCTGCTCAGCTCCTGTGCTGACCGAAGGGCTCACTGTGTCCTGCAGGACACTTTCAGCCCCCTGGCAGTATAAGGAAAGGGCCCAGAGTTGGGGCTGCATGTCTCCACATGGCAGACATGCTGCTCACCCACCCTGCAGCAGCCGAGCCCAGCTCTCAGTGCGTGCTCAGCAGAGACCACAGCCACACCACAAGGGCACTCTGTGCTCAGATCCATGACTATAAAGCAAGGGCAAAAGGACACGCTGGAAGCAGTGGAACTTTTGCACAGCAAAATCCTTAAGATTTGATGAATCATCAAGTGAAGAACCTCTCAAAGCTGCCAGAAAACACAGAAACAGACAAAGGAACTCTTTTGATATCAGAATAGTTAAGAGATGCCAATTTGTTCAGCCAAACCCATCACTCTGTGATAGCACATGGATATCTGTTTTCCTAGCTGCCTGCTTTTGAAATGGTTAGAGACTCCCACTGAAAACATGAGGTGGTGTGGATGGAGTTTAAAGGAAACTACTAATTTGGACTGGAAATTGAAGGTACTTAAAAACAAGATCAACTCCTCACTATCATTGAGGGGTGGGGGGGAAACAGAAGAAGCCAAATTTATGCTATACCTTATTGCTCAAGCTAGGCAGTACCTGGAAGACTCAGAAGCAGGCACTGACCTGCATGCATTTTTCCAGTCCCAGCCCTTGGTGATATGAGTAAGAGACAGGAAAACAGAGGAAGCTTTGAAAATACAGGCTCAAAGGACAGAAGTGCACGAGTGAATTGTTTTCATCAGCAGCTGCCGCACACGGAGAACTGTACAATCTAGCAAAATTCCTTGCAAACCCAATGGCAGAGGTACTTAAGCCAGGAAGAAAAATCTCTTCTGAATGTAATTTTGTTTATTTGTTTGTGTGACTTATCCCCACACAAGCAAACACACACCTGCCTCTCTCCTTTCCTCCTTCGTGTGCACAGTCAGGAGCTGTTTGTGTAGGAGAGCCCTTCAGTGACCCAGCTCCTTCTGTCCCAGCAGCTCCTTGCTCTCCCTGCAGTCACTGAAGCAAATGGATCACAGAGCACCTCCCCAGGGAGAGGAATCTTGGTGCCTACAGCTACATGGTGGGCAGGGGAGAGGCAGGGTTATTGCAGTGGTTTCCTGTTAGCCTGTCACTCACCAGCCTCCTGGGCACACTCCTTTCCTCACAATGCAGGCCACAGCACTCTGGATCTTTCCACATCAAACCCAAATTCTTCTTGACTTTTACTTCCCTGCCATCCTTTTACCCTCATTTCCCATTCCCAGTTCATCTCCACTCCAGATATGTGTTTTGAAATATCTCACTGATCAGACTCCCTCTGTGGAACAGATAAGCCATAAGGCCATAGGAAACAGAAAGCAAAAATACCACTTTTCTTTCAGAAAGCTCTACATCCTGCAAGCATGTAGCTACTAGATGGCTAGAGAGCAATTGTGCTGACTACTTGGACCCAGGTTGGTTGCCATAATCCAAGGGATGTAGGTAAGAACTGTGTTTCAGTGTAGTGTAAGGAGTAGCCTGTAGCTAGGAAGAGCTTGTGTAAGCAAAATGGGAATTCAGGGGTATGACCTACTGTCATGCATATTCAGGGTAATGGAGTCACTGCATTGATGTGGATCTACTCCATGTAAGACTCAGTGCTCTTAAAGGTATTTAAATACAACTTTCAATCTGAGTGCGGTTTCAAACTCCAGCTTTCAGATTCAAATTTAAACACAGACACAAACCCTGCAGAGTCACAACTTAATTTGGCCAGTCTTATTGGGATAAGCATTTGAAACAAGAAAATGTCTAATAAATTGTGACTATGTTCACAGAAGTTGATCAGCAGTATGAGAAAAAGCAATAAAAAACTACCAAAAAGATATATAATAAAAAACAGCATGGAAGAATATTAGTCAAGATGACAGAAAAATTTTTGAATTATGGAAATAAACTGGCTGAGAACGGGACATCAGTAAAAACACTGCTGGCAGGGGAGAGACAAATGTGTCCATAACTCTAAGGGTCTCCTATCACCTTTGTACAGAACTCTCCACAGAGTTTACGTTATAAGCATAAATAAAATGAAATGTCAGTGAGGCCTGCTCCAAGTAAGGAAGATGTGAACCTTTGCTGATAGCAGGGGATTTTTACAGCAAAAAGAAGGATAGTTTGGCAGAGGAGACATGAGAAAATACTGGGCTTAGAATCACAGTGTGATCCAAGGCCTTCTCAGAGCAGGATCTCTGTCCAGATTCCCAGCCTGCCTGTCCACGCTCAGTCACTTGAGCCAAGGATTATTTTATGTCAATAAGCTCAGTCTTTTTCCAGGGAATAGGAAATTCATCCAGTGTGGATGAATTGGCTGATATATGAAAGGAACAGCTCCAGAGAAAATAATTTTAATTACTCTCTTGAAGAGGCAGAGCAGGCAAACAGTAGAAAGTAAAAAACTCAAGGGAAAAGGAAAAGTTGATTCCAAAAGAACAATCCCAAAAGAGAAGTGTGTATCTGATGTGTCATCAGGGTACTTTGCAATTCTCTGAAATGGAGGGATGTGTCATGTTCTCATGTTGTTGCCTTCCTCTGGGATAAAGGGCATACCATGTGTCAGGAATAACTCCTCCTCTAGCAAAGGACTGATACCTGCAGAGACCACACATTCCACCAGACTGTAGCTAAAACAGAGCATCTGATTGCATTTTTAACAGAAACCATGGGTTTAGAGCTTTTTTTTTTAAGTGGCAGCCACTTGTTGACTATTATATGGTGAGAAGGAAATCCCACCAAAAACAAATGGGGAAAATGTTCTACATTTCAAGTTATAGATCCTGGACCAGTAGGAAGCAGCAGGTATTCTATTTTTATTGAAAAGGAAAAATAGACTTTCTCAGGCTATTGTTCAAAAGTAACTTGATAGGACACAATTTTCCTATGAAGAGCTGCTCTGACAAGCTATTTATGATGGAAAGGAGCAGGTTACTCTTGAAATTTCCCCTACTTAGTACTCAAATCTGAGAAGAGGGTTTTGCAAGAAGCCTCCTCTGCTGTGCTGAGTAAGCAACCTTAGCACTGGTTTAACTTTGAAGACACACTTTAACTAAAGGCCCAAACCAGACTGTCATCTAGAGAGTTCTCCCCTGATTTTCTTTCTCTGACTGCTATGTTGCAGGGGTGAAATGCCACCAAATGGACTAAAAAAATACTAACAATTGTTTTGTAATTATTTTGGCAGCACATTCACTGCAATTACGAGGAAATTGCATTTAACCATGTTTTATGGGCTTAATTTTCTGTTCAATTAATACAATTGTTTTGCAACTGTTAATCTTAACTTTTGCTCAAATATTTAATACCAAGGCAGAACAAATTTTTATAGAGCTCTGTAGAGCTGATTTGTTGCGTGTATCATAATGAGATCAGGTTGTTATAAAATGAAGGAATTCTTTATTAAACAGTCAGCTTTGCTGATCTTAATTGCAAGCTGCATCTCTCCACGGCACCTGTACATTCTGATGTGTTGTCATAACCCTCAGAGCTATGTAAACAAGCAAGTCCTGTCGTGTTGCTGGCTGACTCCTGCAATCACAGAGACAGAGTGATCTCCAAGGAGTCAGGTATATGTATGTATATTTAGGAAAAAAAAAAAAGAAAAGAAAGAAAGTAAAGAAGGAAGGAGCAGTAGTTAAGAATTGGGACAATTTCTAAAAAATATCTATTTAAAGGGGAAGAAGGTGAGTCATTAAAAAAACTCAAAAGGAATACATGATCTCAGAAACACAAAGGGAGTGCAAGTGCATCTGGACAGCTGAATTCCTGATTCCAAACGGAGTGTCCACAGGTGCCAGGGGATTCTGGTTTCCACAGAGGTAAAACAAGCTTCTTCAGGCAAAAGCCCACTTCAGCATCTACAGTTTTAATCCTGCTTTGAAACTGGCGCTCTTCTATTTTCTCGAGGCAAATTTTGTAACATGCCACAGTTCAGCAACAGTTCCTCTGGTTCATGTACAGGTTTTTAGAAGAAAGATTTATAAGTCAGTGCTGTGCTGGTAGGAGTATGAGCAGATAGATTCCTAGCTGGCATAAATCAGCATCGTTCCACCACGGTATATTGTGCAACATTGATTTACACCAGCTATGAAATTAGCCCACAGTGCTCTGCCACAAAAAAAATATAACTCCCGGCAGCAGCAAGGAGGTGAAAACCTTCAAGCTAGCCTGATATTTATCTGTCTGGACCAGACAGATTTTGATCACAGTCACACTCCCCTTTCATTTATCCATCTAGTGGTCCTTGGCTCCAGAGGTGAAATTTTCAGAAGAGATTAATATTAGACTGAACTGCTTATACAGTGGGACCAGTGTGAAGCTGAAGCTAAGTAGTTTACAAAATCTTGGCAGAACTCACTCCCAAGTTACAATATGCACCAGGCTGTTTCTGACAGAATGTGATGCACACAGAGGAGTGTACTCCCAGGGAAAAGGTGGAATTTCAGGTAAGAGACTGAGTCTGATGGTGTGTCTATAAGGAAATGACTAAATAAAAAAATCAAGAAATTTTGTATGGTCATCTCTGGCAGAGTTTCAGTTGGACAGTTCATGGTCTCATGCTTTGACAATTCACATCTGACAAACAGTAACATGTCTGTGGCATTCTCTCAATCCCTTGTGATATTGGCTTTGAGCTTCAAACATGCATAGAACTTCAGGAAATAGATACCCTGCATTTGATTGTACTTTTATCTGCAGTACTTAATAATCTAAAAGCCCCCCTTGCCAGAATTAAAATATTGAGGCAAGCATCAAAGTTTCAACTCTTCTGGCTCTTTTGTATGCACTGTGGTGTGTGCTTCCATTTGATCAAATTATCTGCAGCTACCAGGAGAAAAAACTTGCTTGTAAGTTCAGACTTTACTTTGAAATAGCCAAAGATTTTCCAGGCAGCCGTTTCTGGAATTAGCTGTGTTCTTAAACACTTTGAGAGCCACTGACAGATAAACCCTCTCAAACAGCAGTTAGTCGAGCCTTGCAATATTTGTCCACAGTACATTTTCCTGTGCTGCACCATGTGATTAGACAGGACTTTCTGCACATGGTTTTCTTATTGATATAAATCAGATATTATACTTTATCCTCCTCATCTCAGACTTTCTTGATACCTTTTTCCTTGGGTCAAAATTCTTTAGCAAATGCACAAAAAGACAGTGCAAACAGACACTGCTTTTTTTTTT
>VZTB01006415.1:222915-315406 GCA_013397245.1 Thryothorus ludovicianus
CCTCTCTTCAGCTTTTGCTTTGTTTCCACCCAAAAAGGCAAAGCAAAATACAAACCAGCAGTTTGCTGCCTGGAGACACAGGCGAGGAGAGGTGGCTCCGGCCGCATTCCGCAGCCGGTGCCTCCCTGGAAGCGCCGTGCGAGCGCAGCTGTGCACACCTGCCAGGTGCGGAGCGCAGCCCGGGGAGCTGCACTCGTCAGTGCGAGTGCCCCCCTGTGGTACCGCTCCGGCAGCCGAGCCTCGCCACAGAAAAGCCACTTGTCACCCTGCAATAACCTGCTCTCGCAGAAAGCGTCGGGTTTCACGGCAGGGTGGCTCCCCTGCGCTGTACGAGCCAAACAATTAGAATAAGCGGGTGGAATCACCCCTGCTAAAGCCAATCTGGAAACGCTCCTAGGAGCATGGGAACAAAGCGGAGAAGCTCTTCACAGTGTTGAAGCAGCATTGAACAATGTCATTAAGGGCTGGGTTCAGCCGCAGTTGTGAGTTATTATGGTTTGTTTATTGTTAGCATTGCCCGGCCAGGCCTTTGAGGCAGAGGAGCTTAGTGTCTGAATGGCAGCTTTCGAGTGAGAGTCACCACCACCAATCACTTTTGATCCCAACAAAGCCGTGCTCTTCAAAGTTGGATGACAGGGAAAGAGGGCCCAAATGTCAAAACAGCTTCTAGGCAAGGGAGGCATCAAAATTCCTCAATTGGCTCTAATACCCTGAATTGAGCTAGGACAGTCTTGTAGCTGCTCCTCTAACTGAATGTACTGGCAGCAGGATCAAGCTGAAGTGAAGCAGCTCCAGGAGAGCTGGGCCATGTGCTTGAACACTGCTTCCCTTTTCCTTGGGATCCACCACAGGGCCTTCCCCAGTGGAAGGCTGCATTAGCCCAGGGCAAAACTCCACCAGAGTCCTTCCCCTGAGGCTGACTGGAGCAGAAAGGGAAGAAACTTAAACCCTTGCAAGGCCTGTGACTCTTTGCCCTTATTTCTGTCACCTGCTTTACAAAACAACATCCTCAGTCCCCCTTCCTTGAGAAAAGGTTTACTGCTCAAGTTTGGATCAACACTCACTCTCCCTTCTTAATTTTTTTCACTCACATGTGTTGTTGTCTCCAATCAGGAATTCCAACAATGAGGTTGAGTTTTCAGTTAACTGCATAATAACTCTATTTTCTCTTTTTTTGACAATAATTAGGGGAGAGGGAGCAGTGTTTAGTTCTACATGTAGTGAAATTCAGTAAAGAATTGGGGGTATTTTAGCCTACATTAATAAAAAATACAACTTTTGTTCTTGATCTCAATTGTTCTCTGAGAATCATGTCTGAGACCTTGAGCTTTCACTACTCTTAATGACAGTCTGCATGAAAAGCACCCCGCCTTTTTCATATCTTTCTTTGGATATTGTGTCAAAACTCAGAACCCAGGTTTGAAAATGTTGCCCATACCTCTTTACTCATCCTTGTAATTAGATAACAGTGATGGGAGGAGTTCATCTGTCTTTTACAGGATTCAAGTAAAGACATGTCCACTACCTTACTCTGGAAATTACTCAGCCTAAAAGCCTTGCTTTTCAAATGTTTTTCTTGACAATCAGGTGACTTAAAAAGCTTGTTCTCTTTTCAATTCAAAAGTCATTTCATTCTCTCTTCTTAGTCTTTTTGAGAAGCATCTCAGCATTATTAGACCAATAAGTCTGGATTATGAGCTACAAAGAACAAGTTTCCAGACATTGCCTTGCCAAAGAATCTCAAGGATTATTTGTAGAGGTTACTTTTATTGTCTCTTGTGTCAGATATCACTCTACCCCTTCCTAGAATTTTATCTTTTCAGATCCCAGAAAGGCCCATGAAAGGCAAAGTCAGTTATTGTCTATTTTGGTGCATATATTAGGATGTGGAGATCCCCACAGGAACTGACTGCAGCTACTTCATTATTGGCTTCATTGCTAGAAAGCTCCCAGATGGCAAGCAATGAAATTTCAGTCACTACTAGACTAACATCACTTTGAGCAAGTGACCTAGAACGGTATCTAATGATCAACCCCACAGAGCCATCCCATCCCTATAAATACAGTTTCACTTAACAAATTGGCATTTGCAGCATAGTTAATCTGGTTTATGCTTTAATCTATTTTCATATTTAAAAGGAAAAATAAATCAAAGCAGCTAAATATTGAGGAGTAAAAACAATATTCTCCTGCTAAGAATTTCAGGACAAACATGTTTCGGAGAGGAGAGGAGAGGACTTACTGTGATTTAGGCCCCCAGAATGACAGAAATCCATAACTTTTTACATCATTTGTTCTTAAAAATATTATAATTATAGTGTCAGATCATTCCACAGTTTGTCTTTAGCCAAAATCTGTCTTATATGACAAACAAGATCACAAACAAGGTATCTCCTTGTAAAAAAAAATATGCACTGATCTCTTGTAGGAAACTATACTTAGGTATTTCTGGAGATGCCAGGAAAACATCTGAACCATCTTTCTGCCT
This sequence comes from Thryothorus ludovicianus, assembly GCA_013397245.1. Classification (NCBI taxonomy): domain Eukaryota; kingdom Metazoa; phylum Chordata; class Aves; order Passeriformes; family Certhiidae; genus Thryothorus; species Thryothorus ludovicianus. The sequence continues at coordinate 225,404 of VZTB01006415.1, forward strand.
TGCCAATAGTGTTTTGAAAAAACCTGAGGAGAAGGACACACTCAAACAATGGCACCAGAACTGGGAAGTTTTAGGAGGCTGGAAGAAGCTGTAATTGTTCAATAAGATGTGCAAGAGAGGAAGAAGAAAATTAATCTTGAAGGATTTTGAGCATGATCTAGATATTAGTAGGGCAATGCAAGACTGGTTTACAGCATAAGCAAACACAAAAATATGTGATCTGTTTTCATGAAGAGGTGAAACTGCAAATAATATTTTACAGTGTATAAGGTAGAAAGCACAGTAGGTAAGGTTATCTCTGTGAGACATCTACCCACTATACCAAGTCAACTTCATAGACCTGTTTTCTTGCATAATAATAAGTAGCCCCTCCAAAACAATTCTGTCCCTCCCAGGAAAAAAAAAGATCATTCTTCAACACCATCCAGCTTTTTTTTTCAATTCTTCATCAGAAGTGTCTGTGATGTTTTGTCTGCCACTATGCTACCTGTACGTCTGTGACAAAACGTGCATTGCTCTTAACCAGAGAATATTCTTGAGCAACACTGACTGTATAAGATAGCAAAAGGCAGCCATTAAATGCCACCATCCCTCCCCTGGCATTTCCTGGAGGGAAATGTTGTCATAGCATCTTAGAAATGTTGGTTGGAGGGAAAACCTTTGGAGGTTGTCTACACCAACCAGAGACTGTGGCCAACACTGTGTCAGGTCAGCTGGAATTTTGCTAGATGAGTCTTGAAAACTGCTACAGGTGGTAATTTTACCACCACTTCAGATATGATGCTCCAGAGCCACACTACCTGCTGATGAATAAATTTTCCAAAGATCTTGGTCTGAACCTCCATAGTTACAACTTGCAGTTTTCTCCCTTAATAAGACTAATTGCTCATGTAGCTAGTCTAGTTATCTAGTAAGTAGCTGTTGGAAAAGAGTTTGGGTCTTTTGATAGCTCTATCATTTTCTTTTTCATAATTCTCAGCTACATTTGATAAGCTTTTTTTCTTCTCTGTCAAATGAAACAAGCCCACGTCTTCCTTATCAGGCCATGTGCTCCACAGCCCCATGTATGTCTGTGGCCTGCAAGTGGACTTTACTCAGGGTCTCAGTATCTAACTGAAGAAACCAAATCTGGCATAGCATTCCAGGTGAAGCCTCACCAATGCCAAGCAGAGATAGTTTCACCAATCTGCTGTCCAACCTCGTCCTAGTGGCATGTGGTTTCCCCTACTGCAAGCACTCTGTTGCCTGGAAGGCAGTCTGGCTCTTTCCCATCTGCACCAATGCAGAGGGTTACCACACTCCAGGTACACAACTTTGAAGATCATGCTGCCCAGATCTAAAGTTTCTCTTGGCCCTTGCAGCTCTGCTACACTGAGTGTTAACAACTTCTCCTGATGCACCACTCTCCAGGGGTCTCCAGAGGGTGCATTCACTCAAATCATCCAGGTCACTGATGGAGGTATTAAACTAGTAGTCCTAGTATCAGCTCTTTGGGTACTGTGATAGTTTCTGGCCACCAAGATGTCTTCAGGACATCAATTACCATTCTTGGAGCCTGCCAGACCTGTTAATTTTCAGCTCTTCTAACAATCCATCCATTCCACACTGACCAAAACTACTATTTAAAATGCCGAGGTGATCTCAAAAGCCTTTTCACATACATTCTGTTCCCTTTTCTTTCATCCATAGTCATTTCTTCATAGAACACAATCACATTGGTGAAGCAGAATACCCTTACTATTTCCATGTCTGTTGCTTCTCTTTATTTTCTTCTTTCTCACGTGTCTACAAATGGAGTATGGAAGGTTGCACTCCATGATTTATCCAGACACTCAAGCAGAACTAACTGGTAGTTTCCTAGATTAAGCTCTTAATCTTGGGAAAGCTGAATTTACTGTTAATCTTCGCTCAGATTTTCCACTGAGGACAGGCAGCAATCTTGCTATCCTATCTGCACCCTCAACACCTTTCGGTACATCCAACCACCTTCTTCCTAAGTCTTTGCTCCCATGCTGTTGACTGCCCCTCACACTCCAATTTATACCAGCATGCACAGAGGTCCCTTCCTTTGAAGGATGAGACTACAAATTTACTGAGTACTTCAGCATATCCCACGCTGTTAAATATGGGAACCTCAACAACTTTTTATATGGTGTGGTGTTGCCTCTCACAACCCAAACATCAGTCCTTGTGTGGTTGCTCAGTCTTTTACATCTGGAGATTATAATTATCATAGAGGTGGTCTTTTAGCCCTGCATATAGCTTAGAATATAACAGCCAGTAGCCACTATCTAAAAAATCCCCAAAATAAGGCAACACATGTCAGGTGGAGCTGGAAGGATCACATCACTGTCCCATTCTGCACATTACTGAATGTACAGGTCTACTAAAAGGGAAACTTCCAAAGGAATAACATGAATTAGGCTGTCACTTTCGCCTTTAAAAATCAGTAGGTATTGCCATTTTCAGCTACCAATGTAGGTCTTTAATTTAGAAAATTATGTTCCTGTGTGCTCAAAGGAGAGAAAGGCTTACAGGAGGCAAGTCAGAATACCTAAAAGATAGATCTCTACACTGGCAAAGCTAGGAATTGGGGTAGGAAGGGGTGACTACCTTCTTAAATGTTCTATATAAATTCTTGAAAAATCCCAATTCAATATTTGTACAAAAAGTGCAGTGTTCCTACTTCACTCTAGTCTCAAATGTCATACTGTCCTACTTAATAAGCTAAACTTCTTTTACAAAATGTTCAAATACAATCTGTTGCTCCACAACTGTCTTTTTTCCACAAGTGAGAAAATAGAAGTATACTTAGTGTGCTTGTCCCTAGATAATTTTTTTAAGGAGGTCTAAGTAAAAGAATGATAGATAAAAGCTGGATGTTCCCAGCATATTGAAAAAAAATCCTGTTTATTTGTCGTTTTTGGAAAGGAGAACATGACAAGCACCTTTGATGTGGAAAAAAAGCTTGTTTGTAGATGCTGGAGAAATTACTCAAGGACAGTTCAATCATATAAAAAATGACCCCTGCATTACTGCCAAGGTCAATGAGACCTAGAGCAACCTGCCACAAAATTGTAGTTTGGTCTGCTTGTTTGGGCCATTTCATCTCTTTTCTCCATTTCCTTTTGGTGCTTTGGAAACAACTAACACTCCCCCACATCCAGTGTACTTGGCACTCTACACAAGATGCCTGAAAAATCCCTGAGAAGGATAATATAGACCTTATGAGGTCATTTTTTCCCACTCATTCTTTGGAGGGAGGTATGAAGTGATGATATTGTACGGCATCAAGTGACAGATGCTATCATATTTTTTGCTAGTACTCTCTCCAACTCATTTGCTAACTTCCACAAAGTCTAAGTACTTCAGCTGTTTATGCTTTGTACAATCATAATTAGTCGTATCCTGCCTCGGGTTTATCTGCTCTGTTCTCTTAAGAAAATCTGTTCCCTGTCTAAAGGCTCTGAGATCTTACACCTGTATAAAACACCACTGTTGAGAACATGACTAACATTATGGTTAATATTCTCATGAAAGCACTCTTATTGCAATGCAGTTCTGTTCTTTCCTCTCTCTAACTTAAGGGAATTTGAAGCTGCTCCTTGAAAAATTCACAGGCCACATAAAACTACCAGTGACTTCCACAGGAGCCAGTTAAGTACATCAGAGGGATTAGAAACTGAAAAGGGAGGGAAAGAATAGGACTGTGTTTTCAATTGTATATTAATCACACACTCCTCATCACTCACTTTTTCTGAATTCTTGATTAACATCAAATGATGTTAATTATATGGTATTTTTTGTTGTCTAGGAAATGAAATACAAATAAGACTTTGTAACAAGAGACAAAGACAACACCAAAAGTAATAATGACAATGCAAAGACAAGCATTTAAACCACCTTTACTAAATTCCAAAGACAGAGACACCGCAATTTTATTTATGTTATAGACTTTGGGAATTAGTAGGTGAAAATCAGGGGGAATCACCATACAGAGAGCAAAAAGACAAGAGCATGTTCCTTCTCTCTTTCTCTAACTGTGAATGCAAGACTTAAGTTGGTAGTCTGGAGCAGATTTTTTTTCTACAGTGCTTCAACCTCACTCAGAGCACAAAAATCTCTTCTCTTACTCCTACAATTGTCCAGCTATTTACTCTTTTTAACAGAGTTCTTATCAAGGGAAAAATGTCATACAAAAGATGTGGGTGCATTTAGTCTGTGGGCATTTATCAACAGCTCTGGTTTCCCCTTGGCATAGACCACTTCAGCTAATCCTGACTCATAGCTGCATTACACTCCCTTGCCCCCCCAGCCCAAAAGATCATATTGCTTCAGCCTGTACCTGCATGGATGTATATCTATGAACATATATGGACACTTAGTGCGTGCAACAGTGCCACACATGCACTTTGTGCAAGCAATTTACACCTTGAATGACTGCACAGAGGTAGGATATGGCTAAAATTCAACTGAATGAAGTCACAGGAAAACCCCGTGTTTCATATGGAGGGGATGGCATGGAGCGAGTTTTTGTGTCATTAGTATAACATTAAGAAATCTTACCTCATTTCCTCAATTAGTCTTTTCCCATTGTGCCTATAGCAAAAAAGGTTTGCTTATGTGAGATCGAAAGGGTGGAGTGTTTTGGCAGCCACATTAAGTTGCTTTTAATTGAGGTGTTTAGCTGTCTGGTTACAGTTCTTTACTATACTTAATGTTGTGAATGTTATATAATAACTTTGGTAAAAATCTTTTTTCTTGGTTTCTATATTCAATGAAATCCAGACCAAAGTGCCACTAAGACATGGAGAGTACTACAAAAATGTTAATTAGTCTACTACCCATGTGAGAATTTATAAGCTCTACAAACTTCCAGGGTTTTGTGGGGAGACATAAAAGTGTAGAAATTATCAGTTTCTGGATTGGCACTCACCACTTTTTAATTATTGGAAACACTGTCTATTCCCTCATCAGAAAAAATGCCAAAAGCTTGTGCAAATGGGGAGGGCAGAAGAAGGCCTGATGCTAGTTGAAGTAAATGTTCAAAATTAAAACCCAATAAAAATTTTCACAGAAGTGATTTGTTTTTTCTGGTAGATGAACTAACACTGTATTACATGACAAGTTCACAAAAACCATTACTATCAATTCTTCCATTCAAAGAAAATTTAAAATAATATTATAAAATTTTGCAGTACCAACCACTTATACATTTTTAAAGGATCACAAAAAAAAACTCATAGGCTTTCACTCACATTCCAGAGCCATCTATTGAACATTTACATTCTCTAGTCTGAAGAGAGACAACAATACTTAGGGAGAACTGTGTCTTTGATAGACATCAGAAGCCACTTGATGCAAATTTATGGAGTTAGGTTAGTGTAAAGCCAGATTCATAGTTATAATCTATATAAAGCAGATATGAGAAAATAACTCTGAGCTCCAGAGTTGAAATAGAGAGGAAAGCCCAGCCCTGGGGCTGTGTTGTCGGTGGTAGCAACTGTGTGCTATCTTAGCAGTGAAGGCTCTCTTTGTATGCAGCTTGGGTGCCTTTGAAGACTAAAACCTAGTCCAAACGCAATGCATTTCTTCAAACTCATCCTGCATCATATAAAACCTGCTTTAGACTCAGCAAAACTACAAATGGAAATTTCAGTAGTCACAACCAAGTTTTGTCAACAGTTTGCTGTACAGGTAATTGAGTCCTCCTCACTAAGCAAAAAGCACTTTGGAGCTACCAATTATTATATAAAATAAATTTCTCTAAATCTCCAATATTCTTCTTATTGTTATCATATTTATTGATAGATTTGATTTTATTTTGGACTTTTATTTCTCCAGAGATAAATCTGAAAATTTCAGAGGGACTTTTCAGTTAGAGAGGAGAGAATAAAGGGAGTGGTCCTGCAAAAGAGGAAAGTGGAAGGGACAGATGGTTCTTTGTAGGCTTCCTGTCTTCCTATGACAACACAGCTGGGCTATACCAAGCCTTAGGTCCAATTCTACTGCCTAATACAAAGGCACAAACATGTAGAGGTGTGCATGCACTGTCGAGGGGAGGATATAGAATGGGGAGTAACAAACTGACCTCATACATCCTGGTTTTCCCATCAAGTAATGCCATACCTGCCCCTAAACAAACTCATTGCTCTTTTCCTGTCTTGTATAACTTTGTTTACCTCTAAATGGGACTTCCTCTCCTGTGCTTCTGGGGCTTTCATTTTTGTTCCCCCTCTTGCTCATGCCTCACTGGTTTTCTTAAGAATTTACTTATTATTACCTTCTTGTGTCCTCAGCCTTTCTTCTAATGACACAGCCTTAGCCAGCATGGTTCCCTACACCACTTCTACAGTCCTGCAATGCACAGCTGCTTTTTTTCTTATCTTTCCCCTACTGCCTACTTATCTGCCAGTATCTATCCTGGGATTTTCCCCTCTTCCCCCTGTCCAGCTATGCCACAAGTTTTCCTCTACACAGCAGCTGCATGTATACAATAATACAGCACACCATCGATAATCCCAGGGTGGGTTGCATGGGGGTGCTTGCGGAACATGTGCTGGTGGTTTTGTAAATTAAATGGTTTCCTGGAAATTATCACCAGCAACATGCTCCACAGGCAGTACTTGAACCAATGCTTCCAGGCTACCATTGCCTCTTTCTTTCAATCTTCTTAGTTCAAGGGATAAGTTGCACATGGATTTTTGTCTGAAGTAATCAGCGCTGTGTACCAGCAGAGGCTGTTAAGAGATAATACTTCTGTCCCTGAATCTCTTCCCAGCTGCTCCTTGCTGTTGTTCCTCTCTTCATAAATTCACTTCTAAATCTCATATCCTTCATTTTAGCCAGACTAAAGTTTTCACAACAAGTCTTGGCATATCTGGACTATTTCCTTGCTATATATAGACCAAAATAAAATGTCTAGCTGCAGTGTGACCTAGTGAGAACATATGGAACGCCTCACAGACTTTAGAAACAACTAGCTGTGGAAAAGTGTAATTAACTCATGGGAAGGCTACTGTGACATGAAGGAAGAATTTCTACCACGTTCTGCTACTGGATTTGACCTGGTCTTATGGAAAACTATAATCTGGTGCAGGGAACTTATGAAACTTTTGGAAATTTTTACAAATATATGTATATATACACATGCATGCACACATATATAAGCATAATGGACAAAAGTGTTAAATATGCTGGATTTGATCCATGTATGTAGACAAATCTTGTGGACAATGGGGAATATAACCTTTTTTGTAATGTTTCTGTTTAAATTAGCAATTCAAGTCTACCAAAATTCAAAGTATAGGAATATTGAGATGAACGATCTGAAAGCATAATTTTCTCTTTTCTGAATTGAATCAGATTTGACTCAATTTGTCTCTATATGAAATAATTGTTTAAAAATATTTTCTATTGCAACCAAAAAGTTTAGTAAAATAGTCATATTGTTGTCACTTAAAACATGTTTTACTGTTCACAGTGCAAAATAGTGACTGAAGGATGGGATGGGATGGGATGGGATGGGATGGGATGGGATGGGATGGGATGGGATAGATAAATCTCAACTCACAGATGCTCTAGGATGGGGTGGCTTCACATACTGGCTCTAATCAAAGGCTTGGCCCAAATAATAAGTATGGGAGACAGTACAAAAAATTGGAACAACTTTGAAGAGCCCTTTGAAGTGCAGGTTTTTTTATTCCAGTACCACTAACACATATATGGGAAGAAATTTTGCTATATTTTGGCATGGGGTAAGACAATATATGCATACTAGGAGAAAATATAAGGACTGAACAACTGAAAAATTATACAGCCAGTTAAAAGCAAACTAAACAAAGCCAACTACTGCTTCACACATTCACATCTGTGATACATTAATGCACATCAAATAGGTATGAAATGTCTGAGAAGAAACACCATATAAAGAGGATTTGATGAATTAAGGGAGATCAGTGACAAAATTTATTTTCATAATTTCACCAGCATCCCTAAATACTCTGAGCAAATCCTCAGTGAGCTTGCATCAGCTGGGGTTCTGCCACCAGATTTTGAATACTGGGTTCTTAGTTGTATTTAATCTAAGGTTATTTTCTATTTTTTGTTATTAATCAGCCACAGCCCACTGGCTACAGGCCACTGATAGGTGAAAAGTCAGCAGACACTTCACTCTGTTTGTCCTGTTTCAGACTAAGGTTTGTAGGCCGCACCTTGCAGGAACATTATTATGGGAGATATTAAAAATCTATTTTTGCTGAAAACAATGCAAACGGAAGGAAGTGAGCCTGTCAGGAGACTTATTTCCTATTCAAGCCGACAGGTAGCTGGAGAATGGCCATCTGGAGTTTAAAAATTGCCAGTCGAGCCTCTAGATTTGTCCCTTCCTGCATTAACACACTCACTCTGGATAGCACAGCGATGTTGTCATGGCACGACAAACAAGAAGCAAATTTCAGCGGGGGAAGGAATTGAAGGAAGTTAGTTAGCCATGAGAAAAATTGTTTGCTCTTGCAGTGCTAATAGCCAAGAGGCAAACACTTGGACAGGATCCACTCATCTGGAAACACTTTTGTGTCATGGGAGTACCAAGGTACCGAGCACAAGAAGCCACGGGGCAAGTGTTCGACTGCCGGCACGGCTCCATCCCCCAGCCCACCTGCCCCCCGGCTCCCACAGCCAGATAGGCAAGTGTCCCAGCTCACACCCCTCTTGGCAAAACAGATCCTTCCTTCTGCCTGCAGTTCCAGGGTGCTAAATCTTCATTTCCTGAAAACAGGAAAACTCTCCGCCTAAAGCCAGCTCTCACCCTGAGCCCTGCTGCTCCTTCTGCAAGGAATTGCACATGACCCCATCCCTCTGGTTAAGTGAGTCTAACAAAATCACAAGCAGTCAATGTGAAAAGTAAGTGAAGGCTTTAGGAGGGGAAAACTCTCCAGCCCTCCAGCCCTCCCCCCACAGCTGACTGTCCCTTTTGCACTTCACTGTGTTGACAGGATTACCCTACAGTTTTAGACTCTAAGTCACATAGGGCTTCAAAGCTGAAGTCCATTTTCCTCACCAGTGAGTGAATAGGAAATTGCCTGCATGACTGGTTTGCTTGGCTAGTTGCAGTCCTTGTGCTGGCTCCAGCAAAATTTGTTTTCACCTTCAGCATGCTTTAACTCTTGGCTAAGAAAACATCACTCGCAAAGGGTCTATCACCAGAGTGTGGTTTGGCAAATGCATGTGTTGCAAAATACTGCCTGACCTAAAAAAAGCTTTTATATAATGGTAAGAATTGCACGTGGATCCAAGCAATCCCAAGCACAAATAGAGACTGGGGAGAGAACGGATTGAGAAGGACTTGGGGTGTTAGTCATAAGAGGCTCAAGATGATAGAGCAGTGTGCAGTTGCAGCCCCAAAAGACAACCATCTCCTGGGCTGCATCAAAAAAAGCATGTCCAGCAGGTTGAAGGAGGGCATTTTGTCCCTCTACTCCACTCTCATGGAATACTGCTCAGGGGCCCCCAAAATAGGAAGATCATGGACCTGCTGGAGTGAGTCCAGAAGGAGAGCACTAAGCTGTTCACAAAGCTGGAGTAATTCTCCCGCAAAGACAGGGCGAGAGAGAGTTGGCATTGTTGAGCCTGGAGAAGAGAAGGCTCTATGAGACCTTACAGCAGTCTTCCAGTACATAAAGTGGGCCTACAAGAAAAATGAAGAGGGACTTTTTACAAGACAGTGTAGCGATAGGACAAGGGGAAGTGGCTTCAAACTGAAATAAGGTAGGTTTAGATTAACTATAAAAAAGAAATTCTTGACTATGAGAGTGGTGAGTCACTGGAACAGCTTGCCCAGAGAGGCTGTGGAAGCCCCATCCCTGGCAGTGTTCAAGGCCAGGCTGGACGGACCTTTGAGCAATCTGATGAAGTGGAAGGTGTCCCTATCCATAGGAAGGGTGTTCAAACTGGATGATCTTTAAGGTCCCTTCCAACCCAAACCATTCTGTGATTCTATATTGGGGGTACCCTTTATTATCTCATCTCTCCCTTTCATATTCACTTTAAGCCTCAATACTTTATAGTATATGGATACACAAAGGATGAGTTTGATCAGCAGAAGCTAGAAAAAGAGAAAAAAAAAAAGATTTATAACTTTTTGGAAGCACTTCCAATCAGGGAATTGAAAATTATGAAGGTTTTATTCCACTTTTTAAAACTGTAATATTTTGGAGGAAGATTACAAATCTCTATTTGAAAGTGACGACCATCTTCAAAAGAAAGAGCCTCCTTTCTCCATCAAATTTTCAGGCCCCATTTCAGAACTCTGCTGAATCAGGGCTCTCATGTGCTGAACTAGGGCAGCTGGCATTATTGAATATTAATGTGGTAAGGTAATCCCTCAGCGATCCATGACACTTATGTTTTTGGTTTTACTTAAGTTGTAATTTTCAAAGCTGGAGAAGCTTGGAGGAAAAAACCACCTGGCAAACAAACAAAATTTAAAAATTAAAGGAATTTTCCAAGTTCACTGGATTTTCAAGGCTAGGCATACTGCAGCTTGATTAGCAGTCAATGAAGGAGAAACAATTACACACCAGAAAGTAATATTCAAGAGGTCATAAAATGTGGCCCCAATGTGTTTCTTTTCTTTATTTTTTTTTTAATACATGAAGGAATCAGCTGCCATGGTGATAGGCAAATAAAGTAAATAATTCCAACAAATATTCCATGAATCGGAGTTGTGAAATCTGTGTTCTCCTTCCATCCTCTTGGAGAAAAGAGCTGGTCAAATGTGCTGCCTTGAGCCTAAACTTGCCTGCCGCTCCCTTATTTTCCTCATAACTGTTCTAACACACATCACCAGCTGAAACAGACAAGGTGATGCAAGGTGAGAGGCTGACCTCAAAATTAACTTGGCGCATGCTAGAAGCCAAGATTTCTCATAACATCATAGAAATATGCATGATGTTAAATGAGATACAGTTCCTTACTCCATGAACTGCTCTAGGAGCTACCTATGTGCTACCTAAAGGGACGGACTCATACACATATGTACTCCTTCCATTCTTTATTTAAACGTGAAAATACAGCCATCAGGTGGAACTTAGGTTAACCATCTGATTATAAAATCCATTTTCTTCCTGTATTTGCAGTGCAGAAATCCCATGCTGAATGTTCCTTTCAGTTTCCTTGCTGGATTTTGTATGGGCAGTTTATACCTAGTTTATTTCAAACTCTGTTTAGAGTTTCTATTTCTTTAAAAAGTTGTTCTTCACCCAGATGAATGCTCATATTCACGCTTTGAATAGCATGTTTTATACTCAGCCTTGAATTCTTGGCAAACCGTATAGTATACTCAAGATCTACTAAAATATTATATCCTTGTGGAGATAGTAAATTCTCTTGAGCTTTTTCTGTAAAGACAGATAAGTACCATAATCATTTGCCTCAATTACACCTGCTATGCCATTTTCACTCTGATTTTGAAAGGTGAACTTATTCTTTTTAATCATTATTAAGAACATATGTATTTCCTGCCAAGGCAGTCCTATAAAAACACTGGAGGCATATGAGAAAAATTCCTCTGAGGCCTCAGGCACATTGAAGTGTCCCGAGAATGTGAAGTGAGGAGAGATTGATGCATGGACTACCTGTCCAGGAATTTGGTATTACTGGATTGGATTTTCCATGGTTTCTCTCTTTCCTAATTTTCCTGAAATTATACATCAGTCGCATGTATACATCCATACAGACACACACACAGACACACAAAAAGTGCTCCTTGGAGCCAAGAGGATAATGGCAGACAAGATCTGGCTACAGTTTAGTCACAGAGGGAAAAGTGAATTTCCACACCTTCATATACATTTTTGAGAGTGCATTTTCTGTTTTAGCTATATAGCTATAGCTATTTGTAACTTAAATGTTACATATGGTCAATGTCCCCTCCAAAGCAAACTAGGTGAAAGGAATGAGCAGTTACCACTGGAATTATAATTGTCAGTACAGCACAGAGCCAGAATAGGCAACTCCAAGGAGATTCTTTGATTTAAAATTAAAAAAAATAAAAAATATCATTCCATCCATTTATCTTTCTCTTTCTCTGCTATCTCCTGGAAGATCCAATCAAGGCCACTGATATTTTTTCCAGTGACATGGATGAAGATATTATGTAAAGGGCATAGCAAAGTAAAGCATTTCAAAGTAAAGTCAGCTACCTTCTCAAAAGTTCATCTTCTGTTTCTGAAATTCAGACAGTGGGACTGTAGCCACTTGTGGCTATTTCTAGAAAATTAAGAACATGAATATCTCTTCTCCCTCTAGCAAAGTGAATTATTAAGTCCAGAAGACAGAGAGTTACGAGTCATTAGGCTGACCTCCTGCAATACACCAGTCTTTGAATTTCACCCAGAAATTCTTGCAAACCCATAGCTCCGAGCTGACTTCAATCATATTGTTAAAAAGATGTCCAGTTTTGATTTAAATATTTCAAGGGATGGAGAATCCATTAAATCCCCATGGTAATTTGTTCCAATGGATAATTACCCTCACCTCTAAAAGACATGTTCCTTATTTCCTGTCCATATTAACATAGTTTCAGCTCCCAATCACTAGATCCCATTTTTTTCCCTTATCTTCCAGAATTATAAAGCATTTATCAACGTAGGTAATTATAGACAGCAATTAAAGCTTTACTCTGAAAGAACAGTATATGGAACTTTTTTTCTTTTTACCTTAGTATTAAAGGCTTCCCCTTTCCAGTTATACTGTAAAGAAAGAGTAAACACTGAGTGAAATTACTGTGAAGCAGAAAAGATCAGACTTTTCCCTCGAGCCACTTTACTTGAACAGGCAGAAACAAAGCAACTAATCCATAAGGATCTGTATTAAAATCAACAGCTTTATTACGCCCTACTTTGCACTTTATTTCCACATGCCCCAGTGTTTTGCAATACAGATTTGTTTTAGATTGGACAGTCAGTCATGGCTCCACATTTTCAGTATTTAAGTCAGACACCCAGTATCACTTCAATGGGGTATTTAGGCCAACAGCAACACAGTTTGACTTCCTTACTTCAAAATGAGACAGGCTACAACACTAGACACCAGAGCTTCTCCAGGTATTATTTCTTTGAAGCCAGATTGGATCCTAGGGGACCATAACAGCCCTGCCTTGTACCCTGTATCACTTAGTTGGGTGGGGCTGCCCAGTACAAATGCTGGCCCAAAGGCTATGGCTTCATGCAGTGGGCAAGGAAGCAAAAGGGACAGTGCCTTTAGCAAATCAGATTTTTCCCTGACTAACCATTTATAATAAGATTAGTGAAAGGCATTCCATATTCCAGTTTAAATGCTCTTTGCAACCATCATGGTAAAAACACATGTTTTTTTAGTCTGCAATCTTTTTTTGGCACAACTGAAACATTTTGCATGGCTTACTGATTTATTGTCTTGATGATCTTTTCTTTAGCGTTAGCAGTTCACCATGTCTCTTGTGACATTGCTCTTGACAACCTGATACCTGAGTAGAATTCATTCCTCTTTAGCCACTACCAAAAGGTAACAATTTCAGTGATAATTTAATGGTTCATAATATATACATAAGCCACACAGACCAGATCAAGTGACATTCACATGAAATGTTAGCCTCAAAACTAGGTCTCTAAATCCCTGTGTAATTACAGTTATCAATATGTTTAGTGCACATGTATCCACCATCCCTTTTGGTGTTCAGTTTGATCCTTTGGACGTAGATTTGCAGCTCCTGTGCAGTGAAGACCAATCTCAGATACCATGTGCAGGAATTCCAAGGGGCTTGGCTGAACAGGACAGAGTAGATTTTTTCTGATGAGATTTTTGTTGAATTTAAAGAGCACATACACTGCCCAAATGTTAGGTATTATTTTTCTCACTGACTATTTAGATAGCCTAAATTTATTGCAGAAAAATTCCTTTTTATTCTTAGTTAAATTTGCCTTTGTTACTAGTGTGAGTTTTGCCAGTTAATACACAAAAACATCACAGCCTTAGAGACTGCATCCTGAGAATAGATCTTCATTCTTCCTTTCGTCATTAAGTTCAACTATCAACAAAATACAGCCAAAAAATGAAGAAAAAAATGAAGAAACTCGGGAAATGTTTAGTTCTAAAATCAATAATTTTTTTTTATTCCATTTAGAGCATTGTTTTAAATTAAATCGACTTCCTAAAAATTTGCATGATCTTCTCTTTAGGTAATCAAACATCTAGAGACATGTAGACCGGATACAAAAATGAAAGGTGTCGCTCATTTGCACAGCTTATTTCTATCTACCATTCCTCAAAACACTGGCATTTCTTCCTGCACTACAGTCTGATGACCCACTGTATTTTCAGTAACCCAGCTCTTCTGGCAAGGAATAAAAACCTTTCTCTCTGCTTTCAGAGGGAAAGGTGAACACTTTGCCTAATATTTCCCTGTTGACAACCGGGTTTGTAACAATTAATTGAGGGGGCAGGAGAGAAACCTGTGCTCCTGCCCTGAGCCCTCACATGCCAAGCTACAGCCTGGAATTTTTACAGCTCTGTCCTGAAACTCTGAAAAGAAGGGTTTACAACAGAAATCTTGCCAGACCCTTAACTGTAGCGACGCCACTATAATATTTATAAGTACATTATACTCTTTCCAAACATATGCACTTATTACTTATGTCTCCGCTTCTGCCTCTCTTCTGGGGGACTTTTCTGTATAAACAAAACAGATTCTCTTGCTTATACTTAGAAAATCTAATTGCTCTGCGTCTCTAGCTGTTATACAAATGCCCAAACAGCCAAGAGTTTCTTTCAGTGCATTTGCACAGCAGTCTCTACAAAAAACATAAACTTCCTTTTCCACTTTGCTCTTCTTTTCTTTCATAAATCTGCCCATTTCACTCATGTTTGGATAAGATTCTTCTTTAAAAAAAAAAAAAATTAAAAAGATGCAAGTCTGAGGTGGATAGGCCATCAGTTACACAGACCAGCCTTACAAGAGCTGACAATTCTGTCCCTTTAAGTAAACAGAGGAGCAGAAAAGATACATAAACAGAAAAGACCTCTTGCAGGGCTGACAGCTTGTCTGCTCCAGCAAAAGCAGGTTCCCAGGGAAAGTGATTGCCAAATAGTAATAGGGAGTGACAGGGATTTCCTAGATTTTCCATGAACATCTCAAAGCAGTTTGTTCCTGGGCACAGATATGCCCATTTCTGCTGATGGGTTAGACAGATGGGGCCTGCAGGTGAGAAACTGCTCAAAAGTAGCTAACCCAAAAGAACACAGGTTCGTGTCCACAAGGTTTAGCAGCATTCAAAGTCACCAGAGCTTTTAGTGAACAGAGACCAGGATGTCCTTACCTGCTGCTGGCTTTTAGGTTTGCAAATCAGTCAATCTGACAGCAGCCTCAACTGAGCGTAAAACAAAATGAAATAGCATTCAATTCTGAACTAGTAGAATTCTACTGAAATCATCTTTTTTGTGAAGTTTGACTGTGTTTTAAACAGCTCTTAAGGTGGGTCTAAACCAATTCTAAAACACTAGGAAATCAAATATGTATTGGTATGAATTTGTAGCCTGATTGTAGTCAGGAGCACTAGGCAGGTTTTCCAGTTCAGCTGCCTTTTTACTTTTAAGAAATATTTCAGCTGTATCTCCTTGAAGGCTTAGATAAATCAAAAATTAACCTACTTTGAATTATGGCATGCACACAGCATGTAAAAAAGAAGTATTCGGGGGGGGCGGGGGGGTGGAGAGAGAACAACATTTAAATAAAAAAGTAATACCTAGAGCACATTATACACAGAAATTGAATAAGTCAGGTAAATTACTCCTGCGTGCAATTTTCTGGAAAACAGATTCTCTGGTGTCTTTGATGCTGATGCAGTCTCTCTTATCAGGAGAAATGTATACTCGTCAGCATCTTACTTCTATAGTTCTTCTGCAGTCATAAAAAATGAAACAACTTTTTTTAAAAAGCTACTATCACATAACAAAAGCTCTCTAAAGTATTCTTTCCTGTTGTGCTTTATTCTTTCTTACCTTTTGTTTTCTCAAAAAAAGGATTTAGTTTTTAGTGAGTAAGCTCTTCTGTCTACACATATGACATATGTGATATGGCTGCAGAAAGAATGGGGAAAGAGTAGACTCAAGCTATACCTAAATTATATGATGAGTTGTCCGAATGACTGATCTGATCATAACAGTAAGAAAATTATGTGAGGTTGGATGAATGTCTGTATTTCTAATCCAGATAATTTTAAGGA
The DNA here is from genome assembly GCA_013397245.1 of Thryothorus ludovicianus. Classification (NCBI taxonomy): domain Eukaryota; kingdom Metazoa; phylum Chordata; class Aves; order Passeriformes; family Certhiidae; genus Thryothorus; species Thryothorus ludovicianus. Next base: position 241,666 of record VZTB01006415.1, read on the forward strand.
TGTGAAGACAAAGTTACCCGTGGAGGCAAAAAACATTATGGAAGACCAAGTAGAATCCATATGTAGGAGGAATTGTATTGAGATTGTTCTTAAATATATATGTGGTTACTCTCTCAAAGTATTTGCATTAAATTCTGGGGATTAACCTAAGTAGAACCTCTCACAAAACACCTCAGAACTCAGTCACTAATGCTGAAACCTAGCATTAATAGTAGGCCTGAGTTTTAGTATCTGAAAATATGTCTGAACATTCATGATTCCTCTGAATCTGAGGAACTTATTAACCCCTGCACTGAAATGATACGGCACAGAGATAAAGTCTAATAAATTCTTTTATTTTCCCTTTGGTTTTGGCATGAATTATGTCAGAACACTTTAGCCTTGAATGAACTTTATCCTGACAACTGAAATTGTAAAGCCAGGAAGTTAAGAGACTATTAAGAAAAATGAGACCGAGGGGGCAAAAAAACATACAAATAGGTTTGATGACAAGGAACAAATTTCATTAAGAATAAACCCACATAAGGAAAACCAGTTTTTACTTTGCTGTTTTAATGGACAAAGTCAGCAATATAAAACAACCAGGTCATCCATCTATTCCTGCAGGAAAACCACTGGAGCCTTCAATATGATAGTGTCAGCTGCTTTTCTATAGCCTGACCTCATGAGTTAAGAAGCATGAACTGTGCTAAAAAAGATTCCTTTGGGTTCAGTAAGGCTGCCTCCTGTTTTCGAGTTTGCTCTATGTGTGTGTGTGTGGGTATTGTGACACCTGCAGTCTGATAGGGCTGTTATTGCTCTAACTAGGAAAACTAATTTAGGCACCCGGGTTTTTGTTTTTTTTAGTCATGCTTAAGTGGCTGATTTTAGCCTTTGAAAACAGGAAACAAGTGCTGTAATTTTAAAGAAGCAATCTGGTAATCAACCCATTAAGGACAAGAAATCAAGGGTGGGTTTTGAGGGCGGTTTGCTTTTTTCTGGGTTGTTTTTGTGTTGTGTTTTTTTTTTCTGCTGTTGTTGGTTTGGTTCTTGGTTTGGTTTTTTGGTTGTTAGGGTTTTTTTGAGTCAGAAGCTTACAGTTGGACACAACTCAGATGCTACTTTCCTTAACTAACCCCTAATTCTGCTTAGAGCAGTAAGGAAGTGGAGGAGGAAGAAGACTTAAATGGAGTGAACCAGAAAATAATAAAAGAAAAACAATACTATTCTCTGGAGAAATGAGTGTCATAATGAAAAATCAGTTTATTCTCAGTTAGAATAAATTTTGAAAGAAAGAAAACACAAGAAGATAATTTTCAAAGGAACTGCTCTCATAAAAAAATTGATGTGTGTATCATGGGGCTAGCTTTAAAAAGGAAGCAATAATTTAAAGACCGTTCTCTTTCCCAGAACCCTTGCTTCAAATTTGTAACAAAATAGTCAAGGGCAGAGCTGTTTAGAAAAGCAGTTAGAGTCACCTGAAATTGATTTGGGCGGGTTTTGTTTTTCTTCTTTTTGTTAATATATTGTGATTAATAGCTAAGATGTAAAAGGAGAGTTAAGTTGTTAAATCAAACTTAGAAAATCAGAGTGGCCATCTAGAGAGAACGCTGAATTGAAGAAAGAATCATTTTGCTTTTCCACTGCCCAAGACAAATCAAAATCTCTGCATCTACAACTCATGAGTCAAATCTTGTCCTCAGCTATACCCATAAGTGAAAGATAGGTACTGTATGTGCCTAGCTAATTACCAGCTTTTTTTTCTAGGTGTTGGAAGACCAAGCAAAGTTCCAGCAAATTTCACTCTTGAAAAACTAAACCCAACATTTTTGAGATATGACAGGACAACAGATATATGCAGCCAACTATGTAAATCCACAGCTTGGCTTGTCAATGATGACATTAGGCAGGGTTCCTGGGCAATGTAGAGCCACAACCAACTTCTGTTTTTCACTTCTGGACCTGTAACTGAGAGTTTTGAATTTGGGTCTGCCTTCCATGCTTATTTGCTGAAGAAGATGGCCAGAAGCTGCCTCTAGCCTCCTGCCTATGGTCCAGCTACTCACCTGAGCCGTGGTACTTTCGCACAGTCTCTCCTCAGTTATTCAACAGGAATTTCCTCCAACACCACTGACAGAAGAACAAACCGCATGAAAATGGAATCAGTCCTAAGACACTGAATATTTCCCCTCCCCATCCTGGATGTTTACAAGCATTCTTTGCTGTCAAAACAATATTCGTACAAACCAGTGATTGTGCTGGGGTATTTCAGTCTAAGCATGTGGCTAGATATATAGAGAAATACTCAGAAAACAACTTTCTTAAACAAATAAACAGCTAAGCTCTTGAACTTTATGCTCACAGTAATCTCTGTCATCATTAATCACACTCAGTGTTTGACATAGCAGCTTAAATGAGGGGGGCATGGAGAGCACGGGAATAAGGTAGAAAAAAGTCATAACCTTCTGTTTAAACTATCTGAGAACCATTTTCTTAGACCTGGAACATAGGATGGCCCAGATCCCTCTCCTCAGGAGTGCTGGTCTTGTGAGGAGACAGACCCAATACCTATGGCATGAGTGATACTAGAAGTGCATTGGTAGCATTCTCAGTTAATTACTAAAAGCCCAAAAGCCCCTTGCAAGAAGACTCCATAGACCAACATAGTTTCTATATCGTGACTGTTCAGAGTCTGTTTCTGTTTAAAAATAGATAAGAACATAATCCAACTTCTAAGAGAGTTTCTTCATTAAGAAGATGCTCAGGGAAAAGGATCACTTCAGAAGTCTTGAAAAGGAGTCATAAAGAGCCACAAACTACTGTTTTTACACTTGCACTACCCTTGATTTTCCTAGGAAAAGTGACTCACCTATAGTCACAAATCCAGGTGGAGAAGCTGAAGTAGTCCCTGTATTATTCTCCTATGACACCAGAACATTACTGAATTATATACAAGTTACTGTAGTCATTCACATTATTTTCTTTGGGAAGGAAGAAGAGAAGATGGCTGCTGGAGAGATTGAGTGGGAAAAGAGATGTGGGCAAAGAAAACTGATTTTTTTTGCTGCTAGCAAAACTTGCCTTTTTTTCCCCCTCTTATTGTCAAATAGTGCTGTTCAGCTGATGAAAACCAGATGGACCCTCAGACATTTGATGAAGCAATAAGGTCCACATGCTGAATGCTAGCATGAAGCAAAGGTGCTAATTACTGGCTTGTAGGTTAAAAAAAAATGCTCCACCTGCACACTATAACTTCTGAACCTTCATTTGCTAGGAACAGGAAAACTATAGTGTAAACAACCTGTCCCACTCATTGTTCTTTTGTATGAGAAAATATGAATTTTAAGGCTGATTATGACCCTGAATGAGAGAAAAAACTATACAATCAGATTTGTCCACTGAACTGATGGATGAATCAAACCATTTCTAGGTAGAGAGAGTAGCTTATGCATAGTCTGGGACCAGCTGTGTTCCTTAGTATGGCCTCAGCCTGGCCACAAATAGATCCTGAAAACCTTTAGCCTCCTGAAAAGAAAATTAAGAGTCCTAGAGCCTTAGCAGACAGGCCAGATTCCCACCTGCAGCAAATGAGCCTTGGGCCCCTGCACCAGACAAGAGACCTTTATCCCTGCTAACATACTGCTGCTGATGGAGCTTGTTTTGCTGCTGATATGCAACAACTGATGGGTTTGTTGCCTTCCACAAACAGCACAGGCTTACTGAGGAAGCTACAGAAGCTGGGAGGGTGACAGCCCTTCGCTCTCCATGCTTAATGTTATGTCTCATGATGCACTGTAGAATAATTAAACCTTGAATTAAATGATGTGCTGTTGGCTGCCTTCCTCACCCTGGCCTCTTCCCACACTGTCAAATTTCCTCTTTTCACTTACATTACCTTGCCTTTTTTAAATTTTATTCCAGGACAGATTTCCACCCTCCTTCATCATGTATAATTTTTCTCCTCAGAAGTCCCTGTACTACTGCCTGTGGCTTCAGCAGGGACATAGGTGAAGGCATAGGGCCAGCTGGATGTAGATACATCTCTCCCTCCAGGGCAGTGTTTGGAAGAAAGGCATGCTTGCCTCTGGCCAGTTAACAGCCAGCAGCACTGCAGTGTTGAGCTCCTGCTTCTGACACACTTTCGTTCAGCAGCTTCATGTGGTGGGGAGGGTGGAGGAGAAAACAAGTTCATAGTGTGACCCTATCTAAAATCAGCAGAGCAATCCTCTCCTTGTCAACTTGTACCCAGCTTCCTGTTTTGATGCACCATTCCTTGGCTACTATTTAATCCCAATTTGGCTCTAAAAATATTACAAAATACATTTTTGGCAATGGCTTTCTGAGATTCCTAGCAAAAAATTCCTTTTTGGGAAGATGCCGACATCTAATAAAACTCTTCAGAAGAAATGTTTTCTAACTATAGCTACTGTAAACACTTGTTGCATTTAAGCACCGATGTTTGTAATAACCTGTTATGGGAGAAACTGATACACACTTTTCTGGAAATTGTTTTTAAGTACTGTTGTCGCCAAAAAGACTACCACCCTGTGGAATAGTGTGACCCTAGGAAAAGGGACAAGATTCGACATAAGAGACAAGCTGGAACAGATCTTGAATATAATTCAGAGAATGGTGACCTTTCACAAATGAAACTACAATAAAAGGAGTCTTGGAAGTAACAAGTGCTACCAAATAATTTCCAAGATATCACTAACTTGTAGACAAGCCTGAGGAATAGTGTGGAGTAGATCTCTCTGGAGTCTGTGATACACAGGTCTGCATCCTCTGAAACTAAGGTAAGATCTAGTATATTAAGGAAAGTAAAATTAAGCAATTGTAGCAGTATTTGTGATACAACCCTAATAATTTGGGGAATAGGAAAATATATGGCATTAGAACAATATTACATGGCTTCTGGTTGAACTAGAAGTTTCATCTGTTTAGTATTATTTTTAACTTGAAGGTGATACTGGAGAATGTCTTCCTTTTACTTAATAAATACATGGGTTTTAAAGAGATGTCACTTTAAGTAGAACTTCCTCTGATATTCCTGAATTTATGGAAAAGATCATTCTGTTGATGAAAATAAGAAGTAGCAATGGACATGCCCTGGATGCAGCATGCAGCTCCCTTGGTGTATATACACAGAAAAATCCCACAAGGCATAAGTGGACTCAAGATGTGCAGTTTCTTCATTTCATAGGTTTGCAAAGTCCACTGCATATTCTGATGTTTGCTGAAATCCAAGGAGTTAAAAAAAACAGTTAGAAAAGTCTCAGAGGATTTTTCAGAAGCACAGAAATGATAAATGGACCCCAGATTAGGAGGTGTTCTATTAGAAACTTTGGAAAGCAAATGTTTCCTGTCCTAGTTTTCTCACATTCTAAACCATGTACAGGTCATACAGTAAATAAAATCTAAATACAGCCAATACATATGATTCTTACTTTAGTTCTATTAGAAAATGCTAGAAGACCAATTTGCATTAATTTTCCCTTCATACACAGACTGTTTCCTTGTAACATGCTCTCTTTGTTAGGTCATATCAAATACAAATATGCCTACATGGCAATAGTTATTTTCTTATAGATCCACAAATATTCTACTGAGATAGTCATAGTTAATTTTTTTTTTTCTGCACAAAAATCATACTACTGATTGCCGCTACAAAATGAGACATGAGCTTCAAACAAAACAAGAGATTAACAAGAATTTGGAAAATTTTCATGTTAAAATGGTTGGAGCTAACATACTCAGATTATAGACCGTATTAAGATTGTAAAATGCATATAATTTTTTTAATACATCACAAATTGACTAAATCTTGAAACTACTGACAGATATTATAGGAAAGGTACCTTTGAGGGGAGATAAAAGACTGGGAAAGACAATGGTGTCCATCTTTAAAGAAGAGGCAGAAGAGGAAAGGGGAAATTTTTACATTACAACCCCAGGATGCCAGAGAAATGCTTAAACAAATAATCAACAAACCATCTGTAAATACCTAGAAAACAAACAATGTGATAAGCATAAGCCAGTTTACATTTGCCAGAACAAACTGTGCAAAACCAAAGTAATCCCTACAACCACATAACAGAACTTGTGGACAAAGAAATCATAGTTATAATACAGCTCATCCTAAGAAATGTGCCAGACTCTATGACATGATGTGCTCTGGAGAAAATTATGAAAGCATAGACTAGGTGAAAGAGAAATACAATTCTCTTTTTGGGGGGGAACAACCAGTGGCTAAAGGGCTTTTCCTATATACAGTATTTCTCAGTATTTTCACTAGTGATTCATAAAAGATACAAAAATTATTTATCAAATATGAAAACCAACTTATTCATCAAATTTGAAGATGACACCAAATAAGACAATCTCTAAATGCATTATAGGATATAAAAGACAGCATAATCCTCCTACATTCATCTTATCAGTCAGAAAGGCACACTTTCCACAGGACAGAGGACTATTTATTGCCTCTTCGCAGGAATAAACTGCTGCATGAACATCCAGTGAAGTATTTAGACAGAAAATAACTAGGAGTCATGTAGTGGAACACAGTGTGAATGATGCAGTGTTTCAAATGACACACTGGAGTAGCCTGCAAAAGAAGATAAACAATCTGCAGGAGACTTGGTTCTCCTTCTTCCTCTTTCAGAGCTTGTGAGACCCTCAGCTACTATAGCTGAATAAAAGTATTGAGCACTGACAGGAGAACTGCATATGAAAAGCCTACAAAAAGTGTCTGAGAGGAAAAATTGGAAGATTTGAGGTTACTTGATTACAAAATGAGGATGTAGGGGACATGGTCTTAAATATACAAAAGAAAGTTAGTTGCAAAGATAAAGCACATGTTTTCTATGCCCTTGGTATTTAGGGCTAGGTTAAAAGAAAGGTTAGAAAGACTTAGATTTTGTATTAACAAAGGCTTCCTAAGAGTATGAATGCTAAAGATCCTGAGTAAACACATGAGGAGACTGTGCACTCTTCAAAATGAAACACTTTTAAGAAGTGATCAAACATCTAAGACAATACAATTATGGTTGCTGCTGTCTTTCCGTGTTCATCACTTTGAAGCCTTTGTTCTTCTGCTCCTGTGAAATCATAGTCCACAGAAAGCTGATGGCCTCGGAGGTCACAGTCTTCAGAATGCGACCAAAGTGCATCTCTATAGCACAGTTCTCAAATGGAAGTGTAAGGGCAAAGGCAGACAGTGGTCCATGGAAGAATTTGAGGTTTGGCAGTGGCCAGTTAGCTGAAAAAGCTTGGACATACTGGCATAGGCCCTACCTCAAAATCTGAACTCATTTTACATCCCACTTCTATTCCACCAAGATCTCACTGAAATATAAAAATAAGGGCAGGAAAGGTGGGGGTGCACGATTTGCCTGCTTCTCTTCCCACTTTTTCTTTATTTAAACTCATGGAAACCAGGAAATTCCCCCATGTTTGCCAGCAGTACAACAGTACTTTTTTAATTTTTTTTTTTCACACAACTAAGGTGGAATAGATATAACCACACAAGATGTATAATTATCACCCTGAAATGCACTGCCTGCCTGTATTGCACGTACAATAATAACGTATAATTGCTGTCACAAAATGGAATTTATACACAATTTGGAAACAGTGAGCCCTCAGATTTTCTGGACATTATCAGCTGTGCTGTGACATCAAGGGCAGCCAGTCCATCACCTCCAAGTGAGTTCTGCACTCACAATGCATGTTATGCTTCTAAGTAATTATTACCAATAAAACAAATGTTAAGACTGTGTATCTTTAGGTAGCCCAGATGATTTTTCAGCCAGTCTTTCATATGCTGAAGAGATCTACGTGACACGGTGAGGCTCATTTGGAGAGCTTTGGTTTTACTGCACAGCTTTGGTTCTGCACTTGAGGAGCTGCTCTACAGCAGTGCTGCTGGAGCAGAAGGTCACACAGGGAATAAAGCCACTGCAATCATCTCTGCTGACAGAGAATGACTCCTAACACGGCTCTGGCAGTTGTGGGTATCAAACAGCAGCTGTTCTCAAAGGAGAGGAAAGAAAGAGAAAAGTGTTCCTGCTGCAGCCCCAACCACAGCAAGCCCCAGCAGGTGGGCAATGCTGTGGGTGTCTCTGTAACTCCTACCCTGGTCCAACAGAGACACTCAGAGCAACAGCTCAGCAAGGCTCCAGCTCACCCACAACAAGCAGACCTCACCATGCATTAGGATCTGGCTAAGTTTTAGACCCATGACACATTTTGGCAGGTTGGAATCTGGTGGTTCAAATGCACCTGCTTACAATTAGCTACAATAAAATTCCACATAAATTATAAAATATTGCTTGGATCAGGGTACCTTGTTCACATACTCATTTTTAACCCTATCAATATCTTTGTTTTATTAAAGTTTAGCCACAGAGGTTAACCTCTATTGATCTTTTCTTCACCATAGCTTCCCTCTTAAGAATTCCATTTAAGGACCCTATGTTGAGGACAAAAGAGAGCCCATTAACAGCAGTGCAAGAGACTGAATTGTGCTGTATGAAGACAACTAAAGTAAACAAAACCCACTGAACAATCTCTGTGGTGCTGAGCAGGAATAGATTAACTCCTAATATGGAGTTAATACTCTTCCAAAACACACAATAGCATTTCCTTGTACTCCTAATTATGACAATAAAACAACTGTGTTTGGAAAGGAAATGAAGAAACACCAGAAATCACCTGGTCACCCAATACACATGCATTATTGAGCTATAAACTTCCATTTTTGGATACCACCACCACATTCTGTTGCTATGCTGATATTTTTTATGTTTCACAATATGGACTTTAAGAGGGACAACCTGCCTGGTTTCTGTACTATTGTGGGACATAGAGATTTTTACTGGAAACAAATAATGAACTATCAAACAAGCATGCTTTAATTGTGCTAATAAATAGTCACAAAATTCTGTTAACTCCAAAAGCCTGGGGCAAAATGTATTTACTCCAGGAAAATAAGAAGTAAATTAATTTAGGATAGGATGCACCTGGAGGAAGTTTAGACCTAACTGTTGGCCCAAACCAAATGTGAAGGATGTCTGGATCCAGTTCCATATTCATATCCCATCTTGTTTCTACCTCTATAATGTGATGGAATGGGAAAAGCCACACTCCAGATTCAAGAATATACAATATCTGAAGGATTATTATAAATCCTTTTCCTCCTTCAATGAGACATAGAACATCCTTGTAGTCAACATAGTGCAAACTGGATGCAAACATAAGCATATGAAATTTAACTCTATCCATCCATTTCTATTTCTTTTGGTAGCTCTGACTTTAGACCCTTAACTGCACTATTCACCCAAATCAATGAAGAGTAATGCTCACCAATACCACAGCCTGAAGGTAAAAAGAGGTACAGAAAAAAGATTGACTAGCAGCCTGTCAAAAAACTCTTCCACTCTGATTAGAAGTGGAAAGAAAGGTTTTTATCACAAAAAAAATTATGCTGCTGGTCTCCCATTGTTTTTATTTTTTATTCAGGACTTCAATTAAACTGAAAATATAGCTGACATTTAGGCTGAATGGGCATTTGGAATTCAGTATGTTGACAATGGAATCAACACCTAATGCAACAATTTTTTCTTCTATTTTTTTTTTGTTAGCTTTTGTTTGGGTTTTTTGATCATTGAGGTCAAAGAATTGAGTCATGTTTATCCTCCCCTACTCTAGCTGGCAACCCCTCTGCTTCCTTTCTCCAACTGAAGGGGAAGGTGAGAGGCTGCTTCGCATTGTCTGGCAGGGGACGTTCGTCTCATGGGAGAGAAGATCCCTTCCTATTGACCACAGAAAAAAGTCTCTGTAGACAGGATATACAGCACACTCCATGTAAAGCTCATTTTGATGTAATTGAGTGATATCCACAAGGCATCATCACTTTATGTGTTACTAAGTTTGCTCAGGCATACTCCAGGGCCTGAGCCCATCTGGGGCCAGAGAGCAAGGAAAAGGCTCAAGATTGCAGACTTCCGAGTGCAAAACCACCTGGCCAGGGTTTAGATGCTTAATCCACATTGCCACACATAAATGCACAGGCTGTCTCAGGCCATGTGGAGCTCACAAGGATCAGTGTTAGAGAAGTATGCTTAAAGAGGCACTGACTGCCTATAAAGGAATAGAGGCACCCCAGAGGAGGGCAAAGTTGATAATAGGACTGGAGCATCTCCTCTAAGACAGGCTGAGAAATTTAGGACTGTTCAGCCTGGAGAAGGGAAGGATGCATGGAGACCTCACAGCAAACTTCTAATATTTGAAGGGAGCCTGCAGGGAAGCTGGAGAAGGACTTTTCAATAGAAACTGTAGTGACAGGACAAGGAGCAAAGGTACAAATTGAAAGAAGGGAAATTCATGTTAGATATTAGGAGAAAAATCTTAACTGTGAGGGCAGTAAACCACTGGAACACATTGTTTTGAGAGGTTGTGGGTGCCCCAACCCTGGCAGTGTTCAAGGCCAGGTTGGATAAGACTTTGACCTAAGGGACTGTGTCTGCCCATGGCAGAGGGGACTGGGAGTAGATGATCTTTAAGGTCCCTTCAAACCCTTAACATTCTACAGTTATATAAATGTAAATGACATAGAGGTCTCTTACAGTCTTATACAGCTAGTAATAGGGTTAATCCAGAAAACATCTCTGGCACTTCAGAAAAATCTCAATCAAGCAAAAAACCCCAAAGAGTCATAATTGCAATGTACCAGAACAAGGGAATGGGAAAACTTGCTGTCCACAACTTCAATCAATTCAAATGTCTCTATCAAAACAATGCAGCACAAGTAATTTTTCATATTCACAGAAGCCAGATGCACTTAGAGTGTGTGTAGATATATACATAAAATTCCCATCAAAATTGGTGGGAGTTGTGTAGCCTCACAAAAGAAACACAGTCTTCTTACTTGAAGCACTTTAGCCATGAAAATTCCAGAGAACTTATCTTGTCACTAGTCTCTTGGGACATGTCTGCCTCACATTCAGTAGCTCAGACAAGGCAATAAAAAATAAAAAAAAGGTAGCAGAAAAGCTTTGTGATGTTTTATTAAAGAGTTTTGTGTAGAGCAGGGTTCAACAAGATATTTGCTACTCCACCAAAGATTTATGCCACCAAAAGCCAGCTTGGGTCTTTGATATAAACCAAATCCCCCTATATTTTGTTGAGCATGAAGAATGCAGTATCACATTAAAGTGAATCTAATAGCTGAAAGGATGGCATGTATAACTTATATTTCTCTCTATAATTCTTGTTGACTTGACATAGCACCATTCTCTCCAAATATTTTCTTATTTCCCCAAAGCTTGAAATTCTAGGGAGAGCTGTAACCACATCTCGGTCCAACAACTTTGTGATTGCTCTCTCTTCATAAAACAATTTCCCTGGGTTCTGTGCTTCCTTGACAACTCTTTCTCATTACAGAGCTTTCCCTACCTCATTACTCAATATCCTATCCTATATTGTCCTTGAACACAGAGAGCTCCCCCATCTCTCAGTAGGAGACCATGACTCATTTTTATACTCCCTTCTCAGGAACCAGGAGTTCCCAGGTGCATTTCATAAGGGAGAAAGCAAATGGTTGCTTAGGCAAAAATATGTTTCAGGTGAATGAACATTGAGGCAACAGACAAGCAACATGAAGGAAACAGATTTACCTTTCCCATTGTTTACTTATTCCCAAGTCTAATTCCCTTCATAGGCTGTATCACCAATTCCTACAATTGCTCTTGTTTTGCACTGTTGGCCTCTGCCTTCTTATATCCTCTTCCCTCTTAATTTTAACATGCTTAGGGAAAGCAAATCACCCCAAAGACATTCCTAGGGGAATGTCCTTATGCAGCTCTGCAGTACATAAAGAGGAGCTTGTTTGCTCAGCTTAGTGATGAGCAGAAACTTTGCCAAGCTGTAAAGAGCAGGACTGTTACTACTTGATCATGGACAGCTGCTTCACACTGTTATAAAAGGCAGTTTTGCTGCTTGTTTGAATTTTGGCTGCTTTTTTCATAACTATTCTTGCACATAACTAAGTGCTTGTGAAAACCTCCAAAGCAACAGCTTAACAAATACTATTTATCATCCTTCTATCCCTGTGGGAGTCATTGTTATGTTATTCTTACAGGTGTTTTCCTTATAGCAGCCTTAGTATGCAAAGTGGGGATTGGTGTCTCCACTGCATCATTTTCATTCTCCTTTTACTTGTGATGTCAAGATTGCTCTGCTTTTCCTGCCTGGTGCCTTCTCTGATCTAACTTTCACTGCTAATAAGAGTCTTTCCACTCAATTCTTAGTGTATTATAGAGGGATTTATTTTCAAAGGTGCCAAATTTCCTGTTGCCTGTTATAGTGGATCTTCCTAGAAATCACTGTGATCAGATAGCACACGGTGACTTTGTTCCCCTATCAAATTTCCTTGGCATTAGAAAAGAGTGATGGAGTGCCAACATAAGCCAAAGTATATGGGCAATTTCTTAGCTGGTGTCATCAAACAAGTTAATTCCCCCACACAAAATTCTTACAAAAGTTGCATTTTTAAGACACAGGATTTCTGCTACAAACTGAGCAAACTTTGATCTCCATTATTTAATCTGAAAGTGGCAGAAATATGAATTTTTCCAGGCCTCACATATGACAGACACAAGACTCAGTGGAAGTATAAAAGGGGAAACTATGAAATCAAAACGAAAAGGAAAGGAGGAGAGGAGGCCCTTTGCAAGAACAGCTGGAGAAAGAAAAAATCCTTCAACTGCTGTGCTGGCTGCCTCCATCACTCTCCTCAGAGTCCATGCAGGTGCTGGGTCTGCTGGAGGCTGGTGGCACGAGTGATGAATTACAGGCTGTAGCTGGTGCTGGCCAGTGACCTCCAGGTGGGATCTCTGCCCAAGTCAGGGTCCTTCAGTGGCCTCGGAATGCAGTGCAGATGCACGTGGCGTGAGGAGATGGATGAAATTTGTCTCAGCAGAGGTGTGAGGTGTGCTGCGTTCCCACGCACAGACAGTGCCGCTCTGTTCATCTCTAGGCTGGACACGGCACCTTCCTTCAGCAGCTTTATAACGAACATCAGCAAGGAGGTCAGTACTGCTCCTCATGTTTTGCATACTGAGAAAGTGGGGAACAAGTGAACTAAATTACTGAGAACACCCAGGAAATGCCTGACAAGGCCAGAAATGGAAGCCAGTTCTACTCTGGTGCCTACATATGGCTTTGGTACAAGATTATCCATTCTGGCCTGTCATATGTAAGAACAGACATTTTACAAGCAACCTTTCCTAACATGATTTTTTTTTTCTATTATTATTCCTCTTAAAATAATCCTGCCATTAAAACACAAGTGAATTCGCAGGCATAAAACTCCATTTAAATAACATTATATTGACAGAACCTGACACAAAGCCTGGAAATTCAGAGTTATGGTTGGCATTCCCTGCTGAATTTGACTCACTGTGTCTTTTATTTTCCACATGAGCATTAGTGTCAGCCTTAAGTGTGGATTTCCTGACTTTTTCAGCCTGTGTCATAACCTTCACTTTATTTAAACACAGAATTTTTCCTGCAAGTATCTACTGAATAGGTCACCAGAATTACAGTGTCATTTTACTGCTTCTAAAGAAGGACCTGGCAAATAAACTAAGAAATAACATAAATCTTGATCCAAAGGCCTAACCAAACCCAGTCCTAATTTTTCGGACTTTAAAAAGAAGAAAAAAGACAGCTGTGGATTTCTTTAAAAATAGAAAAAAAGTATATTTTGTCTTTTTCTGTCAAGGACTAGAAGGGGAAATTAAAACATTAACACTAGGTCTTCTTGCATTGCCTTACTCTGCTGCTGCAAAGGCAGGGAAGGCAGACAGCTCAGCCATGGTCGTATGTCTGAGCAAACGCTGTTTACCAGAAGAACTGCCAGGACTCCCATCAGTGCACTGAAGTTTTGGCTGTGATGAACCAGTCGGGTCACTGCAGTTCCTAGTGCATGCAGAAGGGAGGTGTAGAGCCAACATGAGCCGTGGAGTATTTTGCATGGGGGAGGGAGGAACATGTGCATTTTACGGTCAGCATGCCGTGCGCTCCCTGCCACTCGACAGGCACACGTCCAGACACATGGCGTCATTTGGCACGAGCCCGGGTGACGTGCTGGGCACACCTCTGCAAGCAGACCTGTCTCATGAGAGCAGGGCTAAAGGTGCACGGTCACACTCCCTGTCACGTGTGTCTGATGGGGAAGGGATGGACGGCAGCGAGGACAGCACCAGCAAAGAGTATCTGCCCCAGGAGTCCTCCAGCTCCATCCCTGATGGACCTGGGGAAGAAGGCCAGGCTGCTGGTTGGATATTTGGATATCCTGCAGAGCCAAATCTGAATTCATTAATAGAAATGATCCATTCACCAGCCCTATGACAGAACACCAGTATTATCTGCTGCTTTCTCTTTAAATCTCATGCCAAATCCCCTAATTTGAATATTTGGTGTATATTCTACCACTTAAAACTATACATGTGCTGGGGCTGCTCAGCTGCACCTGTACAGGACTGAAGGCATGAATAGAGCTTTGCTACTTAGAACTCCACTGAGCCCTGGCCCAAATCTGCACTGACCCAGCATATAACCTTCCCTCTCTGTGCTAGCCAGTAATCTGTTGCTATTTCAGTTTATCAGAATTTTTCTTATTGCCTAATCCCCAGCTTCTGAAAAATATGGCTCTGGTAAGTAACTGAGTGGAAGAAAACTGGGAAGATTGTAACTTTGTCTCAGACATAACCTGGTATTTTAAAATAAAATACTAGATAAAGACTCTTTCTATCACTTATGCAATTTCTAAAGCCTGTCTGAGAAACTACAGGAGAGGGTCCAGTTCATTCTCTTTAAGATAGAAAATAAGACAAGTCCTTATCACATATTTTACATAGAAGCTCACTATACACTGTGGCTCATTTAAGGCTTGATAGTGAAGTTGCAAAATTGAGATCAAAGTAGTTTTCAAAAGCATAATCTCCCTCTTTTAAGTAGAATCTGTAGATTATGCAGTGCTTCCTGGGTACGCATAAACATGGCTTCATGAAACCTCATCATTTAGTAGTCTTGAGACAATGGTACATTCTTACAAAACTTGTCTGTGACAACTCATTATTATAGCAGAAAACTAAACTAACACGTCCTTAGGCCTGATCATGGAGAGGTCTATCTCAGTTTAGGATCACATTCTGCCTAACACATAGAGAAAAAACAGTTCTGTAAGGCCAAAGAGAAAAAAACAAACCAGACTAAGGACAGTATAGACTTGGACTTCCGCACATCTTCAACACATCCCATTAGGCCCATTTGTGGGCCAGTTAACATGATCCAAAACTCAAAGAGGTCAAACACTTTGTGTCTCAGTTGTTCTGGCGCTAGAGTTGTCCCTGTGGTTTGTAGCCACTCTTGTCTCCCCAGCGCCAGAAATGTGCAGCACAGAGCTGGCCCAGCACTGCTGACAACTGTGAGAAGATTGAGGGAATGAGCAGCCAAAGCCAGAATGTTGCATGAAGCTCGCTCTTGCAAGATCTCAAGACCTTCTTCTGGACCAAGCCAGGGATCTAAGTGCCAAACCCTCATTATTTGGGGTGAAGGCAGGCGTCTGATTTCCCTGTGAGTACAACCTCTTCTCCAGGACTAGCTAACCTAGGACTTATCAACTTCACATCTGTGTCAATACTTAAGCACAACTATGAAAAGTCTTTTCTTCTGCTGTGTCCTTCTTTTCTTTTTAATAAGAATAAATATTAAAAATGGATAAGATTGTAATTTCCGGGATTGCTTTTGCAGTATCAATATATAACAGAATTGAGCAGAACACTGAGCTCCTTACGCTGAGGTCACAAAGATGGATCAAGGAGAGGAAAAAAAAATAAAGCTCATGTAATTTTCCTATTGGAACAATGCAGAGAGCCGTGTGAGCCCCTTCCCACATTGCACAGCTGTGGCTACTTGAACATAGCAGGAACAAGCAGGGAGATTGTGGCAGGAGCCAGCCTGGCCTCCTCACCTTAAAACACTGCCTTGAAAGATCCTGTTTGGGGTCAGTCAGGTGTACAGGATGGGGAGCCAGCTTCTGGGAAGCAGATAACACCTGCCAGTGATCAAACCCCCTGCAGGAGTGGATGGGAACAGAATCCAACAGTGCAGCCCCAGGCCCAGTGCCAGGTGCCCCAAACACCCACACGGCTGGAGAGCTCTCCTCCCACATCAAGAGACCCATTGGTACCCAGGCATGGAGACTCCCAGCCACAGGCTATCATCTGGGAAAAGAAAAAGTGACAGAAGGTTTTTAATCTGAAGGATAGTTTTTTCCTCAATACGTAACGTTGCGAAATCCAGTTTCATGCTTTTGCGATTAGTAACTCAATTGCAGTGCTTGTTCCTAAAATTACAGCGGAAAGACTTCAGGACACTATGCATAAACATGCCTATTAGAACACAGAGGTTGTTCCCAAAAAGGTAAAAAAAAATCCATTTTTTCTCAAATCCAGAAACTTTGACATCACATGTATGCATAAGAGATTAGGTAAAATGCCAAAAGTAACAGTTTCAATTGGATTTCATTACTCTGTGATGAGGTTGTCCTCTGTTATTTTTGGTACAGCTCTTAATGAGCTGAGCAATTATGCCAGTCTAAAAGAGATTTGCTTAAGGTCTTTCTTCAATTTATAAAATATAGTTTTAAATAAATCACAATTTATTCTGACTAAGGAGTAACAGAAAAGACTCGGTTACAGAGCAGAAGTTTCCTTTTGTGTTCATGTTCACAAGAGGGTTATGTTGGTGACCTCCCCAGCATTCCTTTTTTTCCCTTTTTTTTTTTTTTTTTTCCCTCTGGATTTTCATCAAGCATGAACTCTTCTTTTAATGGTCTGGAACTAGAAGTTTCATGGGGCGGAGTTAAAAAAGTGGGAGAGAGGAAAAATAATTTCACACTTAATACCTGATAGGGTGGGTCATTCTTGCAGAATGGAATATAATTTTTTTTTAATTTCTTCACTGAATAAAATACATTTGTACCATGTTCCTTACACCTCATTCAGACATGAATGTCTCCTTTATTCACATACTCTGAAGAAAGATGTCTTCACTTTGGAAAAGACTATGGTTAGTCAAATAAGAAGGAGATTCTCTGAGTATGAAATTGCTTAACAAAAATGGCATATTTCATAACAGAAATGAAAAATCAAAAAACTCGTCCATGTCTCTGCATGAATTCTTTGTCTAAATGAGTGCCACATGTCATGGCTTCTCATGGAAAGAGGGGAATTTTTCTTTCTGAACCTCACATATGGTACACAGTCTAAATCAAATGGAGATAAAAATGCAAGCAAACTATGCACAGTTTTGTCATGTGGGCTCTTAGGATACTAATGCTGCCTGTTTATCAGAAAAAGTAATTAAAAGAAAAAAAGCAGAAAAAAAAAACAATTTAAGGCAACTAGGTCTGCTCTTCCCAATGAGATTATCAATGGTAAAAACTAATCTCGTTAAAGCATCACTTAATTTCCCCCTCAAATGCTTTTCTACATTCTGTAATGAATAGGCACTGTGAGACTTGAAAATCTATAGAGTTTGTTTTCAATATTTCAGAAATCTCATCATTCTCAAGGTTCTGGGCAGGCCTTTTGATGCAATGATTCTACTCTGCTACTGAAGCCTTGGGTGCAAGACCTCAAGCAAAAAAGAAAGGAAGATTAGTTCCCAAGTATCCCTGCTTACCCGAACAGATTCTTCATAGAGTCCTGCTTTCTCAATGGGGCTAAATTCCTTTTTGAAAATAATGTTAATAAAGGGGAAAAATGTTGGGGGTTTTTTAGTCAGTGTCAGCAAGACTATATAACAAAAGCATATTACCCTAATGCACTTGTAAGCAATGACATTAACATATATCTTCTTAAAATAAAATTTATTTTGATAATCTTTCATTGCTAACCATACAAAAAAATCCCAAACAACAAAACCTCTAGAATAATTACCACTTGTTTAATAAATTACTTTTTCTACTTACACTGCCTTTCAGTCTTCCAGGAATAGCCGGGCATATACCCGGGTGTCTGCTATAAATGGAGATTAATAAAGCTTATGTTTTAAAGAAGTTTAATAGAGTACAGAACAAATTAAACCAGAAGTAGCACAACAAAGAGCCTATTAATAGTGCTGCACTAGGGCCCTCTTAAAGGCACATAGCTTTGGTATATTCCAAGTATCATCTTGCACAGTACCTTGAACAGGATGTGGGTTGAGAAGGTTTCACAATGTGTCTAGCTTTCAGTAAACCAGTCATCAACTTTTGGGATAGTTTTCACTGAAATTGTCAAATGACCAGTGCTCCAAATCTGATTTCTAGAGCACTTTATTCTCTTTTTAGATGTGTATTTTGGGGCACACGATACACACTGGGTTTTGTTTGATCTACCTTTACAGAGTCAGTTAGTAGGTTTAATTATCCTAATAATAACCTTCACAGTTAGGAAATGGTTCTGCCCCAGTGCTACTTATACCCCCTTGGAGTACCCAAAATATTCCCCTTTACAGTGATAATGCAATATTACTTTCAAGTTAATAATTCTGTTTATTTTGGGAGTCAAAGAATAGAGTTGAAAGTAGAATCATTTTCATGTTCATTTTAATTATCTATTAATATTTAGAACACTTCACGGAATTTGAGATGAGCAAAAAATAACGTATCAAAATGCTGAGCTCCTTGGTTTGCATTTTCAAGAAGATGAATACGTTTATTAGAATTTAATTACAGCTCAAAACAAGAAAAGATAGAAAATAACTCTTTAATATGAGTAATTATTCACAGATAGGAAGAATCATGTGAAGGAAGAGAGGGGAAATATGTCAATATCATATAGTTAATTTACCAACCCAGTAGAAAAGTATCACATGTGGAGCCCCAGCAGTGTTAAGTCAGCTGACTATTTACAGTTAGATGTCTTGGGCTAAACCCACAAAGGGGTGTAGGTATGGTGACTCTTCCTTTTGCTTTAGCAAAACTAAGGCAAGCACTAAACCCACTGTACTGACAAGTCTCAGCTGCCTTATATCCCTCCCTCCACCATCAGGAAAATAAGCAGTATGGAATGAGGTTCACAGGTCAGCAACTTAGACACACAAGGACACAACATAGGTGAAGAAAGAAGGGAGCATGTCTGCCATCCTGCCTCTCTCCTCAACCTTAAAGCACTGAATTAGATACCTTTGGGAAACTGGCCTTTGATATCTTGCACTCAGCACATATGATTTCTGTCTGTGTGCTCATCTCCTGGTTTCAGCTGGGATAGAGTCCATTTTATTCTTAGTCACTGGTACAGTGCTACACTTTTTGGATTCAGGTTGAGAATAATGTTAAAAACACATTGATGTTTTGGTTGTTGCTAAGCAGTGCTTACTCTAAGTCAAAGACTTTCCAGTTTCCCATGCCCAGCCAGCGAGCAGGTGCACAAGAAGCCAGGAGGGAGCACTGCCAGGACAGCTGACCTGAACTGGCCAAAGGGATATTCCATACCATAGAGCATCATGCTCCACATATGAACTGTGACGTTTTGGATACAGCAGGGGGTGATCTGTGGTTGGGGACAGGCTGAGCATCAGTTAGCAGGTGGTGAGCAACTGGTTTTTATCTCAACATGTGAGTCTTACTGATTTTTTTGTTTTTTTTTTCAATTCTCCACCCTATCCACAGAGAAGGGGCAGGGAGTGAACAAGTGGCTATGTGGTACTTGGTTGCTAGCTGGGTTTAAACCACAACAGTGTACAACAGGCTTATGATTTCTCTTGAATCACAGCTGGTAGAAACATCAGCACAACTCATTTTATATAGAAGAATCTAAGAAGCAGGCTGTCATCTTGTGTGCTAAGATACATCCTAACTTGAAGCATGATGTTCTCCACACCTCTTGAAGCTGGGACACTGAACAGTCCAGCATACAAAATACATAAGGGTTGGTGAGAAAGGAAAATTAAGTCAATGCATTACTTGTGGTTGGAGGGGAAGGGCAGACTTGCTGGGAGAGGAAAGATATGGATGATGCCCAGAGGAACTTACATAATACAAATTTCTATCCTGTAAGGTTTGCACACACAGAAAAATACATACCTACTTTTTCCTAAATTTCACCTCTCCCCTTGGAGCCTCTTCTCAACTCTCTTTTGAACTCTGGAGATTTTTCCACCCTGATATCTCACGCTTTTAGTACCCTTCCCTCAGCCTCTCTGGACTCCACTCCCTCTCCCTTTCATCACTGTTGCTGTTGAAATGAGACAGACAATTGCTTCTTCTGGTTGTCCCCTTCTTTCTTCCTCTCCCACAGTCCCCTTGCCTGGAGCGGGATATCCAGCCCAGTCACACTCCAACCCAGCTCTTTATAACACCACAGCACACAACTATGGACCAACTGTGAGCTATTAGATAGTGTATTCTAAATTATTTGGCTTTTTAGGGTCAAACTTTTATTGAAATAACACACTCAGCAAAAACACTAGTATTTGAAATCATTTGTGCTGGGAAACAAAAGATCCTTTTCTGCCATGATTTCTTCTTTCAACAAATAAAATTACAGAATGATAAGAAATAGGCTGGAAGAGATGTCAAAAGGCTATTTGAAGTGGTATCAAAAAAACTCTTTCTGACACAAGCTAGAATCATTTCAGTTCAGCTAATCTTGGTGCTTAAACATCTTCAGTATAGAAATACTGCAGCCTTCCTCAATGATATCTTTAAGACTTCAGTTATCTTTACAACTGGGAAGTTATCCTGAATATATTCTTTAAACCACTCTTAATTAATCAGTGATTTAATAACTTTAAATCATTTAAATGTACAGTTTATCCTTTTCCTTTCTTTCTACAATTTATGTGTTTGAATACTGTCATTGTACTCCCAAGACTCACTTTTGAGATAAACTCAGTTTTTCCAGTCTTTCCCATATCTCAGACTTCCTATCCTAGTCTGGATCCTTCTCAACTTTTTTATATCTTTCTTGGTATCCAGTACCCAAAGTAAAACTCTCCAGCTGAGGCTTTGAGAGAAGAAAGATGGAGTGGAAGAATTACTTCAAATAGACCCACCAAAAGAAACATGACTCATTTCACATTAAGTGTGGGTCTTGAGGAGTGAGGTGGCACAATCAAAGTAATATTTCCAGAAGCTCAACTCCATATTTTCCAGCAATGGTAGAAGATTCAGCACTTTTTGAAAAGCAGTGCCTTCTAATGTGTGTGAGCAGCATAATGTAGAATCACACTGTCATTTACTATGAATATCCCTGAGTAAGGAATGGCCAAAGGCTGATGTCAGCTCTTATATCTGATACTACTAATCACTGAATGCACTCCTATAATTTTTAGTTGGAGGATGAATTGAAGTCTTGATTCTGCAAAAGACTGTATCCACCACCTAAGCCATACTTCTATGTAGTATTATGGGGTCCTCTGCAACTGGATTATTTGTTGCTTGTACAAAACCAGATTACTTTATAAAGGTATGAGGGAAGATAGCAAAAATTTTGGGGGTTCCCAGAAGCTATTAAACCTTTTTACTTTGGATATCGCTCCAGCCAAAAATAGTTCTCATATGAAAAAAATATTTTCTCTCTGTCTAACACTTTCCAAAATGGAATAAAAACCTTTAAATGAGTTAAAAGTTTTTATACCATGGTATTCTACAAGGTTTTAAATTATAGGTTCCTGATTCTTCCATCCTTAAACAGTAGCCAAATATAATAATGTAGGGAATATAATGCCAGTTTAGCAGGTTTGGAAATAATATTGTTGTGTTTCTTAATACGGAGCATTTTCACATGCTCCCTGCTGTGTGACTTTCAAGAATGGTGATGTGGCAATGTATAGCTGGCAAGGTACACTCCATGACAACGGTTAATTAGTAAATAAATGAACTCAGGTCCATTTCCACTGAGTTCCAGTTGTAATAGCACAGTATGCAGGTTTAAGCTCCAAGCTGACTAACTCTAATAGTTATAAATGAAATGTTGCTTTGCTTTGATATATGCTTTAATTTTCTCCATTGAAAGCAACAGATCCAGGAGCCAGATACAGTTCTGGTCTCCAGCACAGTGACTCTAAACTGTAGGAACAGCTAATGAATATGTTGGGATGGTAAAGCAGTGCACAAGTTTACAACTTATTTTGGATAAGATATTTAATCACAGATCTTCATTAGGAGCCCAGACTCTTCCCATGCACCATCCTTTATTAAACCTACACAGGAAGGCTTCTGTACACTGGTCCTAATATCAGGTACAAGAAAAGAGACAGCAGTAGCTCACACTGAGACCACATCATATGGTCATTTCTAGCAATTTATAGGAATTAAAAGTTTCCTCTTCAACTTTGCTTTAAGGCAGAGTAGGAGCACTCAAAGGGGAAGTTATAAATGGGAGTCAATTCAGGAAGTATCTGCTTTTCAGAAACAGACAAGGATGACCCCTTAACACAACAGGATGGGAGAATTCTTCAGGCATAATTCACTGGACACTGACACCATATTTTCATGCCTGCAATGTTGGTGAATATATGCTCTCATCTCACCAAGTGGGCATAAGCTCAGGGAGAAAGGCTCACCTGAACTTCTGGGATCAGAAGTTTCCATTAGGGTTGCTGCTCCATTAAGAGCTCTCTGCTTCACCTGGGCAAGCCATCAACATTCACCTCACCCAGCAGGACCTCTCTGTCCCTCTCTCTCCAATTCCTTCCATTCCCCATGGGATAACTACCTTTGGTACCATGCTGATTGACACAAAACCATCTTGGGTACAATACTGACAAACCTCTTTTATTAACTTAAAGAGCAAAACCTCGTGCAATTTATAAATGAAGGAAGCAGCTGTTGGCCTTTTTAAAAATTGTTAAGCACAATATCTAGGTCAATTGAGTTCCATCATAGAATCTAGGTCAAGATTTTCACATGATGAGGGAATTCATATGTCTCCTGTCTTGTTTCTCTGGTCTCTGATTAGGGGGAAATTTATGCTTCAGCTTTAGGATACTTCCATTGAATTCAACAACAGCAAGGTACAAATGCCTTAAAAAAGCAGACTTTTGTGTGTTCACTGAGCCCCTTGTTCAGTCAGATTCATATACTGAACTTTGCTACCACTTTCTAAATAAATAGAACTTAATAAGAGGGACACCAAATTTTCTACTGCTCTACATCAGCAAACACCAAGAAACTCCGTGAAGATTTATACTCACTGTGAATCTGACTGCAAACACTGAATTTTCTGCATGTACAAGCCTGGAGGTTTCCTGAAGAATAAGATCCCCCTACATTCATACACAGAACTTCTATTGGTGTCAGTGGGAAGCCTGGGATAGTGTAAATATTTTACACACATGCTGGTATATCCTGTGTCTGCAGAAGAAAATGTTTGTTTAATTTAAAGTAAATGCATGTAGTGGGTCACATCCTCAATCTGACTGCACTTCTCTGCCAGAACCATGTCACCTTCTGATGCTGAAAGAATGCACAGAGAAGCTTGAGGATATTTTAAGTTTCATAGTATAAAAATCATTGCCATGGAATATTAGAAAATATATAAGAAAGATAATAACTTAGACATTCCATAGTCTGCTTAACATGAAATAGAACCTCATGATCATACAGCCACATTCCTATACTTCTCCAAAAAGCATATTTTTAGGATGGGGGGAAATTTAATACTCAATAAATGTTTTCCATAAAAGAAGATGTAAATGTAGAGCAAATCTTATTGTTAGAAGGTCACCTAGACAATCTTCTTGCTCTCCCCAGCTACTACTATTTTGAAAAATGTAAAAAATCTACCTGTTTCTATATTTTCTACTGTTTATTGCTGCTGCACTTCCTAATATATAGTGATAGCATATTCCCTTCTCTTTTACTAAGGTCAGCTGAGAAAATGTGGGGGTTTTTTAAAGTACATTTTGTGATTTTTAATGAGCAATTTCATTGAAAAGTTTGTCTCATAAGGCACAATTTGTTTAAAAATATTTGATACAATAAAGTCTTAGCCAAACTTCTCTGAAGTTCATTGTACCAAAAATCAGACCAGCTACTTCACAAGATCTGTTTTAAATCTACAATGGTCAAAATCTCTTTGCCTTGAGATTTCAAATTTTTACTATGATTTCAAATATATAGTGAAATATATAATGGGAAATATATGGCGGTACTTTGCTACATCCCTGCCTCATCTGTGTGAAAAGCAGATACAAAAAAAAAAAAGTAGAACTGGACAGAAAATTGCTACAGCAGCACTCTACCATCACACACAGAGGTAACACAGCCTCTCATTTCTCAGTCATGCAACACCATTCACATACTGCGTTTTATCTCTTGCAGACAAACATCAACATGAGAACCCATGAACACTAGAAAAACAAGTTATTTGACAATTTTATTTCTTTTCAAGACAGATCACTCACTCAGCGTCTGCTTTTCTCCAAGAATGAAATATCTTTCTTAAAGTATGACCTTAAATACAACTGTAATAAATTAACAATTCCCTTTTTTTTTTTTCTTGTCATCCACAGTTAATCTTAACACCAAATTCACAGGGTTCCTTGCAAACCATTGATAAAATTGTCAATGTTAATGAACTTCCATGGGAACTTCTCATGCACTAATGATTGCCCATTTCAAGTTATGTCTAATGTAGGTTGTCTGCTTCTTATTTGGTCAATACAGAACCACACAGTCCAGTCTGGATAACCATACCAGTGAATTTGTCCACCTTTCTGTGTATTATAACATCACTGATCCAAATTGTGTAAGGAGTCCAACCGACTCCCTGGCAGGTTCTGCACTGCATCTTTGCAGCATAGCTTTGTTCCCACCAGATGTTGCTGCACCATTTCAGAATGATCCAGAATTGATCTCACCGTGGCCTAATTCTGAAATTACCCCAAGCAGAATAAAATCCTAACTTCCAAGGAACTGATGTAATGGCTAAATTATGGCTGAAACACGAAACTCCTCCTCATCAGGTACAAATTACTGGCCTTAGAGTGCCCTTCTAAAAGTTTAGGATCCATGAATTTCACACACATGGTTCAAAAGTACTGAAACATGCTGGCCTCCTTCCGCCTCTTGAAAAACGGTTACTGAGCATCTGAGCCTTATTTTAAAGCATGAAGGAAGGAAGAGAAATGTGTATAAAACCAGGTGAGGCTTTAGTTTCACAGTCAGAAATCAACTCTCTTTTTTAGTTATCAGAAAGTCTTGACAACACTCTATGAGTATATACCTATTTAAGAGCAAAACATCATTCAGAATGGAATAAATAGTTCCATTAACAAGTTCTCATCACATCTACCTTTGAGATTTCCTCAGGCTCTCTGAAAATTGCCTGTGCAAAGTGATCATCTCCTCATGGTTAGCCTGGAAGTGGTCAGCAAAGAGGGAGGACCCATCAAGAGCCATTACTCCCAGTTTGTGGGCAGTTTGGGTATTTTTCTTTTAATTCTCCATTCCAATCACAGTTCCAGCACACTGTGACTGCAGACACAGGGCTTCTGCAGAGGCACACAGGAGGGACCCTGGAGACATGCCTGGCACCAGCTAGGCAAGCCCAGCACATGCACCAGTTGCAGGAAGCCCAGAAAGTCCCTGTGGCACAGTGGCACCATGGTAAATTTTCACTGGGCAGCATAGAGGGTGATGGTACTGAGAAGGAGGCTGCCAGGACAGAAGGAAGTTTGGCTCTTTTTATTGCCAGACCCATGGGAATTGCCCTGAGCTCCTGCCTCCTTCCTCCCCACCACCATCTTGGCAGCCCCTCCTGTGCTGTCAGGCACAAGCAAAGTTTCCATTAGTCAGAGGAAAAGCATCCAGAAGTACTTGTTATGGATTTATTCAATATAGCTTTAACCATATTTTGAAATGCAAGCTGAATGGCACTGCATATATACCATAATTTTTTACACGGAACAAATTCATTTTCACACTTGGCATGCAATTAAACACCAGAATCATGAAGAAGCAGTTTCTAAAGGCCAGCACATTTTATGCTGGGAGAGCACTGCACATCTACCCCCTAGTAAGATGTAATATAGACCACAGCATGGCATGTGATAGTTTGATTAAAGTGAACACCATGGCCAATAAACAAAATGCCTAAAACTGTAAATATTACCTAAGCTAAGAACATGGGGGGAAAAAAAAGAAAAGCACAAAACAGATCTGACAAGTCCTTGAACAATGTTTCAGCTTCTCATGGCTTGAAATAATTTTCTCATGTTGGAACTGTTGTTTGCTCTGAAGTGATTCTTATGTGAGGGCAAATTCACTGTAACCTTTCCCACACGCCTGCTCCGCAGCATGTACGTGGCTTAAAGAGAAACTTCCACCCTCTGGAAAGCTTACCAGCACACAAACATTAACTGTAAATTTCCTTCACCTTCTCCCTGAGTCTTTTCATTTGTCTCCTCAGAAGTGTTAATTAACTGCACTAGTCATGCCCAAAATCAAGCTGCCTTCTCTTGCAAGCCAATTTTCTCTTCACAGCTGAACTTCCACAGAGAGCCGCAGGAACGGGGGCTGCATTGACATAGTGAGACAGATCCTTGCTTCTCTGCTCCTATTCCAACAAGCTAGGCATGAGCCAGCTGCATCCCAAAAGTCATATGGCTCTGTAAACCCAGGATTTAGCCAGGAGAAGTCTGGACAAGCCTGCCACGCAGCCACTGCTGTTCCTGACCAGCAGGTACCTCCTGTGCCTGGAGTACAGGAAAGCAAATTCGCATCTTTTATGCCTAACATGGCTTAAGCATTAAGTAAAAGGGATATCTCAAGTTCCTGGCCTACGAGGGGCACTGGAGTTGCATGGTCTCTTGACCTGTTGGAGTCCATTTCCCTGGGAGTGCTCAGCCTGCCCTCTGCACTGAGGTTCATGAGGGATCAGTTGTGCCATATTCATTCACCCACCCCTATACAGTCTGGGGCAACTTCCCACCACAGAGGTAAACACAAGTTATATTACCCCACAAAGCTGTTTAATTTCACTTTTCCATAAAGTGTGCAAGGTTCTGTTCATCCTCACCCTAAGGACTCCCACTTCAGGCTGAGACAATCTGGCAGTGTGGTCTGGATGCTCCAGGGCTTTAAAGAAATCTTCTGAAATAGCTTTCTTCTCTTCTGAATTTATTCTCTCTATCCTCATTCTCTTTCCCCCTGCATCGAAAGCAGCTCCTTCCCTCTGGCTTCCAACAGCTCCCCTGTCCAAGCTATATTTTATCAGAGCAGTCTCAATTTTGGCACATTTTCTTTTGGGCTCAGCTGGCTGATGTCTTCCCATCCCATGCATTCCTCAGGTCAAAGGTATATCCCAAAATGTACTCACTCCCTCTAACCCAAGGGAAGCAATGGAAATTGTCAGATTTGAGGACAGCAGCTGGATCAGTGAAGACAGCCAAGACTGTAGAGTCCACATGATTAATTTCAGGGAGGTACTTATTGAAATCATGTTAGCTAAAAACAAACAACAACAACAAAAAGAAGCAGAAGTGGAGTTCAAAATTTGAACTGAGATTCATTGCCGTTGCTATTTTTATTAAAGTAGTTTGCCCATCCCCAATGGATTTGTGTTATCACAATCATTTCTGTGCTGGCAACAGTCTGCAATGTCAGAAGCACAGAAGTATGATTTCACTGCAGTGCTAAGCCAGGGGAGAGTCTGAATCACGAAGGAACAAGCTCTGATGGGAACAGGAATAGTTTAAGAACCCAGAAATATAGTTTTGGTGAACTAATTTCTTTTTCCTGAAATGCTTCTTCTCCTCAATTCCTGTCCACTTCTAGTATCACATCCCAAGACCACCGCTTTTGTGCTTTAGTCTTGGAAGAGGGGGCTGAGAGTGAATTACTCTGGAGACAACAAAGCAGGTAGCAGAAAGTGATTAAATTTTACTCTCAGTCTTCAGACAACTTCACTGTAATCTTTTCATTTTAATGAGTGAAATAACAATAACATCCAAACCTCTATTTGTCCAAGATTCCTGCTGCAAAATCTCACCTATGGTGATGTCTTTTACCCCTGAGAAATAAATAGGAAACCTTCCATAAATTAATTTATGCTTAAGGAGCATGGATGAAAGCAGTGCAATGCAGCAGAAAACTTATGGAAAATGTGTGTCTCCTGCAATCAGTTTTCCTAAAAGGAGAATCTCCTGAGGCAGCAGCAGCAAAATTGAAAGGCTTGGGTATTGCTGGAAATAGGGATTTTATTTCAGCATTCAAGAAATTGGTTTTCACTAAAGGAAACATAACTCCTATGTAACCTGATGATGATGATGATGATGTATAAATTATCTGTGCCCCATAGACCATTTAAAAAACAAAACCTGACTTCTTTTGGTTGATTTCACATTTTCTGGTGCTACAAACACAAGTGTCAACTTACATGAAGCGGAAAAGGTGTTTAGTGGTCAGGAAACATGTCCTTTTTAGTGCACAGGGAATGCAACTCTCAGAAATAGCCCATCAAAAAGAGAAAAAGAAAGTTCATGATTTATTATTCTGATTAACAAGAATGACAACTGTTAGCTTTTGTAAAAAATATCACCATTACATCTTGCAGAAACCCATAAACACCAAAGAACAAAAAATGAGGTTTTGCTGTCTCACAACAGCAAAGTAAACTAAAGAGTCAATTGAAATAAAAAGTCCCAAAAAGCTAATTTTGTTTTCAAAAATCTGTAGGTAGGTGCTGTGCTCACATTACATCTGAGTGACCTTCTTGTCATGGCCAACCTCAGCACAGCTCCTCCCGAAGTAGTTACACATCGTGACACAAACTACCAGGTCCTGCCACTAGACCCCAGAAGTTTTAACCAGCGTGGTGCTTAAAGCAGCAATGTCAGACAGCAACCCACAGCAGAGGAAGCCCTTGCACCAGGGCCTTCACAAGCAGAGCACAGCTCAACCTAAGAGGTAACAGGGATGTCTCTAAACTAATGCAATCTGCAAAATATCAGGAAGTCCTACAGTACAGCGCCAAACATCTCAAGGACTTCCACGGGCAGCTGTCAGGAATACTCAATATAAAAAGTCTTGAGCCAGTGGGCTGAAGCAGGTGAATTCCCTCTATTCTACTCTATTTTTCTACTGTTTTTCTTCAATAGGATACAAGGGAATTTTTTTTTATCACCACTAAATGTATGTCACAGAGCCAATGTATGTACTGCAGAGTGGGGTTGTTTTTGTGTAAATATCTTTAGAATTATGAAATAGTGCTATAAAAAACAAATGTACACTTTAAATGTTACATGTGCCATCAATACCTTGGGGCACTGAAGAAATTTATCTTGAAATAATGAAAAGGGAATATAAATGACAACAAAAAATCCGGTTTTGATTTCTTGAACACTGCCATTCACCGTGTAAAGGTATGTAAGACAATCAATGAATAGAGCAGTAAAACGGATACCATGCACCGCAAGCTTTTATTCACAGATCTCTCCTAAAATAACAGCAAATGTAACTTGACAAAGTCCTATGTCTCCAATACTGTGCAGAAAGCAAAGCATTTTTGTAGATGAAATAGGTCCTGCCAAAAATTTGGGGCACACAATGTAATACTTCATGCCCAGAATGGACATTCACTTCACTTCATTGGGATCTACTCCATTTCATGACTTAATGTTAAGTGCTACTAAAGCAGCTGCTGAGTACAAAAGTCAGCTGATGTACCAGAAAAATGTTAGTGTCCAAGAGAGATGGAAGAAACTTTTTTTTAATACAGGCCACATTTGCATTACATCAACAGTAGTCACATCAAATCCCTGATAATATTATTTAGGAACATGTCAGAGCTACTACAATAATACAAACATTTAGGCCGCATTGGGAATAACTAAACACACAGTAAACCATTCCTCATACAAAAACAACATGGGCAGTTTTCTGGCTTTATCTAAACTAACATGAAAATATGGAATTCAACAACAACAACAAAAAAGCAGCAACAAATCTGGTTTTACAACTGCACAGCAAATATGTTAATAATCTAAAAATATTGAGCACATTAACCCATCCATTCCTCTCTGAATGTTTCCTGTTACATAATGGTGAATTCTTACAAAACTATAAGCATCATCTACAGAACATGGTTACAAAGCCATTCCCGATGAAGTGCAGAAGTACAGCCTGACTTGCAAACCACAAGGCAAGTTAATAACAGGGTAATAGAGAAGGTGCAAAAAGTTCTCGTCTCTTAGGATCTGCTGCGTCTTTTTATTCAAATTATATATCATATATATGTGGCAGGAAGAATGTAGGTGGCTTTGCAGACCCTGGCTGATCTGAGGACCCAGGTGTTTCTGATAAGAGTAGAATCCTTTTGTCCTCACAACATTTCATATCTCTTGCTTCAATATCTGGTTTCTCACTAAACATTTGCCTTGCAATTTATCCCGAGGGTACAGAGCAGTGGGACCCTCACGAAGCAGCTGTAAACATGTAGAGGGTTAGCTCTATTACCCCTGGGTGCAACTTCCCCAAACTCTGCTGTCCTTCATCCTCTTAAAGAAAAACCAGACTTATGGCTTCTTGAGAGGCATCAGCCTTCCTTGATACATTCAGCCATAGGGAGATAAAAAAAGTGATAACAGGAATCAGAACAGTGGGGCTGTCTTTGAGGAGACAGCTCATTTTTAACACAAAATTAGCTCAAGAACTTTAAAAAGACTAAGAGAGAGAACAAATATTGAACTGCATTATTACACTGTTTCTCAATATGAATTTACTAATAGTGGTACTATTAGAAGAGAATGGGGAGAAGAAAAAGGCTGTTTACATTTTTATAAAGGAAATGTGATAAAAAACACACTCACAAAAGGCATAAAACAAAAAGCCTGCAAATCTTTGTTTCTTTCAGTGAATATATAGTAAAAGATAATCACGTTTCTTTGATTCTTCATTAGACATTGCCTTTGTAATCTCCTCAAAATGCAAAGGTTTTTCTCTTCCCTTTCTCAGCAGCTGTTGCCACAGGCAAAATCAGCATCTTCTTCATCATTTGCAGGAAATTACAGTGCTAGACATCACTCCATTCACAAATCGTGGCTCCACAATGACTACAACAATGTGAAGCCTGAGCAGCCCAACAGGTTTTAATTTACATCAGGTAACTGGATTTGCACTTGTGCCAATGGGAACAGTACCTGGCCTGGAGAGCCAAGCCATAAACAGGTGGGAAGAAGTTTGGAGAGAGTTCATCAGCAGGGACATGAGAAAAGTTCGCGTGAAAAGAGTTTAGTCAGCAGTCAGCTCGAATTTTTTTTTATTTTTTTTTTTTTATACCACAATGGGTTTATCCAAGAGCCCTGTAGACTACAATCTGGGTACATTACACAACCTTGTCTCCCTGTCTACTGCAGCATTAAAAGGCAGGTGCACTGAGAGACACACACACAGAGATCATCCGCAATCTCTGAATCACAAAGATATTCCTGCTGGCTCTTTGCTCTGCCACCTGTACACTCATCGTTAAGTCAGAGACCAGACCCGCCAGGCGATTGTACAAGTTCAGAAAATCAAAGCCAGCAGACGATGGCGTGGGAGGCTGAGCATGAATTGTTGCAGGGCTCTGACTAACGCTTCGGCAGGGAAGCGCGCAGGAAGCTGTGCAGAGCCAGGAAGGACACTGCCCCGGTGCTTCCTTTCTGCCACTTCAAAAATATCCACTAACAGACCTCTTCTAAAAAAAAAAAATGTGCTTTGGACACAACCTGACGTTAGCTCTTGGCCTTTGCCTCATATTATCTTACTGAAAAATAGAAGGAAAGTACTGCAAGTAGTTAATAGCTTCTCTTAAACAGGATGCTGAGGATAATGATTACAAGGCACTCTGTAGAAAAGACTTTGAAACATTCAAGCTCTGGACATGAATATGGTCTGTACAAATCCTTGTTACTGCTTTGTGAACACAGAACAAAGTGTTTTCTTTCACTTACTCCCTTCCTGGGCAATCTTCATGTACTCTCTCTCCACAGAGTGTTTTAAAAGAGAATGTCAAACAATGACAACAACAATAAAATCATACTGGTTACACCATGCACAATTATTTATATTGCATTTAGTTTTGGAGTTCGCAGGAGTTGTGTTATGGCAAACTCAGAGTCATGCTGAAATCTAGGCTTGAGACAGAGCTACCAAAATGATCTCTGACCCTGAGTGAGGCACTTGATCTCCCAGTGCTTTGATTAGTGGTGCCATAAAGCTGGGTAGAAAACAGCACCCCAATGAAATACAGATGGTTCTTCAGAGATGAAGCTATCTTCCATAAATTATAAATGTAAGAGCATCCACAAGAAAGGATCTCAGATTTTCTTCCCTCATTTTGGTAAGTGCTTAGCTAAAATCCTGCATAGCTTCACATTTATCCCAGTAGAATCAGAATATTGAGCTTACACACAAAGATCTATCTGATTCACAGCTGAAAAGTCACCCTGGTAAAATTCAGCCTTATGCAAAGTGTCTTGATAAACCTTACTGACCACTCAGCATAAGCCACTGCAAGCAGGACTTACAGCAGCAGGAAGTTTGAACTTAAGAAATGGCAGCTCTGTAATTGCTCTGTGTTTTATAATTGATAGGTTTGACCTTCTACATTTATCTTCTGTGGTCATTAATCATTTCTGAGGTGAAAGCCAAAGTTGTGGCATGATGTCCTTTCACTATTCATTTTTAGTCAAAATTCTAATCTTGTACATTGTTTAATACTCCATACCAAGAGAAGGGTGAAATAATCCCTGGGAGCTCAACAATCCATGCATAGCAAACCAAGTGCCAGGCATTCATTGTTAAATTAACAAAAGTGCACACCAAATTATATCATCTTTTAAGGCTATAAAGGGATTTCACTCCTACCTACCAACTAACTCCAGTAAAAGCCTTAGGATTTTTAAACACTATTCCAGCCACTATATTCCCTGCAAAATTTCAGACTGAAAATCCTTCTTCATAAATTCTTGAAACACAGCCTCTTTGATCAACACCAACTATACCATTCAAGGATTTCTGTAAATCCTGAGTGCCTTGGGAAATGCAATATACATGTAGCAAAAGGGTTACCTAATGGCCATGTGGAATGCAGTTTATTCTTGCCCACTTGCAAGTAACATAGAAGTGCCTGTATGAAATGTCTCTCGGGGCCTTGGTGCAAGACAGATGAAAATTCAGGGAATGGGTAGAGTGGAGAATAGAGGAGCTGCTTTGAAGGTTGAACTGCCATTCACATCAGTGAGTGTTTAATTCAAAAATCAGGACAGAAATGGATTACCACCTTTTATAAAGAGCAAAGCCTTCTGACGTGATGTAAAGGTTGCATCATAGGTAAAATCAGACATCAGTTGATGCACATTGCACTATCTGCAGGGCTGCACACAAGAAAAATCTAAGCAGAGTTTTTGAACCTAAATAATATACAAAGTCTCAGTGCATGACCTTCATATGTATTTTTCAATCAAAAGCTTTATATAAGAATGAGCGTTAAAAAAAAATTGATGTTGATTAACTAGGTCTGACTGCAATTAAGTATATGAATAGAGAGAAAAATGCAAAATTTTATTAACTGTAGAAGGAATGCTAGATCTTTAACTGCCCAGCAAGTTCATGAAGACAAAGGAGATCAGTTTACAAGGGTTAAGTAAACATAATATTTTATATTACAGTTCAAATGAATCCAATTTCAACAAGGCTGTGTAAGGGTCTAAAAATTGGTTTACCAGATTGAACATTTTTATGAACATTAAAACCCATTACATTGCTCTGAAGTGCAGCTACTGAACAGCCAGAGCCATATAAAGAAACCATTTGTTTCTTAGCCCCATGGCTGAATTGCTTCTAGCCTCCTTGCTATTCATGTCTGGTGGGTTCCCTCTATTTATTTCTACATGCCTACACATTGTGCATTTTGTACTTCTTTAAGTTTCCAAGGCCATGTCAAAACAAAATGCATTCCTTAGTGGGTCAGCATAGGAACAGCCACAGCAGACATTAACATAATAACTCGATGCTTACTGCAAATCTGAGAAAAGCAACCAGTGGTTGTGAAACATGAATTTCTGGTAAGGGAAGGAGGCAGTACATGAACACAGTGCTCTAAAAAGTACTGCTTTAGCAGGAATTGACCTTGAGGTCTTTTATTTATCTGTAGTATAGACACGCACTTACAACCTCCTCATTCTGTTTAGCTAATCACTGACTCTGACGAGGCTGTAAACAAAGCTGCCAATTAGCACTAATTATGATAGCAACATTTCATTCATAAAAACAAGTCTGAACCACTGAGCTCCTTTGGAGAGGAAAAGTCCTTTTAAGCACTTTTCAAAAGACTTCCAGCACCCCACAGAATTAGACCACAGATACTGTGTATGTATTCAAATGTGACAGCTCACCATTTGAGGGAAAATCGGCATTAGATAATGGAGAAACTGTTACACAGCATGGAACAAGCAGAGCAGACCCTTTGTGATTCCTGTAGCATTTAGAACGGTTCCCCCATCAAACCACAACCACCACTGCCAAACAAACCACTCCTGAGGAGCTGTAAAGTCCAAACAACTCTCACCTTGCAGCTGATCATTTCTGTCCTGCTGCTATTACAAACATTAAGGCATTATCAGTTGTCTTGGTCTCACTTGGGCCATGCTTGTATTGTGGCCAGTACAAAATAGCTGAGGCAAGCCACCAGCTCTGGGGACACCAATGAGCCAAAGGCTGCCCTGAGGGGAAGCACCGGAGGTGAGTGCATTGAAGGCCCCATCACAGAAAAAATTATCCCAGGCATTTTGAGCTGTAGCTATTTTTATGGCTGAATTGCAGGGCAGCTAAACCTTGAATGCATCTCCCAAGCTAGGCACAATAAGGCTGGTGCCTGAAGAAAATCAAGGAAATGGAAAGATGTGGGTTATACTGTGTGCTCAGCCACAATGGCTCAGGTCCTACTGACTCAGCAGCAGCTCTGGCCATGGCTGCCAGGGCCCCACCTGGTCCAGTCCACGGATTGTTGGGATGTGCTCAGGGAAAATCAATGCCACCACTAGCAGTTTGTCACACCAGGAAGGAGCCATGTTTTACTGCACCTGAAACACAATGCTTTTCTTCTTGGGAAGTGGAAGTAGCAGATATGTCAGGTGGGCTGAAAGGGATCCTCCCTTAGGCAGGCCGGCAGGAATGAATGTCAGGTTTGTCTCACCCAGGCAGGACTCGCTCTTGCAGCCCTTACACTGAAAGGACACATTATGAGAGGTGAATTAACACACTGGCATCTGTACTAGCTACATTAAAACACCAAGAGCATGGGCAGGATTGCCCAAACCACGTGTGCAGAAAGTGAAATGCATGAGTTTGTTTTGTGGCTCTTCCTTGATCTCCTCAAGACTCCACTGGGAGTTGACAGGTTGTGGACGAGCAGGCTGTGTACCTGCACAGCAGGAGCAGGGCTGGGAAAGGATCCAAATGCAGCACAGAGCTAGGGAGTAACCGAGTGACTGAAGGTCTGGTTTGACCAGGAAAAGCACAGCCTTCCCAGTAAAGACAATGATGAGTTGCAATAGGAGTGGGTGGGTAGGGTGGGGCAAGGGAAGGCTTGAGAGAATTAAGCCCAAATGACTCCCACACTCCAGAGAGCTGGAGACTGGCAGCCGTCCTTTCTGGAGAAAGGCGTGCTGGGGTGTGTGAGTAGCAGAGAAAGACATTACTACTAATAAAGATGGGTAGGAACTGCAACATTTGGACTCCAGTTTTCAATACCACCAAGTACAGAACATGTATGGGTCTGAACGTGTGGACCTAACAGACCCATCTCAATTTCCTAAGATTCAAACAGGCAAACTTTCAGCAGTGTAAGACATACAATATAATTTGGAAAACCTGTGTTGCTGGGGGAGGTAAAGAGGCATGCCTTAGCCTTCATGGAAAAAAAAGCTGTTTTGGCAAGGGCAATAATTAATGAGCTAGCGGTCACTTAAGGTGGGCATAAATATTTGCATCTCAGAAACATTTGCCACCTTCTCCATGCTCCCCTTCACTCTGTCTGTTTTTCCCCTTCTCTGCAGCCTCCTCTCTCACGCGCTCTTTCCCTCCCCTTCTCTCCCTGCCTGCCTGCCTATCATCTTGCTCTAATTGTTTCCAGATTTGTGTGGGAGGTCAGGGCCCGGGAGTGCTGCTTCATGCCAAGTTTATAAACAGAGCAGTGTTTCCAGATGGCCACTGGCTCCAGCCTGGCTAGCAGGTTGATTGGGACCAGAATAACAACAGGTGGAGAACAGACAATGAATTCCTTGACACTTATTTTACTCCCTCTGCTTTTCCCCCCTTCCCTCCTCCCTGCAGCCACCACGGCTACCACCAGCAGACCTTCAAGCTCTTGAATCCGGGCAGGGAGTCAGGACACGGGGGAGGGAGATAGGATGAGGAGGAGGAATGATGAAAGAAAGTGCAAGTGACTTCCTTGACCAAATAAAAGGCAGGGCAGGAAAGGGGACACATGCTGCTACTTCCCTGCCAGCCATTACTGCTGCAGCTAATTAAGGTGTCCTTCAAGCCCCTATTGAAAAGACCCTCTAAGGTGAAATAACAGAGAATAAACAAGACATCTTGTACAAACAGGGAAAATTGTGAGATTGATTTAACATTGTTCCTCAGGCAACTGCATGCATTCAGCTTTTGTCAAGACAGCCTGGGCCACTAAGGCCATTGGCAGTGACAGCACAGCTGCAGTCACTGTCAGCTCTGTACTCTACTTTTCCAGACAGAGCTAGTTTCTCCACTGCTCCGGTTTGCTAACCCCACTCCTGCCCTTCCCAGTTTCCCTCACCTCTCCAAACTGACGCCTTCTTCCCACTCTCCACACTAAATTCCCACTTTCCTCATCAGAAGTGGTTTACAGAAATGATGGGGGCAAGGAAAAGAAGTTCTGCAAGACAGTTGCAGAAGTGTTTTTCTTTCTATTACCTTGGTCTTCCCAGCACATTTGGGAGAGTTATTTGGCACAAATGCGCTGCTCCCATGATTTGGGCTTAGAGCAGATCAAAATGAGGCCACCGATAACAAAAAACTGCAGCAGCTTTTGCTTCAGAAGAGACATAGACTAAAGCAGACAATCTTGATTTTGGGCCTGAGCTAACATGCATACACAGGTACAGACAACCCTACCACCATATTCCTCCTAGAAATTCCCAAAACAAAGGCAGAACAAATGTGTCAGGGTCACAGGAGTAATGCTTAACTTTAAATGCCCAGGCTGCTTCAAGCTATAGAAAAAATTTTTGGTATCATGAACAAAACACATCAGGAGGAATTTGCAACAGCACATTCTGGTTCCAACGCCTGTGACTGCTGCCTCCTCTGTCCCCAAAGAGACCAGCAGGCTGCAAAAGCTGGATGCAGATTCAGCTGTACACCGGGTATGCCTGGGCTGCTCATCCTCCTCCCAGGAATCCAGACAACTGGGAGCTCTACTACAGGAAGAGAAGATGAGTAAAAGGAAGTGAAAGGGATACTAATGAGGGGACATAAGGAGTAACAGTCCGTCTTCCAGATTAATTCGTTCTGTGTTACTGAACTGCAAATGTTCATATTTCCCTGCCTGGCCCAGTTCTGCACTCCTTAGGGTAAGATTGCAGGACCATTAATAAGCAAAACTGTAAATGATAAAAAAGTACTATCATCTCCAGTGAATTAATGAATAATTAGACTAAATTATTAAAATTGCTGTACATCACCCACTCATAGGCTCAATAAACTTGGTATACACAAGAGAAAACAAAAAAAGGTAAAATTTTCTCTCCATTTCCCACTTGTGTTTACATGCCAGATGATTAAATTTAATCTAGGATGAATGTCATAGAAACAAACCCATAGAGAAGTATTAGGATCATAAAATTAAAAGCTGCTGTCCTTAAAAAAATTCTTTAAAAATTAAATGGCTGCCGTAAAAAGAATGTTATTCAAAGCTGGTAATTAACCCAAGACTCCAAAGTATTTTTTTACTTTCTATTTGCTGCACTCCACACATAATTAGAGAAATTCAAAAAGCAGTGACAAGGCATACACAATCTCCTCTGTTCAAATGCAGTGTTTAGTAAACTGACAGAACTGCTCACATGTGTAAAACAGACAGAACTTTCCCCATTCATT
Source organism: Thryothorus ludovicianus (assembly GCA_013397245.1). Lineage (NCBI taxonomy): Eukaryota > Metazoa > Chordata > Aves > Passeriformes > Certhiidae > Thryothorus > Thryothorus ludovicianus. The sequence continues at coordinate 279,827 of VZTB01006415.1, forward strand.
ATTAGTAGCATATTTTCTTATTTGTAACCTTATACTCAGATCCTTAATGGTTGACATATATTCTTGGATTGTCTATAAAATATCCAAAAAACCATTTTTTACTCAAGTACCAGTGTGAAGGTGAACTGAAATTTAATAAGACTACAATTTGCTGCTACTCAGAAAGCTCTTATATAAATGGTGTGTGAAAAGCAAGCATGATTTAAAAAGCATTTGCTAATATTTGCAATGCAAAAGATCTCAGATTCTTGCATATGAATACCTGGAAGCAGATTTGGAAGCATTTAGGGGTTTTCATGAATGTCAGCAAATTGTTAACAGGTTTTTATTTTCCTGGAGACATTTCATGACTAGTCTTAGCTGTCAAACTTTATACTGTGTAAGTTCTACATCTACAAATAAACACAAAAATATATTAAGCCAGTTAAAGAATCTTTGCCCTTCCAAAACTTCTTATATCTCAGGATCTCAAAAAAGTTTAAACAAACAGTGTGCCTAATCCTAAAGTTTGGTTTAAATGAGGTCACTCAGCACCTTTTAAGTAGATGCTTAGGATACTTTGCCAGAGTGAAAGATAGACCATTTTATGTCAATAGGGTAAGCTCCAACCATTTGGAGGTTCTCCCAGTTTCAGACTGTAAACTCTTTGAGGCAGAGAATGACTTTGACCCTATGTTTAGGTAGTAGTATCTCAATTTTACTGGGAATTTTGGGCATAACTGAGATGCAGGTAGGCTAAAAAAGAAAGAGAATAGGAAGTGCCAAAGACACAATGCTCACCAAGGCAGGATTTGGTCTGATAAAAAATGGTAATTCTTATATTCATATGACTTTCAAAATGCACAAACTTCCCATTTATTCGTAGAGCTTGTTGGTACTGTAGATTCAATCCATTTTCATGTGCTGATGACGCTAGTCCTTTTGGCACAGGACTATGTTTTGTACAACTCAGAAACACTTGGCCTTTCCCATTGGTGCTCCTGTGTTCTACAGAAATCTGTGTACCATGTTTTTCACAAAAGAACTCAGTTCATTCCTTGGTTCATAAATGTTTTGCAATATCTGTGTTCCTGCTGAACAGAATTTTCCAACTCTGAAATATCAAATCCAGGATAAGCAAACCTGAGAGTTGACTGTGTACCAAATTCTAAGTTTCTGAAGAAGGTATTGATCTGATGTGGAACTGCGGATTCTTACATGAATTAAGGTGTCCTTAAAATGGGAATCCTGATTCCCCTTTCAGCAGCTTAGCATTGACTGTGATGACTACAGTCACCTGTGGACCTCTCTTTGGAAAGAAAGTAAAATGACATTCATATTTTAAACTGACCAAGAATAGCTTTCAATAGGTGGAAAGCCAAAGGCCTAAGAATTACTAGCCTAAGTGATTCTTTTGAGTTTGTTTGCATAATGCTGATTTGCAGTGTTGATGTCCACGTGAACACAGCACGGTAAATAGATGTTCTTGTTTTGGATATGACTCCTTAAGCCTTTTCATTTTCACACCCAGCCTGCACAGTGGGAAATGCCAGGGAGTCTGGCTTCAGCTCAGATATCAGGTTAAGCTTGAAAGGTCAACTTCTGGAAATCCACATTGCAGAAGCTTGATATGTAAATGTAAGCAAAAGGATTCATCTCACCTAACTTCCTAAATCTTAAACATCTACTGCAAGGTGCTTAGATTAAAGGCGCTTCTTCTATAATCATCAGAGACAGACATCTCTACAGGCATCTTCACTGGGAGGATTTCTCACTTGAACACTTCACTGTAGAAGAACTTCAGAAAACTAAGATAGCAAGACATCCTTTTTCAGGTTCTAAAATAGATTCTGATCCAAGCATGGCAACAGCTTTCTGGACTTTGCCAAAAATTAATCTCTTCAAACAGACATAGCTATTGAGGTGTACTGGTGCAACAGCATTTTCAAATGTGAATATTTCTGAACATTCCTGCTATAGAGAGATTACATAAATGCTTCCTGAATTATGGCTTATTTTAGAAGTGAAGTGCATACCTTAGCTAATATTCCTGAAAAAAAAAAAAAAAAAAAAAAAAAAAAAAAAGAGAGACATTTCTCCTCACATAACTTTTGAAACACATCAAACCAATATGAAGTCATTTTTCTCTTCAAGAAGTTGTCAGGGCAGTGAAAAGGCTTGTGTGGAATAGGTGACAAGTACCATTTCTAAATGCTGAGTAAACCAAGTAAACTACCCACAATGACAACCCTATTTAGTGACTCTGAAATATTTGTTATGCCAGTCTGAAGTCTGAAGTGCTATTCTGAAGCCATGATACAGGCAGAGCCATGTCTGAAGATGGGAAAACATGCAAATATTGTTCATACAAGCTCCATTAAATTCTTAAACTGCAACTCATATTTTTGCAGTTAGAGTCCACTCACAAATATTCAAATGGCTGGGTGTACTCTGCTGAGAATTCAGAGACAAAATGTGTGATTTTGTCAAAACACCTCTGCAAAGACTCAGACTCTGAACATATACAGACCCCTCATAAAAGCTTTTTTTTTCCCCTCAGGAAACATCTTACAAATTTAAATAAGCACATTAAGAATGAGGTAGTTGGTCTGAGTGAGCTTCACTTGATGGTGCCCAGTGGCTGCTACTCTGAAGAGCAGGGCACAGCTTTGGGCATAAAACTATCAGATTTCTGGTCTTCTGCTAGCCAGGGTCCAAGCTCCCTGGGAAGGAGGTACAACACTACCTCAGTGGGACACAATAGTCTATCCCAGCTGGTCTGAGAGCTACTCAGTAGTGCAGCAGGTTCCAGAGATAAGTCAGTCACCTACCTTAATTCATGTGTTTTGAAAAGGGCAAAAATGCTGTAAGCAATTGCATGGAGAGTACAAATACAGAAGTAATTAAAAACATTCTTCTGATATATTTCCTATGTAGGAGCTCAAACAAGTCACCCCAGGCTACTTTTCTTTTTCTGTTCTTTGTCTTCCTAAAGACTGGAGAGCAAACAGCATATATATTTGACTGAAACATAGAATGTCTTAAATGAAACACATATAATGTCAAGAGCTGCTCCATCACAGGAAAAGGCAAATTAAAGAGACACAGGGAAAGAGATTATAGTTATGACCACTGAACATCAGATGTAGCAAGTCCACTAAGTAGAAAAGGTGATCGAGAACTGTGGACTTCAGGGAATCTAACTGATGAAATTTAAATAAAGCATTTTCTCCACAGGAATTTATTGATTATGAGGTCAGAGCAAAAGGAATTCCCTGGGAGATTTTCCCTTCATGTTTAATGAGATATTAACTGCAATATTTAAAAAAAATACATGAAGAGAAAAAAATAAGTGGTTTTTTGTTCACACAATACCTACATAAATATGAAGATGATGAAGTAATCTGCTTCAACATTTCCGTCTGTATTCGTGGGCTTGCACTGGACTGCTCTTTTTCTGAAGAATACTATAGAATGTCTAGAACTACTTACATATCTTCTAATGCAAGAGCTTATAATGATACAAGACTTAGTGCAAGAAGTAAGTTTATGGCAAAAGTCTGCAGTATATAGTGTCATAAAGTCATATTTGGTATGAATGCAATTTTTAAAAGCATTAACCTCAGTTGTTACTTGTAATCTCCTACTTCTTTTCTGCAAAAAAGTGCAAGTATACGGCAAGTATAGTGGTCTGGATACAGTAGTATTATACTGAGTGTATAATAACTAGCATTATGCTGTTCTTGTACCTTTTGTATAGAACAAATTGCAGCAATGGAGTTCTGCTCTAGAGCTGCTGTGATATCATGGACTGAACAGTGAAGCCCTAAGATGAGGCACTAAAGTCTGTGAACCATTATAATAGTACTACTTTGTCTAAATCATAGAGCCTAAAAGATCTAATAGATCAACACATTCATCTGTCTGCCAGAGGACTGCCCATGTTCTGAAACTTCACAACAATTCAAAGAAGAGCAAATAATAGAGATTAATGAGCAAAGAACAATGTAGTTATTGCAGTGGAGTTGGTTTCTGAAACAAAACAGAATTTAGCAGCTAAATAAAGTGGAAGCTATTAACTGCATCTTTATTACTATGCAAAGGCAAGTAGCAACTGTGTAATTTAACTAGGTCCATTATGCAATCTTTTTTCTAATTCTTTCCTGATCTGCTAAACTAATCTCTGTTTTTTAAGGGGTTTGAAAATGAATTAAATGGATTAAAAATGCAGCTGAAAGCCAGGATTATTTAAGGAATGGAGAACAATAGGAAAGCATGACAAGGAAAGACCAGCCATTTGACAATGAAGCAACATCCTGAGCCTGAAGCATAATACTATTGAGTAAGCATCTGAGAAAATGTTTTATTTCTTCACCCAGGATGCATTCTCTCCTCTTTCTCCTCCACTCCTAGCAGTGGAATTTGGCTTGATGTTAACTTAGAGAAGTCTAACTTGGGTTTTCCTAGATGGGACCAAGAACTGCATTTTTTATGCAGCTCTGTAGTATGTCATACAGTTATTGCATATATTGAATGCCCCAGTTTCATCCCACTTAAATATAGGCAGCTACCCATGGTTTGTAGGACCCCTAAATGCCCTTTACAGTCAATGGAGAGAGAATTCCAGGAGCTGACAATTCAAAGACCCAAATCACAGATTACCCTCTGGAGATCTCTCATCCTCCACTGATTCTAATGGAAACATAAAATGGGTATAGTTAACACAGGTGGCTAAGCTAGGTGGGAGGATTCTCATCCCATATAGGTTGTTGTCTTGCATATACAATTCTTCCTCCCAACCAGAAGTAAAGGTTAAAAAGGTTTTTCTTTCTACAGTGTTTGTTATATGTGTTTCAAAAACTGTTCCTACCACAGTTTTCCAGGCAGCATGAACAAGGGTATTTATCTAGCTACAGTGCTAGCTTCCTCCAAACAATGTCTTGTTATGTTATTATCAAAAAATAATTGTCTATCCAATAACCATGCTGCAATCATGCAAGATTTTTAATTTCCAAAGAGATCATGGTACCTATCAGGATGTCAGGTATTTTCACCTTATTTTCTGGTCACGTGGACTAAATTACTGCAAGTCATAGGAGAAGTGCTACACTATCAGTTAATTTAGTGCCGCATTTTAATAACAAAAGTCAGAAATTTCTGAAGATTTGGAAAATATATTGAAAGGCTCTGTATTTGAAACTAACACCTTTTCATTTAGGCATGTAAAACCAGTGTTACCCTTTTATCTAATTTCCTGCTCCTTTTACTAGTGATTCAGTTACAGCTCCTTTCTGTTAGGAACTGGCAGTTCAGTAGTTCAGTGGACCAAAAAGTAATGAAATATTTTGCGAGTTTTGTTGGAAAACCAATATAGTAGTGCTACCACTAATGAGGAACATACTCATAGTACAACTGGACTTTAGGAAATTAATGAAAAATAGCAGGCCCTGCTCTGCCCATTATCAAACTTGTACAATCCTTATGATTAACCAGAGCTGCACATGCTCATCTAAAGATAAAATTGAGTCCTGTAGTGGTGTTAAATCTACTAAAAAGCACCAACCACACAGAAATTCACTTACAGGAATAATTTAGACTCACAGATTTCTGTTGTGCTCTGCATAGAAGGTTGAATATACTTTCTTAAGTGTTGACAACAGAATTAGAGATGGGTCTGGCTTAGAGTCCCAGCCAAGATTCATCTTCTTTTTACAGAGGTTTAAAACTCAAAATCTGGTCCCAAATGAATTAGTTTCTCCCTCACAAAATCAGAGCATCCAAGTCTTATTTCTTCCCTCAGAAAAACCTGAGAAGAAGATAATTCTTTAGAACATAGCAATTCTTACTTTTATAACTCAATTTAAACCTGATGGTGAACACAGTTATTAAATCATCATTTGATGATCACTGAAATTCTTTGGAATCTTCCTTTAATTTTGGGTATTGAAAAGCCTTTGGATTTTATTTTTTGTATTTAAGTGTATTTTTATTTTACTTGACTGTATTTGTATTTTTATATTTAAGTGTATTTGTATTTTACTTGACTGCAATGACAATGATGACAATTTCACCTGCCAGGTAATAATAATTTGTGGTTTTGCAATAAATTTGTGGATGGTTTCCTTTGTCTGTCTCTTAACTTCATCTTTATACACTTTTTTTTCATAGCCACCATATTACTTATTGCCTGCCATTTTTATTGTTGTGGTTTTCTTTCTACATTTTTTTTTCCTTTTTTCCTCTACTTCATTCTTCCACTGTTCTTCATTTTTGCTTAGTCTAGCATTTATTGTGGTTTATTTTTAGGATACGTATATATTTGGGGTGGAATTATAATCTTAACATTTATATACTGAGTTTATGTTTTTGTTGGAAAAATACATAATTGTCGACTGTTCTTACTCTTCTGAGAAAAGCCAATAAGAAATGGCAGGCTCCAATTCAATGAATCCTCTACTGCTTTAACAAGACAAAACACTGAAAGTAGACAAAGAAAGTACAACAGGATAATATTTTACAGTTTATACTAGGGTCAAAAATATTGCAAATATTGGTGTTTGACTTTCAGATCTGTCACAATATGCTAAAATACCATTCAGATGTCAATAACATTTTGCAAAAAATATGGAAACCAGGACAGATATACTGTAAATAACCACATTGAAAGGAAATAACTCACTTGAAACTGGAAATTCCTTTTTTTACTTCTCGGCAGATTTCTCAGTTTATTTAGATGTTAAAGAGATCTATTGCCCTTTAAAGTGCAGTACTAATATCTGGGTTAGTTTAACTGCCCTTTTCCCACACACATATGTTTTTGCAGACTAACACCTACTGATACACTTTTCAAACCCTTAAATCTCCTCTGATTCTAAAAGTGCTCTTCTGTCTTCATTTCTGAATGATGGTCACAGAGGAATAAATGTAGTTTCTCAATGCTAGTCCACAGGTTTCACTGCTGTTTGAGCACATGTGTAGATAAAGTCTTGCTTACCTAAAAAAAAACCACACAGTTAAGGTTTCTCCAGAAATTGATTATTATTTCCAAAGACCAATTGTCTTTTAAACCTGGTATATATGGGTAGGATTTGAAGGAAGCATTACAGAAAGAATGACTGAGGACAGGCACGGGCACATATTTAAAGTGAAGCACCCACATGAGCCAAAAGGGCATGCCAATACAGAGGCACACTGAGGTGACATTCATGGCACAACTAGGAGAGTTTTTATTTTTGCCTTTGTTACATTAATCCACGCTGGTTATTTTGTCACAATTGGCACTTTTTGTTAGATGTAGAACATCTATCTGAATTAGTCATTTCAAAAAGAGATGACTGGGGGAAATTGGCTGAGTTTTGGAAAGGGTTTGTTTGTGTGTTTGTATTCTTACAACTGGCAAAACGCCAACAGCTATTCTCCAGAAATTTCACAAGAAACATTCATATGGGCAGGAAATCTACTGGCAAGAAATGGCAGATGAAAGAGTTATGTACTGCTGAATGAGAGTTTTGCACCTGCACATTGCTTAAGTTGGAGAACATGCTATTAATATAATAACAATAGCAAATCAGTAGGATGCGTAGTCATCTACCAGGATTATTTCATTTCGAGACTTCATGGACACTTTTGGCATAAGTGCAAAACAAGGAGCTGAATCAACTTCAAATGTGCACTAAATGGAATGGGGAAAAGAACCCCAACACACTTAAGCAATTCCTACCAAGATGTCATGTTAAAAATTAAGACTAGAGCTGTGTAACTGAGCCCAAACCCATCCACTGAATGTCCAAGGACACCAGTGGGATTACAGGCAGAATTGCCCAGTAAGTAAGGGTCAGAGAAGTACTGCCTCAGACTAATTCACTGGATTCTGTTTTATTTCTCCTTTATGGAGAAACTTTTTCCCCCCTCAGGGTCATTAAACTTAGACTAGAATAGAGCTGTTCAAAAAAGTCCTATGGAACACTTTTTGGGGTCAGGATTTAGTAATTCATAAAAATATTTCCAACAAATACCAAAACACATCAAAAAAGTTTCAAAACAAGTGTTGTCCCAGTTTTGAAACCTGGAAGGCCTGAGGTCTGTAGTTCAAAGGTAGACTACTTGGTGGGCCATCCTGCAATGATAGGCCATCAATCCTCTACTCTGCCAGTCAAAAGGTTGAGCAATGGTCTGCCAGCCAGAGCCCTGAAGGCTTCCAGAAGAACTCAGCTAAAATCCAACTGTCCCTGAAAAACTTGAGATTTCAGTCAAATGCCAGGATCTCTCTTGAAGCTTGCCAAACAACTTTGCTTTTGAGACTGGTTCCATCAGTCTTTCCATGTAGACATGTGTTGTGGCGTGGGTTTTTTCCAAATAAATCATTTCACTGCAAAGAAACCATTTTATTCATCTCAGTAATCACCTAGATTATGCAAAATGGTGTGCCACCCCTGCATTTCTCCCTCACCCCTGGTGCTGCTGCTGACTTCAGGCACAAATATGGACCTTGGAGATGTGCAGTTCAGTCTTTCCACACTGACAGACACCTCTCCCACGCAGAGTCCCCTCCTTATGGAGTTTCAACTCATGTGGTTTCTAAGCAGCCGTAAGGAGGCAATGCTCACTGCTTCACCTGGTGAGAAGGCTGAGAACTGGGCAAGATGCTTCATGAGGAATTTTGGCCCTTTCCTACTGGGATCTGAAACACCATGAAAGTAAGAGAAAACACAGTTGTTATGGAATTACTAAAACCAACTAAAACAATAAATAAAGAAATATGAAGCTTATGTTGCTATTTCTTGCATAAGTGTTATGGTATAACTACCCAGAACATATAAAAGCATTTGGAAAAGCCCTGTGGGGAAGTGGGGAATTCATTACTGAAACTTTGCACTACCATGGAACAAAAACTGTTGTCCAGCCACACTTGCTGCCCAGCCCAAGTTTTCATATAGAAGCAAGCTACTTATCTGGAATTTTATCCACCAGAAGGCCAAGATACCGAGCATGGCCTGTGAACTGAGAAGCGACAGTGAAGCAACATCCCTGGAAAACCATGTGGTAGTCAAATATTCTCTACTCCTATAGACAAAAACAGTTTAGGGTCTGACCTGCAGTGCTTTATTCATGCATTTACTGAGATTTTTCACTAGTGTCCATACCTGATAAACCTCTGCTCTCATCCAAATCAGACTTCTACTATAAAGACCGCTAAATCAACATCAGCATCAATATGTTATCAGCAATATTTTCTGAGGTTTGTTTTCTCTCCTTTATTGGCTGCAAAATCCATTGAGTTTGGAATACTGAGTGGGAAAAGACATTTTAAATTGTATATTTGCATTGTCATGACTCAGTGATCTCAAAGGTCTTTTCCAGCCTCGTTGATTCTGTGATTCCGTTTATGATTTAATGTTGTTTGAACAACTAACCTATAAACTTTATCATTTTGCTATTAGAAAGAAGAAATAAAAATTATATGAAACTTGTAAAGAATCACAGAGTTCTCTTCCAGATTGCTGACAGTCAGTAAATGCCTCAAAAATCTCTCCCACTTCTTTACATGTAGATATTAAAATTCAGCAGTCCAGTGAACTGGACTATAAAATCAGCATATCTGCCCCAGAACAAGTACACTTTTTGTTTCACAGTAACATTCTTTGCAGAATGCATTTGTGGGACAGCAGGTTGGCACTGGGTGGTGGAAGGTATTCACCATTTTGTAAAACATAACAGCCATGCCTAATCTTTTTTGTTTCAAGATAATAAAAGGAAAGTCTCATTTTGCAACTATTAAAAAAAAAAAGAAAAGTAAAGTAGTACAGCTGTAAGCAGCTCATCGTTTAAAGAGCTCTATGCCTTTATAAAATAATACACTGGTATCATTAGCATAGACAACAGTTTTCAATTTGGCTGCAGATAATGAAATTATCCCCTAAATTACCATAAAGTGGAACAAATAAACACGAAAGTAAACTCCTTCTTTTTTTCTCTCTCTCTCTTTTTTTTTTTTTTTTTTTTTCCCTTCACCAGCGCTGGCTTTCAGCTATTTAGAATGAAAGCAAAGCTTCTGTTTTTCCAGAGCTCCAGTTTGACCTCAAGCAGATAAAGAACACGAAATGACAAACACGCAGCAAAGAGTTACTGTGTCCTTCCCCCCTGGCCTCTGTTTACATTAGGAAATGTAGCCGGGGAGGAGGGAAGGGGAGGCAGGAGGGCTGCCTTTCAGCGCCGCGCTCGGCTCCGCTGGCTCCGGCTGGAGCTGGCCCCTGTTTCTGAGTAAGCTTACTCCACTCCAGATGTGCCGCGGCTCCAGCGTGGCTGCCATGTACAGTAAATCGGCATCTGAGGGCTCGTCAATCTGTGGGGTAGAGCAATTGCGGTCTCGCCAGGCCGCCCCACTGGCACAAACAGAAATTTGCGCCGCTGAACTGGAAAAGGAGGAGGAGGAGGAGGAGGGAGAGGGGCGACAGGGAGGGAAGGAGGCAAATAACGGGAGAGCAGTGTGTGAAAGTTGAGGGGCTGGAAGGTGTCTGCTCCCGGGAGGAGAAGGAGAAGAAATAAACACTAACAGTCAACTGAGGAAATGTCCTTAATACATTTGTAAATTTACTTGTAAATGTTGTACACTTAGAGAGAAAGGGGAATGCTGCGTATCATTTGGCAGTGTTGGCTGTCTATAGGTCCCTGTGGATATAGTGCTTTAGTACGACTTGTAACCAGGGCAAGAGAAACATAAAATAGCTGGGAAAACACAGCCAATTAGTCATTACACATAGATTGTAAAAACAAGAGAGAGAGAGAGAGAGGAAGAGCCAGAGAAATAAATGCCCCTAGCAAATTGAGCCCCTCTTGTTTATGTCGCTGCAAGGCGAACGCAAAAACCAGAGGCAACGATGCCTTCTAATCAAAGCGAGACTTGCAAACCAGTCAGTGCTCCCATTCAAAATCCTCCAGGATTTCCTGACACTCACAAGATTTACCTATTTGCTGTCATAGTAAAAAACAAATTGTTTCACTAATCAGGCAGTTTGCTTTGGAGCCGACCCCAGTTGTACGAGCTCCAAGTTGGACGTCCATTTCTGATCTCCTGCCGCCTACACAGCCCTTGCTAACTCAGTTTTAATAGGATGAGAAAACGATCTTTTCTTTTATAGTGGGTTCAAATGAGCTACCCAGCTTAGGGCTGACTATAGCTGTGTTTTCCTAATCACCATTTTTTTATAGCAATTCTGAAGATGAAAATGCCTGCTTCCCCCTCCTCTCTCTTCCGACAGCGCCAAGTCTAAGAATGTAAATAAGTGTTAAATTGAAACACAGAACAAAAACGGGTCAGATTTAGTGTAATTGAGTCATAGTTAAATTTAGGCTGCTTTTATTTGCAAATGTGTACTTTAACAGCAGTTCCATACAGCATCTCTTGATAGAATGAGATGCCTCATTTATTTATTTTTTTTACTGTGGCTGTGCCTGAAATTCTCAGCAAAGTCTCACAGCCCCATTGTGCCAAGCACTCTAAAAGATGAGCTATGCTTTTTAAAAACTTTTCTTTGCCAGAGAAGCTATCCTCAGAGTAGCATCTGCATTAAATAGCAGCACTTTAAAAGGACAGAAATATTGTCAGCTGTTCCAAATTTTCAAAAATTGTGAATCAAAGCTGAAAAATCCCAAGGCTGCAGGAGGAAAAAGTCATAAGATTTTCAAAGAGTATATGCAGCATCCTTTCTTGTCTCCAAATTTGTGAGTTTTCATACCCTCCCAAAACGCTGTAAGATTAGTAGTTTATTTTTTAAAAAGAATGTTCAGATTCTCACAGTATCTCTTGACTCAAGGAATGAAGGCTTAAAAATATCAAATATCACTAGATCTGAAACAAAACTTTAAGACTTGGCAAAACAATTTACAGTTCTCTATGAGACTTGATTTTCCTTAGCACCCCATTGACTGGATGGGGTAATGAGCTCTCTTCCCTCGCTTCCTTTGCCTCCTGTAATGTATAAAGTGCTTTGATTCTGAATATGAGGAACATAAGTAATCATGGGTGAATAAATAATGAAATATGATTATTCCTATGCATAGTTTTTATACTGGGCTTTCATCACTGGAAGCACTGTGCTTATTCTCTTAGATGGAGGGCAATAGAGAAGCTCAACAAGACCCCAGCAAGCAAGCAAGCAGGAACACATCTGCTACTGAGGACAAGCCCTGGTACAAAGTATATGTGTCACATTATGAGCGCCTCTGTGAGGATCAGAAGAAGGACACTGCCTCCAACTCCTTCTCATCCCAGTGTCCAGCCTGTGCTCCAGCCAGCCCCCAAAGACGGCTCATCTTGTACAGTCATTTATGTCAGGACAAAATGGACACTAAAAATGTGTATCGAATTAGAAAGGCAAGATTAGGATCAAAATTATCTCAAAAGCTGTCCCTTTTTAAGCTGGCCAAAGCACTGGTAAATGTGCAACTGGGACTTCCCCCATGCAGGCAGAAATATGAACTGGGTGATGGAACAGGTGTTTGCAACGGCCAGAATTTTCACTTAGAAAGGCAACACAGACGGGTCCGTTAGACAGGAGCTGAATTTAGCAAGGAATGTGACTTCTCCCACCCCATGTTGAACGAGTGGCCCAGGGGAAAACTGATACTTCGAGGACACTGAAGAGCAGCACAATTCTTAGCTCATCAACCACAATAATGGCACTAATTTGTGAATAAGTGAGCGTAAAGCTGATAATAGTTGTCTGTAAAGAATCGTGTATGATGGTAAGATGATATCAGACAACTCTAAGTGACCATGGAGGAATGTATCTAGAAGCCAAGACACAAAATGAATGCAGCATGACGAGAGTGTTGAAATTGAATGGGTGAGAGAGATAGGACAGCAGAACAAATAATGCATTCCCTCTTCAGAGAAGTCCCTCCCAGTATTATGCTCCAAACTCACTGTAACACTGTTCTTCCACCTTAACTTGAGCCATGTTTTTACCATGTAAAATCAAGCCCTTGTTTACATGTGTATAATAAATGGAGAATCTTAAGCTCAGGTTTGGTGGTCAGAAAGGCAAATTTCCCTGACAAAAGTTAAAAAAGAACAAAATTAACCAATTATCTTACTAAAATATATCTTCTTTCTTTAATGGCTCAATTACTGCAAAGTGCACTTTTGCAAGACAGAAGGTACTAATGACTCAAGAAAAATTGCTTGAAAAATGATTCATGGTTCATATTTCCAACAATAACTGCATTTTATTCATACATTAGAATCTTGGACCTACTCTTTTGAGTTTTCTTCTATACACATTCCAATGCACCTGACAACTGAAGGAAGAACAGCACTGTCCAGCCATTGTGTGGGCAGATGTTGTGTAAATTTCCACAAGAGATTCTGCCAAGTCTTCCTCTTACACAAAACTCTGACACCTGCATTATTTGGAAGGACTAGTTTCTGTATCATTGAATTTCCCCGAGGGATTGAGGCAAGAGCAACTGAGAATCTGGCTGCAGAGCAATGCTGCAAAGTAGATACAATTATCCTTCCCTACTCAAGGAAAATGTAGCAGTCATTGGTCCCCAGGAAGACTGAAGTGGTTCACCTCATGCATCTCCTAAAAAAGTGGAGATTAACAAAATTCTGTTAAGTACCCTGTTCTTTCAAAATACAATAAGATCTAAATAGACTGCAAGAATAGACTGTGTTGTAATTGCAATTGAATATAACATAAACTGCAAAAATGGTATTTGTGCTGATAAAAATAGTATATCAGTAATTCCACTGGGCTTATATATACTAAATGTTTAACATCTCAGTAGCATGCTCTTTATGATGCCTTTGACACCTGCAGAGAAATTACATCAAATCTGTAGCAGCAGCATTACATAATGCACCAGAGTTCAATGTTCAAAACATCCTGTTCTTTACATAGCCTCCTGTCTTACACAAAAGCAGTTAAAAATAATACAGCTTGTTCAAGAGCCAGATTTACAAGCTTATGTTCATAGACTTTTAAGGCTCATCAAGGCAGTTTTGTTATACCTGTGGGTTGGGAAAGGGGAGGTAGGAGAAGGCACAAGAGGGAGGAAAGATTTGTGAATGGATTGTTTCAAGCTTTCAGGAAAAAGATAAATAACTTCAATTACTCTGCTTTTATGGAAATTAATTTACTTTACTGAAAAGTAATATGAAGATGAAGTGACACTCGTAAGAAATGAGTAACAGAATAAGTATCCTGTAGCTGGACTGGAGATTGATTAAAGTCATGGGATATTTATATTTGTAGTTTGAAATCTGGAGATTTGGATTAGCTAATTAGTAAGATAGATACCATTTGCAAAACTTGGATGTTGATCCTGAAGCAGATTTTGAGTTCATCAATTGTTTGGAAGGTTTAAAGGAGTGGAAGCTTCGCTCTCCTCTTGAATTTCACACTAGAAGGCTCTAGCTGCCTTCAGTGATGAAAGGAAAATGAAGAGGAGAAAAAATAAGAGGAAAGAATGGCTCTATACAGGCTTCTACAGCCTTGCTATGTACCATGTACATTGTAATAACCTCAGTGCTGCTTTTACAAAACCGCGCCAGTAATCAGCCACTCCTCACTGGCATCTTGGGTTTCTGTTGTTGTTGAGGGAAATCTGAGCAGAACAATGCAATTCACCAGAGCCTTTATGTTCTTGTCACATTCATGAGTCCTAAGACCAATCTTTTTGCAATCAAGACACAAAGCTATAATTGATTGCTTTATTCTTGTTTTCACAAGCTGTTGAGAGCTGTGCTGTTCTTCAGTCTGTTTATGAAACACTCATTTACACTGGAAAGCAGTGTATTGATAGTATGTTGAACTGGGAATAAAGGGACCTGGCTCAGCAAATCAGTGAAGCCTGCTACCAACTCCTGGCCTTTGAAGCACTTCTTAGGCACAGATTGTATTTACAGTTACCTAGTCTAAAAACTGTAAAGACCTTCATTCTTGCTTAATAAGGTGCTTTGAGATCAGAGATGAAAAGCACCAGGAAAAAAATAACAGTAATTTGTACAAAAAATAACCAGGGCTGCAGAATAGAGCACCAGGTCACAAACAAGCTGAATTTCACATTTCCGTTGAAGGGTCTTCAGTTTATACCAGATCAGATTTGAGCCCAGTTATTTTGTCCAAACACCTACATACAGTCCAATTGTAATGTATCCCCCATAAAGCTCTTCCTCTTACTTCCTATGAATAGGAATATTGCAAAACTTCACAGAGGAAGTGGAAGTTTAAAAGCTTCACAGATACCAGATGGAAAATGTGATAGGAAACTGAAAAACAAACATTTTGTGTTTTCATATATATTAATTGTACTTCAGAAAAGTTAACTTCCACTCATATCTTTCCCTCAATTTTTTTTCCCAGAACTTTTCATTCTTGTATTAACAGATATACACTGCAAAGGCCTCTACCAATAAAAATAATAAAAGTCTGGTATATGTTTTATTATCAAAGGCAGCAAAAAGTCTTCTTTTGTATAGAGGAAATAAGCCAGAATCAATAGAGCTATAACCTGTTGCCTTTATTAAATCACTGCAACAAGACTTCTCATTTGACTTTTACCAAAGTGCAGTCCCCTTTACTGAGATTCTCTGGGCGAATTTTACCAAGATTTTCACTGCAGGAAATAGCGGACAAACTCCAGATCTCCGAAAGAATGACAAATAGTATGAAATACAGGGTCTCCCACAAGAATGCCAGCAACTTCATCTCTTATGGACCTGGGAAAGACCAAACAAAATTTACACATGGCCCAAACCCAGACTGGGGTCTGGCATTTGAATCATCTTGAAGTATTTTCAATCCATGTCATTCTATCCTAGGATCTGCTTCCTTTTTTTAAAGCCATTTAAGCTCAAAACATCTTATTTATACTGTTGTATCAGCTGATTGTGAAATTCTTAGCATCCACTAGCACATCTGAAAATCAGAATACTTATTTCGCAATGTAAATGTGAAATAAAAATATGAACATTTTAAGTCTGTAACATCAAATTATTCTATATCACTTGTCTTTTGTATTTGCTGGCCGTTAAAGATCAGTGTTGCCCTGTAACTCCTTGCTAATGAACACATTCCTCGGAATGCCTAATTTGTGAGAGATTTACACTGTGCAAACATTATCTACAGAGAGCACCTGATTCTCTGTAAATCAATTAGATATGCCTTTTCAGGCACATGTCTGTTGGAGGCTGACAGAACAGGGCTTTCTTTTTTACCTGAAATGGGGGTTCTGAAACCACATCACCTCTGAGAAGCCACAGGGTGGCTTGGAAATAAAATGGTCCTGCAAGGGCAGCCTCCTGAATAATTGAAATGCAATTTGAGGGGTCTTCAGGGGAATTTCTTCAACTCTGGAGGAGGCCAATGAGCAATCTGACCTCCAATAAAGACAACAGAAGGAAGCTCCCTTTGAAAGATAGAGGAAACTTTTTTTCTTTGAAAAGCATTCTTTGGGGCCGTCTGCTGATACAGTACAGACTTATCTCCTGAGGTCCAGACAAGTCTGTGTTACTGATTATACCAATATACCTCATGTGGTCCTCAGTACCTTTATCTAAGAATGGGAAAAGTCAAGGAGAGCAAGTGACAAACAAAACAGAACCCTACCTAACAGAGAGGTTTATCATTAGAAATGTTCTAAGAGAAATCTCCCTGCATATATATGAAGTTGAGGAATTTTACTGGTTTATTGGTCTCAGAAAACCACAAGGCTGTCAACAAAAGCACTATGAAAATGTGTCTGTAAATATATAAACCTGATGGATACATGTACAAGCAGATAACTGTGTTTGCAATAATGTATTGTGTGTGCAAAATGAGCATCTGTACCTAAAGGTACACATGACTTCATGGTGTTCAACAAAGGCAAGTACTTAGTCCTTCATCTGGGATAGTCTAGAGAACAACTGACTGGAAAGCAGCTTTGCAAAAAAAGGACCCAGGGCTCCTGGAGGAAAAACTGAACATGAATCAGCAGTGCATCTTTGCAGCATTAAAAACCAACCTCATACTGGGCTGTTTTATTAAGAAAATATCCAGCAAGTCAAGGAAGTGATTATTCCCCTCTATTCAGCACTTGTGAGACCACATCTGGAGTACTGCATCCAATTTTGGGACACTGACAAACTGGAGTAAGTAAAGCTGAGGGCCACCAAGGTGGACCAAGGGCTGGAGTACGTGACTTGAGAGGACAGCTGAGCAAGCTGGGTTCATTTGGCCTGGGAAAGGAAGAGCTGAAGGAGAGGTCTCAACACCATTGTCACAACCTAAATTATTCAACAAGCCTATGTTAGTACACAAAGCTTCCTGTTACTGTGGCTAGCCTGTCTTCCATCTCACATCAGAAGCAGAATAAGTGCATTCTCTGTGAGTGTACAATTTGTGGGACAAAGTGACCCACTGCTGGGGCAGAGTCAGACTAAAGAAGACCTTTATGCCAACCAGAATGCCTCAAGCAAGCTAGAGCAATGCAATAAAATAACCAAATCCATCCAAACTACAGTAAAAATTCCCATGACTCAACCACCTCTGCAGCCTGTCAGCTCTACCTCCCACCTCCACAGCCCTAACACCAGAGCCCAAGCTGACACATACTTCAATTCAAACATTGTGGTTATACTGGCCTCCTCTAAGCCCAAGGCCCAAATCCATGAATCCTGCCTTAATCTGCTCCTGAGAATGTGTGTATTTTTTGGTCAGAATTTTGGTTGTCTATATTTGGAAAGTCTCACCCACAGTCTTGAGCCGACTGAAGGAAGCCAAAGAAAATTCAAGATGTAGTGGTTACCAAAGCTGAAATCCTCCCTCAGTGTGACTGTTCCATATGTATTTGCACACTGTTTATGTGCCTATCAAACCTCCAGGAACTCAGTCTTCTCCTTAGTTCCTTTACAGGAAGGAGATGAGAAAGAGCCCATTTCTACAGAATTCCCCAGATAGAATCTACTGCAGAATACATCATTAATAAAGGATTTTTCTATTTATTTGTTTCACCCAGAGCAGCTGGTCAGTCATGTCTCTCTGGGGCATGTCAACTAATACTTATTATTTCATAAGTTGAACATTTTTGAATAATACTGTCTTGTCCCTTCCGCTTGTATTCCATTACATGGGAGTAAGGAATTATATTTGCCTTATACTGTAGAAATTTAAAGGAAAAATATTTATGAAACATTAGGAAAGGATTGAGCAGAACTGATGGTTATAAAATCCTGATAAACTTTTGTATGAGGGGTTATATTTCATACATAAAGGAGCAGGCTAAAAATAAATCTGAATCATGCTCATGTGAAGTAAAACTAATGAAAGACAGACAAGCAAAATTTATTAAAAGCAACAATTAGGGTTTTTTTCCCCTCACAAATCTCAGAGTGCTAGAGTGCCACCAAACTCAGTAAGGATCTATTATTGATTTCACTGGGAAATGCTGGCCCACTGGCCTCATTCTCCCAGTTGGAGAAACTGGGACACAGAAATGTTAAGCGAGGTGCAGGATGTTAGCCAGCAAATGGCAGAGCTGGGAACACCACCCAGCTCCCCTGGAGGCAAATCCATGCGTCATCCACTGCACCACTTCCTCATATTAGAAGGCAGCAACACAGCACAAATTTCAGGGATTTTGTTTAATGAGAATGGGAGATGGAGAGATCTGGAGGCTTCCTATAAAGTAGAAGAATGCTGGGCTTGTTTGACTTTATATCCATATGCCACTACTGACCCTAAAATATGAACATGTCTTTGCTCAAATGCAGACCATAAAGGGAAAAGTCAGAGAATAAGGAAGGATCCCATGAAGAAAATATATTATCCGATTTAATTTAAAAATAGCATATAGCAATGCAGGTTCTGTGCATTGAGTCAGAAGTAAAGTTTGTAAGTCATAATCAAATGTGATTTAAACACTGCTTCTGCTGAAGTAGTTAAATCAACTAGTTGGTTGATGTAAAAAGGAGTACAAAGCAGGGTCTTACTTTAACATCAGATGTCAACCAATCCTGTTTTTCAAAGAATATTTCTCCTCACTTTGAAATGGGTGATATCAGGCTCTTTAATAGAAGACAGGACTTGTAGCATGATTATTTACATCTCATCACTATATGGGTGGCATATCACTTTATTCCTGAGACAGATGCACCAACTTTGCAGCTCATTCCAACAAGGATATTGTAACCATTTAAAATTATGAATATCAGTTTGTTTTCATGGCAAATACTGTTTGGTAATTTCCTCTCACTGGGGTCACTGCTGCACATGATTTCTTATTTACTCATGTTCTAGGAGGTTCTGAATCCTAGATGTGATGGGACAGGAATAAAAGACACCAATTTTTCACTGTTTTGCTGGGTGGTTTTGTCCCCAGTACCCAGAATGTCAGTGCACAGGCTGAAAAAACATTCAGAGTTGAGAAATTGCCCAGTCCCAGGTAGGGGCCCCTCCCTTTGGCCAGCTGGCCATGCCCCTGGTAGGGGTCCCCATGTACTGGGAGAAGAGTGGGGGCTGCTGGCGCTGCTGGCACTGGCTCAAAACAAACCCTGGCCTCAGTGCTCATCAGCGTGGCTGATGGCTCTGCTCAATTACTTGTTGTGCAGCACATTTTTTCAAGAAGGTTTCAAGCAATTTCAAAGCAATAACTGCTGTATATTATTATTGTGATGGTTTTGTGAGAAGAAGAGAGCTCTGAGAAGAGAATGGCCAAGGCTATCTGAGAAGGTTGCTAATTTCAAATGATTTAAATTGAAGGACATGGTAAATCTTTAATGTGTTACCTCATGTGAATAGCAAAACAGCAAAAAGATTATAGGATTCATATCTTACAGTCCAGCAACTTTTCAGATGGGCCAAACCATGATCCAGGGGCAGAAAATTCCTGCTCTTCAATTCACTTTAAGCCTTCTGACTTTGTTGATATAATACAAACATAACCAGCTTCATAACTGTTAAGGGGAAATAAGTTTTACTGACACTTCAGACTATGAACATTTCAAACGTTTCCTCTGATTTTAATATTTGAAATCTTGTAAATAAAGTTGTAACTTTGACATTCCAATCCTTTAGCAAACACTTTCTTTTTAATGACATTTTATTCACTGCACTGTTCACACCTACCAGGAGTTTCACTTCTGGACTGGATTTGGCTTTATTGTTTTGTTTTTTTTTAAAAAAATCCTTGCCATTCTGCAGCTGTGTAATATATTACAATAGAGAGTGATAAACACTGCACAGCTGAATCTGAAAACAAGTTGAGTTAATGGAATGAGGTGAAGGTGATGACACTTTTTTTAACACAGAAAGTCATGAGATATATTAAACAATATATTTTACACACACACAAAAAAAAGAAATCCTTAATTTTTTCCTAAAGAATCTCTGGTGGAAAATTAATTCCCATTGGAGAACACACACAAAAAAAGAGAAAAATCCTAACCTCTATTTAATAACTTCATGAATTCCCACAAAGCAGGATAACATTTATGTGTCTAAAATCCCTGTGAACTAGCAGTCTTCCATTCTGTTGCTAAATTCTTCTCTGTTCCTGGTGGCTGCTGGATATTAAAGAGTTAAAATGGATACCACTGGAAAAGAGTAAAGCATATGTTACATGCAGCACATTACTTTCTCACTGGGCTTCCCATGGGCCAGTGAAGTTTGGGAACCACTTCTGTAAAGGAAATGTATATGGTGTCAAATTATTGACAGTCCTGTGTGTCAGCTCCATCTCTGCAACTGATTAGCCCCAGAATGACTTTAGCCTCCCATCGTTTCTTACAAACATTATTTAGTCAGGCTTCAAAACCTAAGTAGGCAACACTGTTATTGCCAGTTTACAGATGATTCCTAAGTGCAACAGGGTTAAAAGCTACTGCAAGGGGACACATTAAAGGAGCATCAGGAGCTGGAATAAAATTCAGTTTCCCAACCCTTGCCCTCTTAACCATAATGTCCACAGTCTAAACCACTTAGATTAAAAAAATCAAAATAAAAATTAAGCTGCTTTTCTGAAACTGTGTCCCCTGAAGCCATTTCTGATGCCTAAGTAAGCATTGTAATTTTTAGAGCTACTGTGCACCTGCAGCTTCCAAATAGTTTCCAAAGGTCACCTACTTATCCTAATTTTTCCGAGCCTCAGCTTCTTAAATCTTTCAAAACATGGAAAGAATAGCAATCTGTCTCCCAGTCTTCCTGCCCACTTAGGTCAATAAGAGATTTTTCTTTGACTCCAGTAGTTGTAAGGCTTCCCTCCCATATTTTTTCCCTTCAGTTTTGGAGAGCAATTGTTTCAGAGTGGACAAATGTTGGCTTCAAGAGAAACTGTTGTGCTGAGAATCACTATCTAATCATTACCACCCATGCACCACACAATGCAAACCGTAAAAAATGACAAGCAAATGAAATAGCATAAAACTAAAGGAAAAGAAAACAGTGCAATCATCCTAACAGCAATGGCTAGGAATTCATCTTGGAAGCTTTAACTGCTCCTGTGGCACAGAAGCAAGGAGGGATTGTTCTGGGCCACGATGGCATTGCCCAATAATACATTCTGTTAAAACTAACAGAGCTGGCTAAACTATCCTGCCTTGTGTCCTCTTGTAATTGATTGTTTAGTTTAAAGAGAGGATAAAAAAGGCTGGCTGGGATCCAAGCTCAGCTCCCCGCTGCTATGGCAGAAAAAAAGTACTGATCAGAGTATTTCTTTGCAGAATGAAATGTGCATCTCCTGGGCTTTTTGCAATAGCAAAACAAGTTTACATTTCTGTCTCTAATATGATTCTGTCCTCTCAGTCATTAACAGTTCCTTGATCTCTTCTCTTATTCCTGCCCCCTTTATCTTAATTATTGAAACTTGTAATATAAACAGCATTTCTTCACTGTCTTTTTGAATTGTTGATTGTCTGGAAAATGGCACCAACGCAGGGTTTCAGGGCATTCCCTCTGCACAGCAGTAGTGTTTCAATCACGTGTGGCACTCTCAGACACCAGCTATCATTTAGGGCTATCAGGGGCAAATTTGGGAGCCAGACACTGGGTCAGTGTAAATGAACACAGCACAGTGTGACCTCAGGAGCATTGGGCAGATTCACACAAGGCTGAGGATCTGGCCATGTGACTGTTTCCAGCTAAAATTACATTCCTCCCCCACCACACACGGGAAAATTAGAGACTGCAGATCTTTCTAAACATGCTTATGGATGTAGAAAACCCTTTCATAAGGTAGGGAGGGCAAAGAAGGAGAGGTTTCTTCTGAAAGGCAGCATGGGATGGGATTGGAAGTGCCAGCACTTTTGCCCCCTCGTTGTCACATTCCTTTCCCAGGCCCGGATGATGAGGCAGCCTGTGAGCCACAGTGGCTGGGAAGGGTTGCATGGCTGAACAGGGACGGGAAAGGGAATGTGGTTTCCTGAAAGGCTTCCAGCAAGTACATGGGAATGGAACGCTTGACAGAGACATGGAGCTGGAAGCACTTCCTTTCTGAGAAACACTTCCAATCTGTTCCTGGGGCCAAATGTAATAACAGCTCTGACATTATTATTATAAAGGGGGAAAAAGTCATTCTTTTAGCTTGCTGCTGTGACTTCTCCATTTTGAAACCACACCTTCTCCAAGACCTGGAAGTCATGTGGTTTAACATGATGCAAGCCTGCTCACAAGGGATGCTTCTTGGGCTCATCTCTACCAGCACTTATCACCAAGTCTTACTGAAGATGCCAGAAATGCTTCTGGCAACAAAGAAAATTAATGTATAGTTATGCTTTTCTGCTTAGGTTCCTCTCTTGATTTATGTGGAATACATTGACACAAATTGTCTGCAATACTTGCTTTTTCCTCAGTCAGTCATGAGCCAATATAAGACACAAGGGAAAATTCTGCATGAAAAACATCTATTTTGCCATGTGAGGTGGCAAATTTTTTTAAAATCCTTCCACAGCATCAAGCTCACTCCCTTTCTCCACTTAATACTATATTGCACAAAAAAATTAAAAGAGACTATTTGAAGCATCTCCCTAAACCAGGTGACAAGAGAATACACTTATAAGAGAATACACTAACAGACTTGTGCTAAATATTCAGACTATCACTAAAAGGGTTAGGAAATAACCTTTGAAAGAAGAAATAGAAAAGTAAAAGCTTCAGGGACCCAATTTTTGGTTTACAATCCACGAATATGCTGGAATATGCACAGAAGAGTTACAAAGCAAGTGTTGTTGACAGTACAAAGGGGGAAGTATAGCCATTAGAAACAGTATAAATTGTACTGGCATGAATAATGCTTCTCCCCAGACTTCGTTCTAGAAAAAAAAAAAAAAAAGGGGTGGCATTAATTCAGCAAACTCTGTGTCTAAATAGGTTCAGTTAAATTGGTACCATTTTTGTTTAGATAAGGCCTCAGACTCACTGACTCTCTGGAACCCCCTCTTAGTCTTACCTCTAACCACTTTTTCCAGCCCATGGCAGGGAAAAATGTACCACAGAAGGCAGAGCCAGATACCAGCAGTATCATAAGAGCCTCAACCAACAGTGTCTCAGCAAACACTGGGCCAGAATCCACCCCCACACACAGTGAGCAATTCATTTGTTTGGGACTACTTAAAGAGGCAACTTTTAAACTGCCAGCTGACTGACACCTGACAGCCGTCAGCCTGCAGTGCCTAAGTTGCTATAAAACATGAGTCAGTCAATGAATTACATGATTTTGGGAAAATAATAGTAATTTAGAACATTCTTTTCACATTTCTGTGTATGCATCATTTAATCTCGTGGGTGCTTTGGTTTGGGGTTTTTATTATTATCATTTTAACTAAGCATATGACAGGAATAAGAGCATAAAAGTTCTTATTAGTATCAGGAAAAAATTAAAGATTTTTTTCCACAGGGTTTTATCCATATTTTAAATAAGGACAGGAATCACTTTTAACTTTTTTTGAGAAAAAGGTATCTCTTTTTTTGAGAAAATATAGGCCTACCTATACAGCCCAAAACTAACAGCAGATCTCCATTAAAATTTAAAATTTGGGATTACAAACAGTTGAATTTTATCCGATGTTAGAGTTCAGGTTCACAACCAAGACAGTATTTCTGGGGTTGTAGCTAACTCAAACATCCGCACACTTCACAGCCTCATTTCCACTGAATTAATTTTTTTAGGCGATAAATATGCTAATCCACTGCACTTTGGATGAGGGTTTCTTCTTTCAGTCAAATACAAACAGCAAAGGAATCAAGGATATGTAATAAGATACAGAAAATACTCTTCTAAGCTGAAGAACTCCTAAATAACAGTCAACTTATGCTAAAGACTGTAAAAATATACCTTAGAATACACAGAATCTTGCAGTTAGAGGTGGGTGGATATGAAACACCTACATGCAAAAGTTTGGCAAAAAAAAAAAGCCTAACCTTAAGGATGGCTAAACCCTTCTTCCTGATGTGAAGTACACCAGGCTGCAGTAGATTCCTTCTAGAAAAGTGCAAGATTGCCAGAATCTGTGTTAATAAATAATTTATTCCTGAACACAGACATGTTTTAGAAACATGGTTTCTAGTTTGCATCTTTCAAGGAAAGAAATTCAACAAGTGCTTTCAGAACAAGCTCAGCACACACTGATAAACTGAGGACTCCACAAAAAGTCTGTTGTGGACGCTGCGTTTAAATGAAGCAGAAAGAGGAATTTGTGTCATTGATACCTTTGTGCTTCTCATTCAACACCAGGTTAATAATACACAGACTTGGCCCTGGAGGCAGGATTCCTCCTTCCCAATAGAGCACCCTAAGCAACAGACTCACACTGCTTTTTTCCTCACTTTGCTTTGATGAATTCCCTTGCAAGCAGCAAACAAGTGCACCAAACGGTGGCACAAACAACAAACTGCTCCAGGTCATCCCATCTTGCACAGGGTAGAAGGACACTTGGGGGAGAGTCTAAGAGGAGGATTTGATTCCTCCCTCCTCTTCCATAAAGACTAAGGAGAAGATGGTGCCCATGTCTAGCCCACTCAGACAGGCAGTCTAATGTGCAAGCCTTCCCTCTGGTTATGCTGTGGAAGAGAAGTTACCCGCTTGTTTTTGCACACTTCAAAGAGGATGCTGGGCTCTGGGTCATGGCTAGATAGAGGAATCTTCCCACAAACCCTGCTGAGGCTTGGCAATGGCTATGACTTCAGGCACATCCTAGCTAAAGTTCAGTGCTTCCTCCTGGCTCACTCTAGACATCTGGCTATTCATTGTGAGGGTTTTCCAACTCATCCCTGTGAATCACCACTTTTTGGTGTACAGTCTAGTGCACTCAGACTGATGGTTTCCCATCTGGTGAAAAGATTGCTGAGCTCATCAGACACAGCATTACTTAACAATGCAACAGTTACAAACAAACTGTTCTGGATCATTAAGCACCTCTTCACATTTGCCTTGCTTTCTGACTGACTCCTTTTCTGATGAAAAGGCAGTGGATTGGCATGCTATTGGCATCCTCTGTTTTATTAGTATGACGGTCTTCATGTACGTCACCAAGAGATTTTCATGTAAGGCCAGCACGACACTGACATTCTGAATCACCAGCAAACCCATCTGGTTCTTGCAGGGTCTCATAAAAGCAGCATGTATGCCCATAAACTCAGAAATGCCATCAGCACCATGGAGGAAGTTCCCACTCAGGCAGTTACCTTCATGTGATCACCAGGGCTGCATTTTCATCAAACCAGGCTCAACAATTCTGACAGTGCAGCCTATGCACAAACCAGAGCAAGAGAACTAGAGGTCAAACCATCAATAACCATAAAATGCAAGATTAGGTGACCAAGCAGCAACTAACTCAACCAAGTTTAGGAAATTTATGTCATCCACTTTGATTCTATATTTGAATATCTTGTAAAGTCCTCTATTATTCTACTTCAGCTCCCATCATACTTCCCAGAAAATATTCCACAGAGACCTCGCTGTTCTCCAGCCCTGAGCTTGACACCGTGTCCCATGGTGAATTAATGTGGAGTCCCTGTTGCACATGCTGGGCTTGCCACTCCAAATAAGAAAAAAGGAGATGAGAGAATCCAGTCACCAAACCCAGCAGAAATATGGCTGAAATTATTCTGAAATGTTCCTATTGCCTCCAATGCTCACAAATCTCCCCATCCTCTCCTGTCATTTTCTTCTCTCTTTTGTAAGAGGAAATGGATGTTAAATCAGCAAGCTAGGTTTACTCTTTAACATAACAATTACTAACAATATACCTTTTCCTCTTTGTTATAAATTACTTTAGTGTGTAATTCAGCCAAATGAGAACACAGACACCACTTATACACACTGTCTCCATCCTTTTGTGTAAGGCTAGGACTAGCTGCATTCACCAGCTGAGAGATCTACAAAACAACAGCTATTTCCTTCCACTCAAGTGGTATTCATAGCTCTCCTTCAACTACTACCTCTCTTCATCTCCAGGAAATGAACTGTTGCATACAGAAAAAGAATGAGACTTCAGTCATTCAAGATGCTGAAGACTAGATGTTAACCTCCAATTATTCCACAGATATATTCTTCTCATGTGAGATTGGCCCAAAAAACATACTTAGCACTCTCCTACTTATATACCAAGAACTACTTGAGTTAAAAGTATAAATATCTTTGGAGACTGTCCTTTGCTTCTTCAGCTATACAAAACATGCCCACTCCAGCAGTGGTGGAGCACACCATTACATAATCACCTACAGCACACTTAGGCATGCCATCAGTCCCACAAAATCTGGTGGCATCCCCAAAAACTGCCTTGTAGTGCTTTCCACTATATCTTTTCCTGTGCACTATGCCTACCTCACACCCATAACATACAGCCCTTCACGACTCGCACCACTATTTGCCAACCCTTTAGCACAGGGGAACCCAGGCAACATGAAGGGAAAACATGAGCCAGAGGAAACTGTGGGTCAAACAGCTTCCAGACTCCCACTCCTGCTTAATTATGTCAGGCAGCTCACATAAACAGGAGTAAACACCTGCCTGCACAGGCTTCATGTGCATTAATATATTGATGAATAAGGGTTGTCCTTTCCCAAAGACTCTGTACTGTGTTACACAAGCAGAGCCTATAGGTATTTACTTTGTTTCTTTAATGTATTCCCAAAGGCTTAGATGTTCTCACCCTGTAGGAAGCCTATGGAGATCAACAAGATCAGGGGGATTCACCAAGTCCCAAGCACATGGCAAAGCCCAGGTAAAAAGGGAGAGCAATGGAGAACTTCCTCAGACCTTTATGTGTGCATATGCAGGGTAGATAGAGACTGAAGACATCACCATTGGAATTCACACAAAGCACTGGACAAAGGAAACCGTCTCCCAGTCCACCCTGACCTGCTTTGCAGCCAGGCAGCTCGCAACTGTTTACTAAAATCCTGATATGTCAGCTTTGCAAAAGATAGGAAACATCAAAAGAAATCTCCTTGGTCATGTGTCTGATGTCTTGTCAAATCTCTGTGTCAACAGCATCTATCTCTAAATCTTGCACAATTCTCTGTTAGTCCTGGGAAACTTCTAAACTAAAAGCAAGGAGTGACCATCCAGGCTCTGGGGCAGATGACCTAGAGGAAATAGCACAGAGGTCCTCCTGAAGTCTATCCCCTGGCAGAAGAGAAAGGAAAAAGGGATGCCCTACTTTGTCTGCCTAGTGGGGACTCATTTGCTCCAACACCTTGTGCGGAGAAGCCACCACGGTGGCTGTGGTTTTGCCTGCAGGACAGGACACAGAAGAAACCTCAGAAGGGCTGTGGGGAATTTGCCATGAGGCACAACACCGATCTTCAGCTCCTGCCAGCCCTCCCAGCTCCAACACCCCAAATCTGATTGTTTGAAACTTGCCACAGGCTGAAGAGGTGAATTTCACTCAGCCTAGGGACACCAAGTCTTGGTCCTAACTGACACCATGATAATGATCTGTAAGAGCTAAAGAACTATCCATACAAATTAGGAATATTTTGGGCTTAATTACCCACTTGGAATATATCATGAGTATGTTTTTCTGAGGACTCGGGTTTTGGATGAATCACACACACGGCAGACAGCAGTCCCTGGCTTGTTCAGATTTTGGGTCCTACACTTCCAAGTCAGAATTTAGTCAAATTTAAAGACCACTAATTCTCATAGTTCACTTGAGAGAGCAAGTCTGAGGTTCACAGCTGACCGCATTTTCCTCACAAGCATACTGTGTAATGTTAACTCCCTCTTGACTTGCTCTGTTGCAGATTATTGATAAAAAATGAATGTTCATTATTAAGAGATGTCTTACAATATTAAACATTGAAGGCTAGTTCCACAATTGATTTGATCAGTGTAGCTGTACTGAAGTCCTTGAATGATCACTAAGTTGCACCAGTGGATAGGTAGTCTTGTACTTACAGTATCAAGATATTTGAAAAGCTTTATTTTATTTTTATTTCTCTCCTGTGAGGAGGGAGCAGGGTCATTGCTCTTGGCAAGACTCTCAGCTTTGTATTTGTTTTCATGAAGCTTCCAGTCAAGTTTTTGCAAACTCAGACATTTAGTTACTGTGCTTTTAATACACACCTCAGCCTATAGATAATTAGCTGAAGAAACCACCAATTCCAATTCTCTGGTAGCTCACCTACCTAGTTTACTAGTGTAAACCAACCATCCTTCCCTCCACCAGCAGTCTAAATTCCCCAAATCACTGTTTCCAGATGGGGAAATTGCCTTCACAAACACCTGCTACATCTCATAATATCAGATAGCACAAACCTCTGTAATTCTACCTCAGACTCATCCTACAATTTGTGAGTCACACTACATGTTTCATGTACCCAGTGAACTAAAGCAAACAAACAGGAACTATTTGTATTCTTCTTACTTATGCCAGGGCTCATAATAAACCCCTTTGAAAACACTTCCGAACAGGTAGCAGCCGGCACACAAGTTTTGCCAAGGATTTAAACTAGTCTTTACCTGTTGCAGCTGTTGGGAAATTTCTAGCTGTTGCTAGAAGTGTGCTTGTACCTGCATGCTGGGACTGGGAGTGTGAGCAGGTGTTTGCAAACCACACTTACATTGCTAACCATGTCTCAGACTCAAAACCAATCATACCAGCAATGTCTAGCACGTTATCTGGCTGCAAAGATTCTCATTCAATTCGTCTTACAACAGTGATCAGAATTGCTTTAAGCTATAAAAGCCTTTCCAGCTAATTTCTGAGTACAGCGTGATGCTCTTTACCCTGAAGGCCCTTTAAGATCTGACCTCTTTCACTGTTTTTCCTGCTGTCAGCCAGGACAGCAAAAGAAGAGGTGGTATGCAGGCTGAAAAGCCTAGCAGTCCTCAATCAGCCCTTTGTCTTCCATGCTCAGCTTTTTATCCAGGGGCAACAGTCTTTTTCCATTACCAGAAAAAATGAACACCCCAGTAGGGGTGATGAAGAAACAATAAAACTAATCATTAAGCAGGCCTGCTGAGAAGCAAATTCCAGTCCCAGGTCAGATCTAATTGCATTCTGACACTGAAGTAATGGCCTGGTCATTTATATTAGCAATGTCATGTTTCCTTTTATTTATTTGTCTCCATTCTGCTCTCTATCCTCATAAAGAAAGAAATATAAACGTGCAGATTGATGAAAAGATGTACTTAGAGATGAAAATACACATATTGTCCTGTGGTACACTTTTCAGATTTTTATAATATTCTCTCTTTAGCCAAGATTAATTTTGGAAAAACTAAAAAATGTAACATGTTGGAAAATGATGAGCAACTTTAAAAGTAAGATTTAGGAAAAATTATGGTGGTGTCATGTCCTATGACCAAGAAAAAACATGTACACAGGGAAGAAAAGACAAATTTAATCAGGCATATAAGGACACAAGACATATAGGTATAGCTGTGATTTTTGAAACTAAGGAGATTTAGATACCTACCTTTGAGTAACTACAGGAAAAATAGGCAACTTCTGACTTCAAGTCCACCACATCTATGCACATGGTGCATGCACACACACATCCACAAATATATTCCTGAAAATATAATTATTTTTAGTTCTCTTTCCTCCCTTGCCACCTTCCTTCTCTTGCTTTTACCATCAATGATGTTTTGCCCCTGTCTGCATCCTAAGCCTCCTCCCCCACTGTTTTTGCCCAGGCTCATAGTCAGCCTCACAGCCTATATGGCTTCTTCCTTCAAGAAGCTAAACAAGATGGCTTTGCATCTGCGTGAACACAATGGGCCTCTCTTCAAAGCCAAGCAACATTTTTCCTATCATTGTTTGCAGGGGAAGAGTCACTCTGCACTCTGCTCAGATATTACGGTCACACAAGCCTTATTAGCTTATGGGTAGATTTGCTGTCCTAAGAGGGTTCGTACAACTAACAAGATCACTTAATCCCTTTCTAGGTCCCTCAGCATTTGTAACGAGTTTTGTAATCGCTTTTTAAATAAAATGTTCTGACCTTGCAAACTCACTTGCAAGCCAGCTCAATCCTCTGGCTTTTTTCCCTCCGTATAGCTTTTATGACCTCTCCTATCTGGATAGCAAGCCCTTTCCCAAAGTATCTTAGTCCAATCCTCTTGATGCTATCCAGAGCTAAAAGTCCTCAGCGTGTGCTTTGGATCTGATCCCTACCTGGCTGCTGTGCTCAAAGAGGCGTTGATCAAATCTGGTAACAACAAATCAGGGCCCAGATAAAGTAGTTGTAGAACCTGGAGTTGTTCCATCTAATTGCAAGCAGGCTTTCACAACTCATTTACTGAAGAAAACTTCCTTATCAGGTGAGGATGTGACTAACTTCCACCCAGATTTCATGCTATGGTTTTTATCAGAAACACATGAAATTCTTTTCGTTTTTTTATCCATAGAATCACCTTTCCAAACTTGCTTTATCAAAAGCCTCAGGATGGCACAGTGACAATCCTGCCTAGTATTTGCCATGCATCTCATGTTCTAGGGTTAGCCCTGCTAGTCAAGCAGGCCTGCATAGGTATGCCACAGTTACATTTTTTTATTAAGCTCCACACCATGATGAACACACTGACACCAGTGTCCTAGGTAGCTAGTCTAATAACTTATTTATTCCCAATTATTCCAACCTTGTGAACATTCATCATCGTTAGGACAGCCATGCATTCATTCCCTGTTGCATTTGTCTGCGCCTATTGGCTCTTTTTAGTTACCTGTGATGAATCTCTCAAATGGATGATGGAAAACATCAATCAATGGATGGCTGGTCTGGTACAGTCCAGCCCCCTCTCTCTGTGCACATGTGCCAGGAGAGCCAGACTAAAATGCCTGAGCTCTGCTTCCACCTCTGCCACTGAATTGCGGGACAAATTCCAACAAATCACATTAATTATACCTATATTTTAGCCTTTCATTGAATACAGGGGAGTTCTCTAATTCTCATAGATATTCTGTGGCTTAATAAACACTTACGGGTGGGATGGATCAGCATGCAACACATAGAAAACACTAGGATTTGCAGCTAGGACTAGTAACCTACCAAGGATCTAAAATCACGTTAAAACCTAGAGGGACTTTATTCCCAAGAGAGTGAGCAACCAAAACACTATAGACAGTAGTGAAGCATAATTAAATAGTAAATATTATTATAGTGATAACTTAGAACTTTGCTTTTTGAGACTGAATAAAAACATTTTGGAAAACTCTAATTAATACTCATTTCATGAAACACAACCCCTTTGCAGTGAATAGCTATATATGTGTCATGGTGTGCAGCAACATGACCGAACAGATTAGAACAGGAAATGCCACATCCAACCTGCAAGTTCAGAGGGGATTAGGTGAACAAGAAGGATCCCAGGTGGAACAAGGATTAGGGCAACTTGAAATTTCTACTGCCAGAGAAATGATTAAGAACACTTAAGACCAGTAATTGTAAAGAAGGCATTTAGAAACTTTTCTGAAAAAATATTACCTGCATCAGCAGTGTTCCCTACATCTTATTGAGACATGAGCACTGACTCAGGCGAGGATGTGCCACCTCCAGAGGAGCTACTGCTGACTGTGGCACTTGGGAGCTCCCCCAGCCCTGCCAGGACATCAGAACGGCAGCCAGAGACACTCGTACAAGGCACTTCACAGCATCCTCTCTTCTCAATATCAGTCTGCCTGGAACCTTCTTCTTCCACAGTCCCACATATCTCCAAACATGAGCAGATGAATTTAATTGCAAAGAGGGTCCATTACTCTTACACCTGTAAGCTGCTATTTCATTTTATGCTTTGCACAAGTTAACTAAATTAATTTTTCAGCAATTATTTTCCCTTAATCTCCATGCCCTTCCCTGACCTTGATTAAAATATTTTAAAATTTTAATACATTTAGTTTTTCAATCTTTGACTGTCTTTTTTTCCTAAAATAGCAAATTATATTTTAAACGCCTATTCCTTTATGCTTTTTATTTTTATTTTTCTAAATTACAGTTTTGCACCAGAAATTGCTTAGCTTTATACAAAACACACCAGTTAAAACTACTATACATTATGTATCATAATAAATGAAAAAATGCCATTTCATTAGCTTTTTTTACTCATATAACACATCACAACACAAATATGCCTTGGTACAAAAATTTCAAACACCCACAAACTCAAGGCTACTTAGATACTTAAGCCTACTTCAACTTAACTCTTTCAGATCTTGATCCAATGCTCTTTGAAAGCAGAGAGAATCCATTCCTTGACTTTTATTGCTCTTCTCTCATATCTTTAAAAGTAGCACTAGACTATCTGGAGATAGAGCTGAGTTTTTACACACAGCTAACCCCCAAAATCTGGGAAAGCCTAAGCTTAGGAATGACAACCCCAGTACTATCCATAGAAGTGATCCCATGTAGCCAGAAAATATTGGCAATTCCTGACACTGTCTTTCTCTTATCCCAAAGAAAAGACTACTGGGAAGAGTTTCAATGTACTATGGGAGCATCATCCCTATATTAACATACCAACATTAATGAGAAAAAAAAAACACACTTGTGAGAGAGTTGTCCAACACCTCTTGGCCCTCAATTAAGGGTAAGTGCAATTAAAGGTAGCAGCAATCAGGAGCTTTCTATGAGTTCTGAGAGCAAACCTTCATGTATAAAAGTTTGGTTACAGCCTTCACAGTACTCAAAAAATCTGGTTTGCAGGACAGTTATTCCAACATTTTCTTGTTTTTATTAACATCCATATCAGCTTCAGCTTCTTGTCATGGACTGAATTTCCAGAAGTTCCACTTCATAAGGCTTTTTGGAACCCATTGTACACAAGAAATTACTTGGATAAAAATTGCTGGAGTCAAGACAGAAAAAAAAAAACCCTCCTCTCCTCTTCCATCCTCCAAATGATTTATAGAGACTTAGTATAAGAGCATATTTTACCAGTAGTTTTCTTACTCAGGAGGATAACTAATTTAATAATCCCATTGAACAAATGACAAGTCTGATTGTCTCTGGGAAAGGAGTAAAGGAACAAAGAAACCTTGTCACACCATGTTTTTTAGGATGATGTTATACAATCCCCATACCCTTGCCAGCAACTTCTTGTGACTCATTCTCCTCTGAAAATGCTGTTATCGATCTCATATTGAGACAATGAAATTTGACTTATTTGGTGTCTGTTTCTGTTCAGTTGACCTTTCACAGAAGCCAGAAAACATTTATGAAAACTGGAATGTAATAAGAAGATTTGGGGAGAACTTATTATGGATAAGTATGATAAATAAACAGAGGGCAGAAGTTACTGAGAAACTGAGGTTTCTTTCAACTCTTCTGAGGAAGCATCAGAGACTTTCCATCCTTGGTCAGAGGAAACTCTGGTTTCAGCCTCAGTTATATGTTAGGAACAAGCAGCCCAAGGCCATTGTAATAGTAAATGCTCCATCACCATCCAATATGAGTTACTCCACTGGGGATACCAACACAGAAAACACAAAGCCTTCTTTACTATCCTTACACCAGCTAAAGTATTCACAATCAGCTATTGCAGGTCTACAGTAATACCTGAACAGGCCATTTTAAAACATGATCTTACTTGTACTGAAGGCAACAGCAACCTGATTTTGCTTTGCTTTGGGGATCACCCTTGCTCAAAGAAAAGTCACCAGAAGCATACTCCAAAATGTAATTTTGATAGGACTGAGGAATAATGGAAAAATAAGTCTTTAAGCCTAGGTGCTCTACCAAGATTTACCAGGAAGCAGGCAGTATGCCAAACACTCTGTACTCCTTGCCCAGCTCCAAGCCTTCAGCCTTCCTCCAAAAGACCCAGGTTCCCTTCAGGCCCTTTCCACTGCCAGAGAGAGCTCTTCAAACCTTGCTGGAGCTTCCTGCCTCTCCTGCAGCACCGGGTTATTAAAAAGCCTGTATTCCTCTGCCTGCCCCCACAAACATAAATCCTTATTTTACATTGCCTCTCTTCTAACACTGAACATAAAAGAACATACTTTTTATTGAAGTTTTATCTTTGCCTGGGCTTCTAACAACCCACACTGAACACTCTGCTATTATGGCCCCTTCTGGATTTAGAGGTATATAAGCTGTTTGTGCTTGGCTGCATGCATTGGTATTTTTATGTTCTTATGTATCTTTATCTGTACAGTATCTCTGAATACGCTTAAAACTGTTTCAAAAAAACTCCCTGAGACTTCGTTCAAATAGAAGTGTAGAAAAGTGATCTGCTACACACATATTTCCTCATCACTTGAACTTTCACATTCAGCGAGAGCTGGAGTGTTTAATTTTGGCCATTTGTTTTCATTTGGCCATCACAGTTTAAAGGCCGTGCCCCAGATTTGGCCCTGTGAAGACGTATTTTGCTCCAGTTTAAATAGGTACGAGGCATAGCATTTTCACATCATAGAAATGCTTCCCTCTCCTCTTTTTTTTTTTTTTTCCCTAATGTAAATTTTGCAACGCTAATTCCTTTCATAAGAGACGTAGGGATAAGTGGTGGTTTACAGTTCAACCTTCCCCTGGTGCCCATAAATATTTATTGTTCCTTGCCCTGTTTCAAGGCCCAGATGAAATTCATCTTCCTGGGGGGAGGGAGGGGTGGTGGTGGTGGAGAGGGAAGGGATGTGGAAGGGCGAACATCATCTTTAAAGTATAAATGTGAAGAAAACGAAAACAGATGCGTGGAGAGGAAAAGAGAAGCTGGTGGGAACACGGCGGGGCTGGAGCACATTTTCCCTGGGAGTCGGCCGTGCCGCGCACTTCCTCGGGCTGCCCCGCGGGCGGAGGGCTCCCTGCGGACACACTCCCGGCAGGAGCGGGGAGCCGCCGAGGCGAGGGCGGCATGGGAACGGGCCGGCTCCCGGCCGGGTCCCGGACGACACAAGTGCACCGTCCGCCCTCTAGTCAAACCTCAGTCCCTCCCAGCCGGAGAGGAAAATGCCTCCCACCGGCAAAGCCGAGGCACGGCCCTCGCCCGGGCAGCGGGGCAGCGGCCAGGGCAGCCCGGCTCCGGCGGGCACGGCCGTGCGAGAGCTGCCCCTCGCAGGCGGGCGGCAGCGGGGAGCAGGAGGGGGAGGAGGTGCCGGGAGGGGCACCGGGAAACTGTAACTCATTGTGGATGGGCTGGACTGGCCGGGGTGGCGAGCTCTCGCAGGCCAGCACATCCATC
>VZTB01006415.1:316077-326173 GCA_013397245.1 Thryothorus ludovicianus
GGCTCCGGCCAGGGCTCCGGCCAGCGCTCAGTCCAGCGCTCAGGCTAGAGCTCCCAGCGCCGCCCGCACCCCGCTCTGCCCGCCGGGCCCGCGGGGATCCCCAGCCTAAACCCGCTCCAATCCCTGCGGCTGCGCTCGAGCTTAGTTTAATCCCATCCTGTCCGGTCGCATTAAAGGCCGCGTTTGGTCTCGCATCGCCTCTAAATCAGGCGTAGCACCGCCGGCTCCAGCAGTCCCCGTGTGTGCGAGGGAAGAACCGGGCCCTGGGGCTTTCTCCAGCCCTTCAAACGGAGCACACCAAATGCTCTTTTCCTTTATTTTTTTTTTTCCATTTTATTGTTAAGGAAACTTCCCAGTCTGACCAGTCACAAGACTCTGGTGGAGAGACCCGTCAGCGAGGCACCAGCTCAAGCTGTTTCATGAATAAATGGCTTTATGGGACTGTGCATCTTAGACTTTGCCATGGAAAACCTGGGGTCAAACTGGTGAGAAGCTCCCTTGCTGCCCACTGTCTTAAGCCGTGGCCTTAAGAGCTGCAGAAAGCCAAACTGCCCGGGCACTGCGCCAAATCTCCGTTCGCTGCTTGTCCCCCACCCAGCTGGGACGCTGGCACAGGACAGAAAGGCGCTGGCTTCGATGCGGTGCCTGATACGCATCAGCTGCAACACCTCCTCATGTCACGGGGCCTTCGCTCACAGCTCCCGCTCTAAACTTCCTGCACTTTGTCTGCTTAAAGCGGAGCCAGAGCGCTGCTTTAGTGATGCGGGCGGTGAGAGTGATTTGTCTGATTTCAAAGCTTTTGCTTGAAGGATTTTGGTGTTTTTTACTTTTTTTTTTAGAGGTTGGTTTAAATAGGCATTTTGAAAATATAGGTAGTAGCACTTGTTAAATACATGCAATTTTCTCAACATGGCAGACCATTTATATATGATAGAAATCTATCTCTGACACGTTTTCCACATAATTTCCAAATTTTCATCAAGAAAGGATTAATATCCCTATACTTAAAGAAATGCACACTCAAAAGTTCAATAAAATATTTGTCCAAGCACTAATGGCATCATTTTAAGCTCTGTCACTCCTGCAATACCATCTCAGGAGGGCTAGTACAGACATAATGATGATTTCATTATGATGTCTATATCTTGATATAGCATGGCAGTAATGTCTATTACTAGGATATGAGAAAAGGAAGAAATACACAAAATCTGATAAATTCACTTCTCAAATTTCAGAAATTATTACTGAAAGCATTTCTTGCAATATTTAAGTGTTTTCCAGGAACCCTCAGCTTCTGATAACAAGCCAGTCCTGTTCCTGTTCAATCGTGTGCTAGATCTGACAGGATGAGATGCCAGAATGATTCCCACTACCTCCAGTATGAAATATGACATGCACAGTGTGAAAGGTGGCTCTCATGTTTATGAATGAGCATATCTTGGCAGAATCAGGCTCACCTCCAGCACTCTGATCTTTCTACACGTGTAATCAGCACTATCAGCCTGGCATTTTCCTAAACGATACCTCTGCATTTTGAGGACTGCATTTTTTACTCTCAGCATTCATGCACATGGAGGAGCTGCAACTATTAGCAGCTGATTTTAAAGGATCTTCATTGCAGCCAGCAAGGGCGAGTGTTTCTGTAGCAAGGCAGGTGGGAAACCAGTGGAGGAATAAGCTTTAGAGTGATGTTTGCAGTGTAGCTGCTGCATTCTTAAGAAATAACATCAGGCTTTCACTGGTGTCTGGAAAACATCATTTGCCATGCAGGTACTCTGTCAGCTGTTGCAGGACAAAGGACACTGGTGAAAGATTACATATGATGTGTCATGCTGAAAGACTACTGTTCCATCAAACTTTTCCACTTGCAGCAGTACATAGTGCTAGAAAACACAGTGAAAAAAAACCAAAAAACTATCAAAAACCTTGAAAATATGAAAACAAAGTATTACTCTCACCAATGAAGCACTCTCACCAATGCAGCAAGTCTGCTAAAATTTACAGAAAGACTGAAGTATTATATACCAGAGAAATTAATCCTGCATTAATTCTCAAAGGTGGCCATGCATTTGACAACTTTGTCGAATCATTCATTGTTGACTAAAAGAAAATTTAATACCTATTAGAAGGGAAACGTGGTATCCTCAGAAGATCTCTTGAAAAAAATTGTTGAGATTGCTGGTTTAAAGTGAACCCATTAAAAGATGAGTATAGGCAAGTCTTAAAAAATATTTAGGGATTAAAAATACTTTGCTGAAATGACAGCAGTCACAGCATACACAGCAGTATTTATGCTAAGTGGCTGCCCTTTATTAAATGATACAGATTAAAAAGGATTCAGCTAGTCAGATAACATTCAAATTATAATTGAATCTGAGCCAGAATTTCTAGATCCAGATACTCACTTAGATATTTATGGAAACCAAATCCAAATGTAACATGGTTTCATAGCTAACAAAAGAATAACAAGTAGCTGTTGCTAGTTACTGGACCTGTCATACATTATTAATTGTAGATTATCCTTGCCAACTCTCATGGTTGTTCTCTGCTCAGCTCTTACAATAATCAGTTTTTTCCTTGAAGTACTAGTTCTTGGAGTCTATGAATGTATACAAATCTCACCTCTCTGCCTGTATTCTTTTAGCATGTCTTAACAAATCCTCACAATAAAGTACTACATCTTGTGTGTACAGAGAGGGAAATTTAGGGCCTTGTCTTACTTCCTTTATAGTCTGCAGAGGAATTCCAGGTTTATTTTCATCATATTTCTGGCATGAGGAGACACAACCCAAACTGATTAAGATACTGCATCTTAATAAGATATTATCTATCAAGTAAGTAATAGTAAATGGCTGGCAGAGTGCTCTTACCATGTCCAAACTGTGAGGTACTTCTAAATTAAAGTGCCTGTTCTGCACTGACTATTCTGACATCAAGAATACCCGTGACTCAGGAGCTAAAGAAGGTCATAATCACAGCAGAATTAACAGCAGAATCTGAATCCATTCTGAATCTATATTTTTTAATCTGTAATTTAGTAGGTAAATGCTCTGTAATCTAAATGGAGTACACAATAAAGTACACTAGGCTTCTGGCCATGTAGAAAAAAACCCTACAAATATTGGTCCACTGATTCCACATTTAGTAAGGCAGAAATAAGCCCATTGTAACGGGAGATTGCCATAGGATCCGTATCTCCAGCTTTGCAAATGAGCATGCCTTGATGTTTAATTTTCCGTGAGTTCCTCTGCATTTAGGTACCAGCAGGAGACCATTATACTGTGACAGCACTCAGTTCTGATGACATTATCTTAAACTTTTCCCAGTTGTCCGTCCTCACCCCTGTTGTGCTGCCGTCATCTATTAACATTCCACTGACAACAATGAAAGATGTTAGAGCACAGCGCCTAAAGCTGGCAGCCGGGCAGGGGTGCTTTCACCTGGACATACATTTGGCACTAGCCACAGAGTTAATTAGCTGGATGATAGTGTGCCAATTCCTCACAAGACTTGTCTGAGATGCTTTGCACTTATAATTCGCGGATTCGTAGATTTTTATGGTCAGAAAAAATCATTAGGTCATCAGGCTCTCCTCTATTATAAAGGCCATACAATTGCATTCACTTCGTCCTGTTGTTAACCCAATTACTTGTGTTTCGCTGTCTTCCAAAAAAGACATCCAAAGACTTCAAAAGATGGCAAACCCACTTCTCCCTTGGAAGTTTATCCCTACAGCTAATCACCCTAAGTATTACACAACTAATGTAGGCTTGGGACTAATAAAGCTTAGTCCCCTATGGATTCGTGTTTCATGGTTGATTGACTTCGATGCCTAACAAGCTGTGAGCTCTGATTAAAGTTGCTTCCCATATACAGAACGATTTTCAGGTCTTTCCCCCAAGTCCTTGTGGATCCTCTGTGTGCTACTAATGTGACACCTCACATTATGACCCTGATGGTACTTCAGATCAGTATAGATCTCTCTGTCAGAATTGCTCAAAAAGAGGTTTCACCTATTCTTGACCAAATACTTTAATGAAAGCTGTAGAAACATAATTGCTTTCCAGACCTCACCCCACCAAGAGTGGCTGCAGAGAAACACCTTCAAAAGTTACTGGAGGCACCTGTCCAAATACATGCATGCACAAATACACATGGCATTGTTACTTGCATTTTTTTTTCTAAATAATTTTGCCTTATTTCTTTTAAATTGTTTGTTTCTGTCTTCTTCATTATGTTTTTATTCTCCTCCTCAGTATGGCTGTCATCTCCAAATCATAGTGCCCCTTAGCACCCAGAATCTGCTCTGAACTGAAAACATTAATGCACACTGTATTCTTTTTAATATGATGAACATCCTGAGTTACTTCTCTTTCTTATCCTATTGAGGGTTATTTTCACAGGTTGGAGCAACTTTTATTTCTCTTTTCTGTATTCATGCAAAATTTTTCCCAATACAGACATCATGATATGAAGACGGGCCCATATGCCCTACCCTACTGTTTTTCTGTATTTTTCCAAATATCTGAGCTGGTCCAATAAACAAAAATGCATCCCTTGCTACAAATCTTTCTCATATCCTTAGACCACTGTAGTTACAACAACATTGCTAAGAGACAGGAACAGTATGCAGTGTTTTCAGTGTTAATCTCCCCAGTGTCAGATAGAGGTAAAAACACCTCCTTATGCTTCTCACAACTCCCCTTCTTATATATCAAAGGACCACATCAGTCTTTTCCCAGAACATCTCACTGGGAACTCATGTTGAGTGACTTGTCTTCTTTGACCTCTAAATCCTTTCCAGAGCTTTCTAAGACACAGTCTTCCTATTGTTCAGAGAGAAACTGCTAATGTTCCCCCAAAATACTATACATATTACGCTAGAAGAAAGGTTTGTTGCAAACAATTGTTTTGGACAGCAAA
This sequence comes from Thryothorus ludovicianus, assembly GCA_013397245.1. Classification (NCBI taxonomy): domain Eukaryota; kingdom Metazoa; phylum Chordata; class Aves; order Passeriformes; family Certhiidae; genus Thryothorus; species Thryothorus ludovicianus. Next base: position 321,001 of record VZTB01006415.1, read on the forward strand.
AGAAGGTCCATTGCCAAGTTTCCCAAAATCAGTGTAAGAAATATCCAACAGAAAAATGTTATAACTAGGAAGGCTGAAACATACTATACTAATCTTAATATGTCAAAATACCTGCTTTGATATTGTGGGAGAGATAGAAAGAGTAGAAATGGGAATTCACATGCTAATTTTGATGATTTATATTTGGAGAAAAGAACAGAAAAAACTGCTGCAAATGCAGGATTTATATTGCAGTACTGGAAATCAAGTCTTGTGTGTCTGAAACTAGTGAACTGAAATGAGTTGACTACAATTAACTGCTTGACAGTCTTTGAGAAAAACAGATCTATAACCACTGCAACCATGTTTAAATATTTGTTGTTTTGCATATTACTCAACTAAATTATCTTTTTCAGAATTCTTTTTATTAATCAGCTCCATCTCACCTAACCACTGTCAGTTTTGCTAATTAAAAAGTCAGCTGTCTGACACTATGTTCTTTTGCATCTACAATGAAATCTAATAAAGACTGAGGAGAAAAGTAGTAATTTTCTTGTGGGAAAACTATGGCTAACTTCCACTGGGTCATCTGACAAGAAAATAGCACTAAGTGATGTTGATTTTGGTGATTACATACCAGTTCCTGAGACAACCATTCTGCTTGTGGACCAGCTCCTTGAAGAGCCGTCTGTCTCCAGGAAAGGACTGAGAATGCTCAGCTTCTGTCAGATAAGAAGGAACTTGCTATGCCAAATCCTACCTTTGAGAAAATGTTTCAGGGAAAAACCTCTGAACACAAAATACAGTCAAATGGCTTTTAGAGACAGTTCTGTCTCTTGTACTGTATTTATCAAAGACATAGCTGGATTTAAAAAAATAATTATAAGGTGACAGTTAAGAAAAGTTCTTGTAGAAAAGAAGTGTTGACCAAGTTGCTTTCAATTGAAGCCTGCAGACAAGAATAATTTTACATTTAATCTTTATTGCAGCAGTCATAATAAAGCAGTAGCACAATGCACTAAAGATTTTCTTTTTCTTTATACCTTGTTGAAGAATTTGCAGATGTCCTTCAAGGAAAATGAGAATCAAGACTTTTAATTGTGAGAAATTAATGGCTATCCTCTGTTCTGATGAGTTCAATGGTTGCAGAGATCTGAATCTGCAAACACTAACACATAGAAATTACATATCTGCATGAAGTTATTTTCATTATCAGAACCCAATATTAGCTTGTTTATACAGCTTTTAAAAGTAATCGACAAGCCTAAGGAAAAAAAAAAGAAGTTAGAAAATGTCTAAACCTGAGGCAATACATAAATCTGCTGATACTGCAAAGTCAGCACTCAGTGAATCCATGAAAGATGAAAGCCAAGGGAGGCAAACTAGGCTTCCAACTATGGAAGTTAATTAGCCCTATTTTTAGTTAGAAGGGAATTTCTGTTTAAAATTCACCCAGGTTTTAGGTTACAATGATTTAAGGTTAAGACCCCAACCCCCTCAAAAAAATATACGTACATGGTAAATTTGTTTTAAGGCATTCTACTGGGAAAGAAAAGCAACTTTATAAAATACTAAGGCCGCCTTAAGGATTCATCCATATATTCTTTCCAACCATACAGGAAAAAATATTTCCCATGAGATTACAAATAAAGAGGGATTAATTAGTGAGATATAATTCTTAGGCATTGCACAATGCATTCATGTCCCTCAAGTCAGCACATTTTGCTGAATGATATTGTCAACAGCATAGGTTCTTACTGGCCTAAATTACATAAGCGTGATACCTCTCAATTTCAAGACTATATTAATCTTAAGGGATTTGAATTTGTATGCAGGAAAAGGAGACATCCGTGATATGATACAATTTCTAATGTGGGTTCATTCCTGACTTGAACACTTTTTAGTTCTAACTACTGGTAATGAACATGGTGGGGGATTTGCTTTTGATTTTCTCAGTTTTGGGAACAAGCCCAGTGAAAAGAACATCAGTGCAAGCTGCAGGTGCACATCCCCTCTAAAGATGTTAAACTAGAAGAAAAGCTGTGATCCCCCTGAGATAAATGCAATGTTATAATTATAGGAATATTCTAAATAGTAAAGGGGGAAAGTTCTGGTACAATCTTCTGAGAGGAAAGCAAAAATTTTAACATAAATTTTAGATGAAGTTATATTGGTTCATGAAAATGCCATGATTCTCTCTGACAGCAGAGGAGTGTTGCCCTGGAGATCTCCTCCAGTCCCAGATTCCTGTATTCATTGGAAAGAATCTATTGACATTATTGTAGATGGGAGCTGAATTTGTCTTGAATTTGACTGGAAACCTGCCTCTTCAGATACTGAGGTCAGATTTGGAAATACAGCCTTAAACTCTTCTGCTTCTTTAGTCATGAAATAGGTATGCCAGTTATGCACTATACTGGGTGAAACCTTTATATGTACATTTGCAAATAAAACCAGTGACAGGGACAGAAGAATGCCATGTCTCTCTACTGTGCCTAGACATGGTGCCATTTGAACACAAAACAAAATACATAGCAAGGATGTTTGTGAAAGAGGAGCCAGTCCTCGCAGTCATTGACTGACTGAAGAGAAATCTCTGGCAGTCTTTAGTTCGGGTTCTCAGACAGCTCTAAGGAAATCAAGGGTAGATATCTTTATCATTAAGCAATAGAGCTCGAAGGGAAAAGAATATACTTGTGAATATCATCTCTCTAACCATCTCTGATGAATTAACTGTCTTAATCCCTTTTCCCACTCCTTTTTTCCACCCATCCTTTTTTTTAGGTGACTACGCCCTTTCACCTGCTTCACCCTCACCCTTGCCAGCTTCAGCACTTGCAGCGATTCAGAGAGCCCTGCCAGCAATCTCCCGCTCCACTCACTGCTGAGCTGCCCCACCTCCCATCTGCTGCTCCACGGCCCGTGTGAAGGCACTGGGGCTGGCAAGGAAGCAGGTGAAACACTCTGAGAAGGCAGACAGAGGGAAGCAGCAGGTTCCCAGCTGCTAGCAGACAGAACAGGACTTCACTTTTCTCCCACGAGACCTGAGCAACCCATAGCTAGCTGGAGTTGCCCTGCAGTCACTATTCATTTTCCAGAGACATCAAAGGTATAGCAAGCTACGTTTTGCACTGCTTCTTCAAAAAAGAGTAAGATGCTATTGAGAAATCTAGTAAATGCACTGCATTTCCATGATAAAAATTGTAATTGCCACTGAAGTGGTGTTTAATAATTTTAAACAAAGCTCTGAGGCATTCCAAGAAAAGAAATATAGGACAAAGGATTCTTCTGTAACATAACGCAAACCCCTCACTCAATAATATGTTAGTGAAATTTATGTAATTAATTAGTGGAACTTAATGAACATTTAAATAAACTGTGCCTTTGGCTATTACAGGGAAATATTCTGGTCAATGAATGCAATCAAGCTAGTTAGGGAACGGTAAGGATTTCTTTTTTTCTTTAAAAAAACATGAAAAGTTATCTACTAAAAAATTATGTCTAAAAAATGAAGAATAAATACCTGGTGTTTAGTGTTTTTGTCTGAGGTCACTCTCATTTAGAAGCTCACTAGCTCATTGCAATTACAAATGAAAAGCTTTACACTGATACTCATATTTGGGGAGGTAAATACCTGCACTGCTGGCTCCAAACCAAACCAGGCTTTAGACAAGTGGTTCTTGAGACTACAGCAGCAAAGTTCAATGTATACTCAATGTATATGTTGATAGCAACAACCACACACAACATTTCACAGAAAGTCACATTTGCCCAAATATTCTAGGGCACTACAACACCTTTTCCTGTGATCTTGAATTTTTCCTGGGATCTTGAATTATAAACATATAGATATTTTGCCAAATTTTATTTTCCAGTCAAATTACTGGAAACAATGGCCAAAAGTTGCAATACATAAAGGAAAATATAATGTCTGAGTCCCGTTGGAAAGGTCTGTCAATAGCATCAGTTTAGGTAGGAATTTCAGCTGGGACAAGCCTCCTAGCCTTTTGCTGGAGTAACTAACCATCTCAGCTAAAATCATAAAACTTTCTGGAATGCCAAGGTACATGAAGAAAATTTAGATATGAATCATGTTTATTTAACTTTTATTTAAAGATAGCAATAACGCCTTTGCACTCTTTGGCAGCCTAGGGCTGCTTACAAGTTACACCTGTAACTCCCATTACGTTAATGAGATTATACCTACTCATTAACCTCTAGTGTATTAATGGCTAATTATGTGTCTTATTATTTAAAAGTGGATGCCCCATACAGGTTGTGTGGGGATAGGACGGCTGAATATGAGTAAAGGTTTAGGTGTGTGAAATGAAAAGGTAAAGCTGTATCTACAAAGGGTTCTTAGAGGTTAAATATTTCACATTAGGAGGATATTCATTACATTATATATAGATTAAACAAATGTGCAGGTGGAATAAAGACAAAGCACTGATATTGTAACTTGCAGCAGGCATTTGCTTCAAAGATGCTCTTGGTATCAGGGTGAATTTCTTTAGTGCCAGTTTCATCCTCTCCTTAGAGCACTCACATGTACCCTATAGCATGTAAAAGCACATGATGTGCTAAAAAATAATCTATTCCTGGCTTGTCTTCTGAGACAGTATTAAATTCAGTTCATTTTGACTGAATTATACAAAATTTGCAGCTACAGTCCTTTTTCAGAATAGAGGTGAAATCTGCTGAGTAACATACAGCTATTTGACGCAATTATTTTGTGTAGGAGAAGAAGAGTATATTTTAAAACATTTCAAGTAGCGATACTATTTACCCATTTAAATGTTTAACAGTGTTTCAATGTGAAGTGTTTTGATTCCTGGATTAAAGAAAAATTTATTTTAAAATTCTCTTGAAGTTACTTCTCATGTCATAAAAAATCTTCCTCAAAATCTTATCCGACCTCTTGTTATTAATTTTTTTGTTTTCTGAAAGTGCTGGAAAGCCAAATAACCCACTCTACAAAGTCCTTTTTCTTAAACAGAACTTCTCAGACAGGGCTTACCCTGCTGAACAGCATTTAATCACTACCACCAAAGCACAGTTATGGTGTCATGCAAAAGATAGTGTCACTGAGTCTCTAGGTATGAGAAAGATGATTTGTTTGACTTGATTTTTTTTTTTCCTAATAGCACTGAGAAATCCCTTTAGGCAAGACCCTTTTTTTTTTTTTTTTTTTTTC
>VZTB01006415.1:326181-337944 GCA_013397245.1 Thryothorus ludovicianus
TTTTTCTCTCCTTTGTTTTAATTTCTCCTTAAGCAAAAAGGAGTGGGACTCATTTGTTAGGTGTGTGAGACTTTGCAGGTCTGGTTTTACAATACACCATTTAGTCTTTGGTGAGGCTTGTTAAACCCTAAAAGAAAAGTCATGCATTGACTGAGTGACGCCACCCTGAGGTTGATTCCCAAGGGAAAGTAAAGATCTGGTCCTGCCTTACAATCATTAGGGTGACCGAGAACACCTTCTAGCAAGTGATAGCGCACCCAGCCTTGGCAAGCTGCGTCGTAACATTAAACCCAGCGATCTAATTATTCACTTCTAATATAAAGGGCAGGGTTCCCTGGGAAATCAGGAGCAGGGCTGAGAAATACATTTCACAATACAAACGGAGGCAGTTTGTCAAGACTCTAACCTGGGAAAATTAACTTATGAAGCTGTCCTATGCATCCAGTGTGCCCAGTTCAGAATAATTTGACATTTATGCAGGGAGGATCTTTAAAGCACTAAATTATCAGGCTTGAACACCTTGTTTGAAATATCACTTTAATTTGTTGTGGCTCAGAGATCTTTAACTTCTTATTAATTATGGAGATACATAATGTAAATATATACATAAGTTAAGCACAGGAATTTAAACTAAGCCCTACTGACCTGTGAACATAAGAGAAAATTATAGGTAGAACATATCTTTCATATAAGCCAATGAGAAAGTCAGCAGCATTCAAGATGGCATACAGACTTTTCTTCAATGTCAAACTTCATTTTTTGTGATCATTTCTTCATTTTTCCTTTATTCTGTGCAACCTTGTTTGTTGCCAGGTAAAAAGTTTTTGCTATGTAAAGATACACATTTCCAAATATATCCTTAAATACAAACCGAAAATATTTGCATCTTCATTCATTTATACACCTACAACTTTGGATTCTTTTGCAAAAGAATAGCTACACATGCCAAAGAAGTGACTGTTCTATACCTCTGTGCAGAGAAAAATGGATTTTTCTGCAAGTATATTTCAAAGTGTGGAATAGTTGAACTGCAGCCTAAGTAATTACCTGAACAGTCTACTGGGAATGCACATATTAGAACAAGTTGTAAAATAACCTCTTCCAAATAGCTATTAAAAACAAAATTACAGATCCTGGGCCAGATTCTCAGCTGTTACAAATTGGTGGCTGTTACAAGTCTCTGACTTCATGTGTGCAAAGGTTGAGCTCCAAGAGAAATTTTACAGTAAAACTACAAATTACTGAAAAATGAGGTTCAGAGTAGAAGCACAGGTGGTATTCACACCATCTCCTTCAAATTCTTTTCAGCATTTAGCCTAGCTTCTCTGGATCGTGCCTGCCTCCTCTACACTGGCAGTATGAGGAACCTGGGTTCCTCCAAACTGCACCATAACAGATGCCTAAAATAGAATCAGTCAGACAACGTAAATGCCCTGAATACCACAGAAAGGTCATGTCTTCTGTCAATATATCTGAATTGCTAGAGAGACTCTGCTTTCAAGAAAAAAAGAAAAAAAAAGTGTCAAGCTTTTTCATTGTAAAGGTTGTGGTTATTTGCAAAAACAAATCAGTTGTTGTTCCAATTTCTGCATCATAATTTCTCTGGGATTCTTTTAATTAAAAAGTATCCTGAATATTGTCTTGCTGTCTATAATAAGAAAGATTCTTATTTCCTTCTTTAGTGACAGTCTAAATCTAGTTTAGTAACCAACTGACTAACACAGGGAAATCCCAATCTTTCAGCTCCATTGTATAATTTATACAATATGTTCAACACTTTCCCACATAATAAACGTGGGAATCCCTTACAACCAGTCCAAGGTCTGAGGTTTTTTGTATGAATCATGTTCGCTGCATCCTGGCTTAACCACACCCCCAACTACTTCTGCTGGGAGCCAAAGAGTTACTGCAATCATCAGTGGCAGGAGATACCGTGTGCAAAGGCATTATTTACAGCAGGATGCAGTGAAGATGAGAGACAGAGACAGATAACTTTATCTCAGGGGTTACCTGGGAAAGACTGCTCTAGGTCTATTTAAAAGAGTAACTCTAAATAATGAATAAATTAAGAGATATTATCATTAAAATATTACTTCTTGCTATGACAAATCTTTCATGTAACCCTTAGCCAGGTTCTGTTTATTTAAGGTGATGCTCATTTGAATAGTTTGGGAAAGAAGTGCTTTCACTGTACCTGTTATTCAATTTGACAGTTCTTTGCAACATGGGAGAGTCATGTTTGAACTTGTACAGAGAAATGTCATTGTCTTGTCTTAAGATATTCAAGATACTTCAGATAATGTTCACATGCATTTAGCCTCCCTGAGTGGAAAATTAATGTCTGGCAGAAGTTTTTATGTAAAGGAGAGGACAAATGACAACAGGTTGTCCCATTATTAATGCAAAACTGGCAGTTTTAATCAGTCTTCAAAAATGACTGTATAGTTTCTGAGTTGTGCTCTGTACTGTGAATCCAGCTAGACAGTTGCCTGTAACATAGATGTCTCCACTGTACATTTATTCCTATTGCTTAGAGCCCTCATGCACAAGCATAGCACAGAAATAATCACCTCTTGGTCTTTTCTCTGTCAGACATATTTCACTTTTTTTATACTGTGTTGTCAGATGAATCTCAGCTCCACCTATTGCAATCAGGAACAAGAGTTTGCCAAGGATTTAGGCACTCACTCAGCTCAAATCTGACCACCTGACTTGGACTTTTGCTCTGAGTCATGCTCTGGAAGAACCTCTGAGATAGAACACCTGTCTGTTGACTCCAGAGGGAACCAAATCTAAAGGCCAGTCAGCTAACTCAGCCACCTAAGTCAGAAACTGGATTGTGAATGTTAAATAAAGCCACTTACAGATATATGGGGGTAAAAAATTAAGGGCAGAAATAGTTGGGTGCTACATTTGTAAGCGTGAGTTTTTTAGAGTGCTTTCCTCTCACTAAAAGTAGTTTTTGAAGTGGAAGGAGGAATTCATAAAAGGAATTGCTTTTGCACAATTATGCAAAGATGCACTAGTCACAATCCAACCACTTGTTGAATATTACAAGTTTGCCATGTCTGCATTCACTGCGTGAAGGAAGGAGGTCCAAAGTAGGGATCCTGAGTTTGGTTCTTATCTTCATCACTGATGCAGTTTGTAATACTAAGCAAGTCAAGTAAGTGGTGTCAGGTAGGCATTACAGGTTTTCCCACATCACAGAAATGCTGTTTGGCTGAATTAATTTATGCTTATAAAGCACTTAAACTTTTTTGAGGAGTCAATGTAGTAGTATGAAAAGGAATTTCTCACAGGTTCCAGAGGTGCTGGGATCCAGAGGAACGGAGGCAATTAATCAGTGTTCTTACAGAGTGAGAGCACTGTGCCTCTCTGAAAGACAAGCATACACAAAAGTTAAGAAATTGTTTATTCCAGCCGTAATAGGAAACTTTTGTATATATTTTCTCTGCTTACTCAGAGGCACTTTAACATCTGTCAGGCCAGGCCTAGCACTTAGCACACAGATCTGAGGACAGAAACACATGCCCCATTTCCTGATAGCAGCTCGCCCGCCACTGCTGCCAGACTCAGGGACCAGGCATAAGACACCAGGCTCAGTTCCACCAGAGTGTAGTTGGGCTTCATGGACCAAATCCAAATTTGTGCAGGTGTAAATGAGAGCCACACAATCTGTTCCATGCCTTTAATAAAATTTCAGTTCTGATTACAGGGCACTCCCTTTTAACCATTCAAGAAAGGATAAGGACTGAAGCCAAAATCCACTCACCTTCCATTCCTTGCTTCTTTGAGGCATGCAGTATTTCAATCAGAATCCTCATCAACAGCTCCAAATGTCATTCCTACCCCTTCCCATTCAGACAGTGCCAGTCAAGTCAAACAGCAATCACCACAACATTTAGAGTCGTTCAGGGGAAAAGTGTTTAAGGGCATCCACTCCTTTCTTTTAAATCCCTGATTTCAGTCAAAATCTCTTCAAGCTCTGCAATAGAAAAATTGCATCTTTCACTCAAACACCACCAACTCATTCTTCTTTCTTGTATTTAATCATAATTTCTGTTCACTGAGTTGTTCTTTCTCCTGGGTTTATACACCTGTGCTCCTCTCCACTTTTGCTCAATCTTTAAGCATCTGGTAACATCCAGTGCTGCCAAGTTTTCCTATGAGAGCAAGCACACTCAGAGGCCAATAGTGACAGTAATCACTGTAACAGACAATTTCAAATATTGTGTGTTCCTCTTACACTATAGGGAATGCTTTCCCAGCCCAAAGTGGAAAAAGAATAAAAACTGAAAACCTTAGAACTATCCAAAAATATGGATTTTCAGCTAGTCAGGAATGATAATTCAGTGTTGTGGGTTTTTTTTTCATTCCTTTCACCTACAGACCCCTACATGCATTCACACATCTATACTTCAGAGCACTTTATCACTTCAGTCATAATTTAGAATTTTTAAAATGCATGCAGTGCAAGGCATGGCAACTGATTGCAGTCTGTTTCTATCACCCAAAGAGTCTGGAAGCATAATCAGTGTTGTATTCCTTATCTGCTGTATTTCCTTGTCTCCTTTTGCACCCTGACAGAGGATTAATCACCTGATGGGAATACCACAGACTGCAGAGATCTGGTGGGAAATATATTTCTGAATGACTTCACACTAGTCAGAAGTTCATGATGTCTATGATTTATTGTCTCTAGTGAATTTCTCATTGCTTTTGAGAATTTAAACTAGTTCAGCTGCTCCTAGTGATGAGGCACAGAATGCAAATACAAGGCCACGGTAACTCTGTGAAGCTCATGTTTGGAAAACAGCTTTTCCAAAATATGCAGAGAAATGATGAGTTTAGACCTAAGGAGGAGAAGAGCAACTTACTTCTCAGCTGTTTCCACATTCTCTTCTGGTTGTGCTGTAAAGACTTATACACTGGGAAAAAATGTAGAACTGGCCAAAATCTGAAGTCCTCCTTCAATTTTCATCACATTTTTACAAGGCAAACTACCTCTTAGCATACTTCCATGTAATAAGATACACATATGGAAGAGCAGAAAGAAAAACAAGGCCAAGATGTCAGGACTGCTCTTCAGCATATTCAGGATGTACCAACTGAAAGCTGAAAATGAGAGCAGCTCAGGTAACAGACCCTGTTGGACAGATGGGGTTTATATACCCCAGGAGGGTAGAAATGCTCAGCAGGATCATTCAAAAGCAAAGGCAGATGGCAACATCATACAAATTCTACCCTGAATAAGGATTTCAGGTTCAGAGCCTTAATCTGAAGGAGCAAATATAGCTTGTCTGCCATCACTCAATGTTTCAACTAATTTTTAAACATTTTTATTTCTTAATATCTTTCTCACTGTTCCTCCTCTTCAGCCTTGAATATGGTTAGTAATTTCTTTGGGATCACAAAACTATAAAAGCAATGTTTACTCATACAAAATAAACACTTAACATACTATAATCTCTAAATATACTTCTGAAAACATACAGTATCTTCTTCGGCCCACAAAGACTTTAAAGGCTGTCTTCACTGAGCAATGTGATCAAAAGGACTAAAAATATTTAAGATACTGGCAGTGTTTTAAGTTAAAAAGAAAAATTCATATGAGCATGCATGCATGCAAGCAAGGGTCTGACTACTGACTGGTCTGCCCTTGTGTAAATGGCAGAAACCCCTACTGTTCTGATATGAGCCACTGCAAGTGACAATGCAAAGTACTGGAAAACTAAGGTTATCAAAAAGTCAGTAAGCTAGTAAGTCAAGCTAGTAAGTCAAGCAGCTGTTTATCCATAGTCATATCTCTATAAATACCAGAGATTCTCAAATTTGAGGGCACAACAAAACCAGAGAACTGTCCTAATGCTTGACTTAGGAGAAAAGAAACACTGAGATGAATAATTGGCTAGGATTTCTTCCCTTGGTCACTCCCCTAACAGTCTGGATGTGCCTGACCTCCATTTTGAGAATTTATGTGTTCCCTGAAACGAAGTTTCATCTCCTTTCAGCTATCACATTCACCTCTTTCAGAAGGTTTGCTTTGCCCAAATTCTTTGACAAGGAGTGAGTGAAACCTCAACCCCACTGAAGGCTGTGGGAAATTTGCCATTCACTATAACAGAGCCAGGGTTTCAACAGAAAGTTTATATCGGTAGAAGAGCAGACTGAATCCAGTCCAGTGTTTGTGAAGTGCTTTGAAGTAAAGAGTGTTGCAGCACAGAAAGTATTGGTATTATTTCTATTACTATTGAGTGCATAACAGAGAAGAAAGGTAGAAACCTCAGAGTGAACTGGAAGGAAACACTGATTCTGGAGAGCTTTCTCAGAGGTCACTACAAGGCATTTTTCGAAACAGTTTCCTTTAAAAGTGTCTAGTAAAATTCTCTTTCAACCTAAGTACTTTCTTGGCATGTTAATCAGAAGCAGATCTTCCTACCAAACCCAGCCACCCTTATGGAAAGTCCTATCTTTTCCTTTACATACTTTTCCTGAGTTTTATTACTGGTCTCTAAAGATTAAGTGAAATACTCCACAGAGAGCCTTTTTTTTTTTTTTTTTTACCACAAAAGCCCACGCTGGAAGGGAAAAATCTATGTTTTGCTTTCAGCCTGTCTGTTCTTCCTCTGAACTACAGTGTGGCCCATGCACTGCACTGGCCCATGGAAAAGAAAGCCTGGGATCCAGTATTGTTGGCAATTATAAGCTCTTCCATTACTTGTGGTTGTCGTGTATTTATTACCACCAGACAAGACAACGGTTGGTCATCAAGGAAAAAAAAGCCCTCTCCCATGATCTCATTAACTAGTTTATTCTGCCACAGACTCATTCAGAATTCTTTTCAAGTTACATGGACAACACTGCAGTCAGGAAATGTGTTAGCTGCTACCAAAGGAACTAACATTTGGGTCTTGGCTGTGGCTTGCCCCAGTATTCTCAGATCACAGTCCCTCAAACATCTTGCTTATTGGAAAAAAACGCTCCCTGTAGGGTTCAGACACCCAGGGACTGATCTTCAACTGGTGCAGACTGTCAGGGCTCCCTTAACCTCAGGCAACCCAAGGTTTTAGGCTTCAGAGGATTTATCAGCAACTCAGCAGCTGTGAGAAGAGCACAGCGTTAGGTCAGAGAAGGAACAGGCCAGCAGTTGTGAATCAGCCATTGGCACACTCAGCTCAGCTGAGAATTCCCAACCACAGCCTACAGAAGGGAGTTGTTACATCTTGATTAATTTCAAATCACAGTCTTCTTTCAATCTCTACCTTTTTTGGTTATCTCAGTGCACAGCAATGGTCCCAGCGGTTGAGATCTGCACAGTTGTGTTCTTGACTCCAATCTTAATCGTGGCCTGCAATGGAAACAGTGACAGATTACTCCTATCAGTCAACTAAAAAGAAAGGACAAACTTGTACAGCCTTCTAAACTTAATCAACTACACTACAAGCCAAATAAAGGTGGTGCTACAAAATATGCTATTAAATACTTCACTATCTAGTAGGTATAATTGCAGCTACAAAGAAATTTGAAATACTGCAAATTAGGAATCTTCCAAAAACAGTTTCTTCTTCTGTTTCTTAACTCAGATGTCACTTACTCACAAGCTATTGCCACTGAGACACAGTACATTAGCACTGAATTAATGCACCTATGCATCTTCATGGAATCTGGAATGGATCTGATTTCTACATGAACAACTGTGATCATATCTGTCTACATGCAATCATGTCAACACCTCACCTGATGCTCATACAATTATTTTTCAAAAAATCTCTTAGTCTCTCAGTGCTTTAGAAAACGAGACCACTTCTTTGTAAACTGAAATATGGATCTAAATGCCCAAATTTATACAGATAGATTTTAAAACACTGGCAACAGTGAATAACTGCATTAACAAGAGCAAACACAAATATAACCATCTATTTAAGTATTTGCTGCAAATATATATGTATTCCCTATTTAAACTTACCAGGAAAATGTGGTATATTCAGATGTAACTTTTCAACCAATAAACACATTCCTAAGGGAAGACATGGCATTCTTTTCCACCACCTATCACAGTCAAACACACCAGCTGCATCTGTTCAGGGCAGTTCATATCTCACTTAGCACTACTTTTCACGGCCTGTGACATAAAAATGAAGGTACCTGGGCTCATTCTCCATTCTCAGGAAGATCCACAACACTGCACAGATCAGTATTTCCTTCATGCCGTGCTGCTCTTAAGCATCCATGGGTGATTTCAACGCATACTGGTTTTTGACTCCAACAGAACAGGCAGACAAGGGGAGAATTTAGAAAAGGAGAAAGATGGACAGGGTATTGATCTGTTTTGGTGCCCTCAAAAACCACACAGGCATCTTGGACTAGAGAAACTTAGCAAAAGGGATAGGTTAGTATTTTACCACTCTCTGAAATCAGCTGTAACATCCTTATGGATTTAAGGGGGTCGGGATTTCACTCACTCTGTTTTTTCTTGACAGAGAAAGTCTAGTGGTTTGCTAAATTTAACTTTTAGTGGGGCTACTTCTTCATTTTCTGGAATTTGGGGCAGCAGGAGACCTGGTGCTGCTAAAGCCCTTTGATGTGCCAGCCCTCTGCAGCTTCCACGTCCGCTCTGGCTCTCGGGTCACACCTGCCCACAGCCCCTCGGCTGAACAGCACCTCACAGCACATCTTCCCTGCCTTCCCTCCTGCTGCAAGCACACAGGCACCCTCTAGCCATGCACCTCACCTCCTCAGCAGCTCTGGAGGCCTGTGGTGGGTCGGCTCCACTGATCAGCTGGAGATTTTTGTTTAGAAGGCTTCTTTATGCTGTTTATGCTGCTGTCAACACCACAAACCTAACACTGCCACCTCGTTGTTTACATACCTCCACTCCAGGACACCCTCTGCTAACACTGCCCAGTGTGTGAGGGCGCAGCTTCTCTTTTTAATTTTTATAAGGTTTGTTAACCGCATTGCTATAAGATATTCATTCAGATTTCACCCAAACAGACCTCTTGCTGTCAGCATTTAATTATGCTTGCATTCCTATGTAGAATAGAGTGTTAGCCAAAATAGAGCTTTTTATAGAAGATAAGGTCAGGCACATCTTTACAAGAAAAGGAAGCTTTGGAAGCTTCTGTACTTCTGACAAGAATAAATTTCTAAATGCAAGGGGGAAATGCATAGAATTGAGTTCTGCTGGTGATAAATCACAATATTGAAAGTAGTACTCTTTATATATCTTTATTTGGAGGCTTAAGGGTGCATATTTAATGTGTGTATATAAAATATGTCCTTGTAAGACAAGAAAGTCTTTTCAGACTTCCATTGAAAAATATTGTGCACTTATGATCACTCTTTTTAATGATCCACAGTTCAGAAAAGATTTCAACCAAGTTTTTCTCCCAAGCTGGGTATCAAATTATTTGACAGTCTTTTTCTCAGTTTGGCTCATGTATGTAAACATCTGGAGAAACATTATGTTCTGAGCTTAACCACAGATTTTATATCATAAGATAAGCTTACATTTTAAATACTAATTTAAAGTTTAAGATACTGAAATCTCATAAATTTAAAAGGTCCCTAGTCTTCCAAGTATAAATGTCCACTACCATTTCAAATAGTTTTAGAAGAATAACACAATCCTTCGAACAAAAATACCAGACCCCACTGTGTTTAGATTGATGGAAACTGCAGCAAACCTCATACAATTATTCCTCACCAACATGAGTCTTAACTCAATTGTCAAGTTTGCTGTCACCTCCAATCTAGATTCCTGTGAAAGATCATGCCGATCTAATGTGTTGGCTCAACTTTTCTTGTACTGGGACATTGTGGTTAACTTCAGATCTCCAGCTAGCATTCTCAGTAACCACACTGAGAGGCAGAACTGAAATCACATTGAACAGAGCTATTTCCATGATAATAGCTTTTGAAGAACTTGTGCAAGTTTCTGGATGATAAGAAACTGCATCAGCTATTTTGGTTCTTGATTTGGTCACATTAGATGCAGTTGAACAGAAATCAAGTATCAGTTAACCTGATGCTGCTCCAGAAATCTATATAGAGTACAATTTAGTGTTCTCAAAATGAGATTTGACAAGTTATTTTCTTGTGGCAAATTTGCCTCAACAGTACAATTTTGATTTGTTCAAAAGTTCCTACATTTCCAGTAGCATCAGAAATAAGCATCACAATAATTTGGGGGCTGATAGTTCATATGGATCACCCAAGTTTTTCTTCCTGAGACACCACTAGGAAATCAGAGCAGAATTTGGTTCACTATATTTTCACTTGCAAACATTTAGGCACGCTAAAAATGCTTCAGAGGAAGACAATTAATGAAGCATTTGCAATTAACTTCTTTTATTGCTGAGTACCGCCCCAGTACTGTGATGTAATTCACCTGTGCTGTTTGACCTAAAGGGGAATTTGGCAGTTGAAGCTGAGATGTTCTCACAGATCTGCCTTATTACCTAACTTTACCTACTGCTTCATTAGAGAAGCGTAAAATGATTTACATATAAATATAAAATCAATTTTATACAAAGCACTCTGAACAAATGTCTTCCACTATATGATTAAAAAAAAAAAAGACTTTTTATTTGGCTGGAAATGCTTTGATAAACAACAGGTCTCATTGACTACACCATTGAAAAGCTCTAATGAATTTTTAATATCTTTAGTTGTTTAACTGGATCTTATTGCAAAGAAGCTGAAGACACAGGAGCATGATGTTTCCTCCACTGGCACATTTAAGAAATCAGTAGAGGCATGCCAAGAAAATGTTTTCAAAACAAGGCTCCAAAACTGAACTCAGGGGAAAAAATAAAAAAGCATTTTGTCGTTGTTTCTAGAATTAAACTACTGCTTCTGATTTGAAATGCGTATTACCCTTACCTCAAACTGACTACACTTGGGTCTGTCCCTTACCTCCCTACTGGTATGATATTCCCTCTTTGGCTTGCTGACAGGTGGTAGAAACTGATCACATTTGTAAACAAATTAAAGATGAAAGATCTCTTGCTGCACTGTCAGTAGGACATAAATTCTACTATTATAATCCATGTGCCATTTCCCTATGAAGTTAAAAACTTGATTTCCAAGATGCTGACATGCTTCACTTCTAGCTACTACCACACAGGCCTGCCAGCTGCAGAGATCCTCCGTCTTCCCTGAGTAACCCCATACTGATCACCAAGACTGAACTGAGAAAGTTCACCTTGCATCATTTTGTCAGGTCCTTCATTTATTACCCATGTCCCCATGTCTGCTGCAGGTTTTAAATCTTATACGCAGTCCTGAGCCATAGGAACTGTAGCACAATGAGATGATAAATCATTATAGACTCCTCCAGCATTCTGCTGTTTTTCTGGTGACCGACCCGCTGTGCCTTGAGAAGTCCCCCAGCTTGCATGGAGGCTCTCTTGGCTGTTAAAGCTTCTGTATTACCATCACCAGCAGAACAATGGAGCTGGCTGCACATGCAGTGGGAACCCAGAGCACCACTGGAGGGAAGAGCCTCTCGCAAAGCTTGCAGAGCAGGGATCGTGAGGAGTGTAACACAATGAGGAGCACTAATGCACACAGGGGCTGCTGTGCCAGGGCTCCACTCAACAGGCTGCATCTCCTGGCAAAGTCACAGGGTAGGATTAGTGCTGATCAGAAAGACAAGCTACTTGCTCAGTTTCCTCATGTAAGGAGGAGAGGAGTATTACAGCAGGGACAGGAAAAGCATTAAAGCCTGCAAGGACATGAGAACTGTTTCCACACTAA
>VZTB01006415.1:337951-451059 GCA_013397245.1 Thryothorus ludovicianus
CATCTTCCAGCAATTTTTCTGAGCAGTGAAGGAGGTCTCAAAGTTCACTCGCCCATAGATTTCCCTGAATGAGAAATAACATGTAGAAAGTGAGTGTCTTCTTCCCAGAACACACTCCAGAGTGTTTGAGAATGTACCTCATCCTCCCCCACATTTGTTTGTTTTATCCATCTGTTATTGCCCCATATTTGATTATGAATTGAAAGCATTCTCCTGGAGCTGCACTCTGAGCTTTTCAAACTGAAGTGTTTGAATAAGGCTTGTCACTACAGGAAGGATACAGAGGGCATCACATTCCCCAGCTGCCTCCCATCACCCTTTCCCCCTCCCTGCACCTCAGGGCCAGCAAGCATCTTGGATGTAAAAGGGGAGAACTCTAAGCAGCTGCTACCTCTTCCCTGTTTCTCCTGCTGAGCAGCTTCCATGCAGGAAAGTGGCTCTGTTGCTTGATTTCAAGCTGGAGGAGCCTGAGGGCAAACAGAATGGTTCATTGGGTGTCTAAGCCTGCAGTGGCACATTAGTAGAGGATGGATTCCTCCCATCTTACACAGTCACAAAGGACAGGCATATGAGAGAGAGGTCATGTGGCTCCACGATTCTCCCTGCACCAGCCACAAGGCCTGGTTAAAGAAATTATCCTAATTTTTCCCAGATGAGTGTCCCAGGGAAATGCACATAGTCTTACAAAGCATTTCTTCTGGAAGACTGCAGAAATAGGATGTTCTGGCAGTACTCTAAAGTTGGGAAGCTCCCCGTCTTCTAGAGGACTTTCCAAGAAGGGGCATTTGAGGGTGATTTTCACTTCCTCTGCACTGGCTGAACTAACACATAACATAACCTGTTGAGGTCTTGGACTATAGAGGAGTTTCTTTGTTCCAGCCAAGTGTCCTGTAGAACAAGCTAAAACTCTTGAGCTCAGCCTATAGGAAATCTCTCTGACACTGTCAGAATGTGATAAAAACCATGGCAGCCAGCAGAGCAGAGCTGGGAGCCTCCACATTGTTTGTGCATGGTTCTTGAGTAAGAAGAACCTAAATCTTTTAAATGTATAGCCTATTTCTTAAGAAGTAGTTTGGGTTTTTTCCTGAATTCTCCAATAAGCCATTTGCATTTGATAATTTAACTGATATGAGGCTGTTTCAGGTAACAAATTTGCTGCTTTGTTCTTCACGACATGAGGAAATTTATTTTAAAAAGAAGTTTTCAACTTCAAAGCTTTATAAGCTGACACAAAACACAGCACATACACACACCACCCAGGCTCTGCATTTTAGCCATTTGCAGAGCCCACAAGCGGTGTGGAGAAGGCTGACAGCAAGGGCATTGAAAGAGCTTTTCTGTGTGGGCTCCTGCTGCAGCCAGATTAGATGAGGGAATTAGAGACAGGGTGCGGTTCCCACCTCGAATGCCTCTCCTGCAGTTCACAGACCTTCACACTGCCTTATTAACACGCACTTCCCTCTCTCCTTCCAAACATGCAAACTGCACCCTCTCCCAGGTCCCTCCTTAGCTTAAGGGTGCTGGCATGTTCTCTGCTGACTTTCTGGAACCCAGGGATTTCCAATTATTTCCACATCCTCCTCTTGTTTCTCTTCTAGCTGTGGTGCCTTTGGGCTGCCTGCTTGACTTCCCACTCCACAGGTCTGCAAGGCAAGGGCAGAAATGCCAAAATTAAGAGAGCAGAGTAATATATGCCCAAGCCAGAAGGGAAGAGGAACAAATATAAATTGCCTGGGGCCAGATCTCTGTATTCTCTCTATCTTGCTCCTTTCTACAAAGGCAGCCTTTGTGTCTCCTCAGGTTCTTGTTAAGCTTCCTAAAGCATCCAGCTTTGTCCCTCTCAGTTCTTCAGAAGCAATGAGGAGTGTCTTCTTGGCTTTTAGGCACAGAAGTTTGCATCAACAAGGTGAGGTATAGGCAGCATGTTTAATTCGAGTATGTGGAACCATACTGCAGCAGACCTGAGAAGCCTTGAACATATTATTGCAACATTTTAAATTCTTGCATCAGATGACATCTTCCCAGAGCAAAAATTGACCCCAATCTGATAAGAAGTTGTTGCCAAACCTGCACCTAAGGCCTGTCCAGCACTCAGTCTGGCAATTGCCTCACAAAGATACCAGCTTGGCCCATCACACAGCCCTAACACACTGCCTTGGCCTTCCATGCTTGTTTACCTTCTCTTTTGCTGCGTGTCAGAAACACTCCTCACTCCATTCCTTCCAGACTGGAAAGCTGGTGGCTGTAAGCAGCCTCCTCCAAGCCCTTCCCTGGCCAAGGCTGCAAAGAGCCTCCACCCTCTTGCTTGCTGTGGGTGCTACTACAAGAAACCCCCTTCACCCTGTTCCCAGGCCAAGTATTGCAGGGAGGGAAGGGGAAGGAAGGAAAAGGAGATAGCAAATGGACTTATTGTTCTCAAGAAGGGTGGGGGAAACAGAGAAAAGCTGACCTGAGATGCAAGGCTCTTTTAGTTTTTTCCTTCTCCTGTAAGGACAATTTCTGCTGTTCCCACTCTAATCCAACTCCTACCCCTAAAGGGAGGGGAGGAACTGTGTCTGACTTTTGCAGAAGTCCTGGCTTGATGCTCTTCTCTAGGAAGTCACTCAATCAAAGCAGGTCTCCACTCTGGCAGAGCTGGGCGTGTGGTGAAGGCCTGGGGTCAATTATTGGTAGCACTGCAGGTGTTCATGTGCCCATCTGTGAGATGGCCAGGGCAAGACAGACACCAAGCATTTATCTGGTTAATTACTCCTTCCATTTTCTGCATTATTCCCATTTCCAAATCTGTATGCATACACTTGCAGCCCTAACAATAGCATGTTTGTGTGATTCCAGCTGACCAAACAACAGAAGTTATTTATAACTACAGATGACTGGACTCTGCTGTATTTTCATTTATGTAATTTTCCTTAGATCATCCATTGGAAAGGGTCACACTTTCATGTTTCTCACACGCAGAGGCCCTGTAGATTAGCACACAGGAGATGAACCTTGGCAGCCTGCACTGCTGGACTGCCTGAAGAAGAATTCTCACTGCAGCTGCCTGAACCAAGAACACACAGGGGCTGAGGGTGAGGTAGTTGTTCTCAGTGCCACACCAGGCAGCAGGTGGCTGAAATGGCAGGACCAGTTATTCTCAGATATAAAGCTTTTTTAAAATGAATACCCATTTTGGGTTTTTTATTTGTCAAGGCTCACTGGCATTTCAGAGGAACAGTCAGTGTCTGAGGAATTCCAAAATAAGTGAGTGGAATATTGAGAAGTGACATTAAGCAAACAGGATAATCACCATAAGGTGAAACCTCTTATTCTTAGATGAGAAACAGAGCCACAGTATGTTCTTCCATGCTAAGAGAGCATAATTTCCCATCCACATAAATGCACTGAATTGAAAAATACTTTTAATATTTTTAGATGCTTCTCTCAATACAAGCCTAAATGGGGACAGGCTTGAATTTACCTTGGTAGTAAGGACACCAAAGGCTACCTCTTTGAGGCCCTTCTACCTACAATCTTTTCACATTATATGGAAGGCTTACAGTAGGTAAAGCACTTTTTGTAGTCCTGTCACCATGCAATAACACTATCCAAGACAAATTAATTCAAACAAATATACTATAACAAAACAAAACAAACAAAAAAAAACAAACCACAATTTGCAAAATCCCTTGTTCCTGTCTAAATAAGGTAGCTCTCCACAAGGCTTCTAGAAGAGGCAAGAGGCATAAAGGGAACTGCTATGACCAAGGTCTCCTTTTAGGGTTGCACATCAAGGTTCAGAGCAGCCAGATGGAGAGAGCAGCATATTTTACAGTATACTGATGTATGAAATAGGCCTCATAACTAATCCTAGCAGATACGTGCCCAGCCAGAGCATATCTATAAAATAAAGCCACAATATCTTTTCCTTAAAATAGCAAGTATTAAGGAGCTTGGTGATTAGAAATGCACAATAAAACTCACAGATGGCAGTAAACAGGACAGAAATTAGTCATCGAGGTTTCATTCCTTTATGTTAAAGCACCATAGGCATTTATAATTGGTCCAGCCCAAATAACAGAAAAAAAGGTATCCAAAGAAAAAGCAGGGGTCTTCTCTGGGGTCCTTAAATATTAAACTGCACTGAAGAGGCTGTGTCCATGCAACTGAATAGTGGTGCTGTTCTCTAGTACAGAAACTTCTAGTATAGAAACCTTCTAACAGAAGGTTATCTTTCCCATTTGATTTTCTTCTTTATCTGTGGGAAATTTAGGCATTTGCTGAAGATTTCAGAAAAGGGAAGTCGCCTGGTACTGGGAATTCTGATATCACAGCCATGGAATGCCACACTCTTATTAGCCAAGTGTTTCCATCCCTCTGTATACATGACTCCTTCCTCAAGCCAATCATTTTCATAACCTTTTGCCCTTTCCATGGCATTGTAGCTATTTAGTAATATTTACTTCTTTTCCCATCTTGTAAAATGTATGACGCCATTGCCTTGCTGGTTCATGACTGATCCCCATATAGATGAACTCAAACTCAACGAGTAGTTCACAGAGTTTGTGTTCCCAAGTATGTTAGTCAATAACCCCTAATTTATCTAAGGAAGAAGACATCCAAATGATTAAGGAGGAGGTAGCACAGCTTTTTTAAGCTTCTGTCTGGTGCCATTAGTCTCAGGCACCAGTCTCACAACTGAATCTACTGGAAGAGCTTTTATCTTTTGGAAACCAGTGCCTTCTGGGCTAACACTGAGAATATGTACTTGGCACTATATCCAACATAGGGTTGTAATTAGCAGCCAGTATAGCACTTCTGTTCAGTAAATAACCAGTTTATTACAAAGGAGCTTTTTGTAATATTGCTATCAACTAAAACAAGACATTATTGTAACTGCTACATGGTCTAGGCCATTAAGTTCCATTGTCATCCTTATGTCCACTTGCAAGAACTATGAACACTAGTTAAAGTGACAATTTGCCAACAAGTTAGAGACTTTCTTTAGAGAAGAGCAGGAAAGATCCAACTGCTGTACTTACATCAGAAAGAAGACTGAAGTTGCTTTTAGCCTAATTCCCAATGTAGAATGGATTGTGAATTATTTTTCTCAACATATGTATTAAAATGGATGAGTTTCCTGAAGGATATTCAATTAATAAACTTAGGTGGCTACACCTTCAGTAAGACAAAACCCTGTTACCTACTGACTGTTGAGGAATCATCTCATGGAAAATAGTGAAAATTTAAGAATACAGTTATATGTCTTCGCATCCTGAAAAATTTGTACTGAAAGAAAAACCAATTTGAAATACCCACACCTAATTTTCAGAGTCCAGAATATGTCTGTAACAATATATACTTTAGAACATTTATTTTGCCAGGAAACTCCAGGAATACAGACCTTCTATATTGCAAATCCAAACAGAAGTGCCACAAACCTGCCAAGTTCCACGTGGTACACCGTGGGTACCCCAGAAGCTTTGTGCTTTGCATCCTGCCTCCTCAGCATGAGGTCATCTTCAATCTCTGCCTCTGAGAAAGATCCTTTCCTCTTACTGTTTCTAGCAGACTCATATAAGAATCTGAAATACAAAAGCATAGTGTGTGAGTAGAGTAAAACAGAGTAGAAGTATTATCTCTCTAGTGTATTGGTTTTTCAAAAGTGTGAAAACTTTCTTAGAAATCTTGCAGACTAAGAAAACTTTATAGAATGAAGTGTAATATTGGCCCTCAGTCCTTCTTTTACCCTTGAGCAAAAAAAGTAAAGAAACAGTCGTCTGTGGGGAGGAAACTGTACAGAGCAGGACCTGCATTTTCCTCCAGGATGCTCACACTGCATGACACCCTGCCTATGGTATTGCTGCTAGAGACATTCCTGAGAAGCCTGAAAGAACACAGCAAGTGTCTGGTAAAATATGCAGGGATCTCTGCAAGACTCAGGCCAAGCCCTGAACATTTTCTTCCTGCAACACTGCTGCCCTTTTCTTAGTTTGATTGATAAAAACTGTATGTCATTCTTCTCTTCATGGTCAAAGAATAGAATCATAAAATCATAGAACCGTTTAGATTTGAAAGGATCTTTAAGATCATTGAGTCCAGCCATTAACTCAGCACTGCCAAGTCCACCATTAAACCAACAAAGACTATTTAGGCTGTCCCTTCACATATGGGAAGCCTTGGGTAGGAAATCTGTCACACAGGTTTGTGTAGCACCTCTCCTCCAGCTCCAGATGTCAGAGGGGAAGCCATACAAGACAGAGTTACAAACCTCAGAAGTACACTTGGTCTTGTCTATCCCTCATCTGCCACCAGTACAAACCCTGCAGATATGTCCAGTGTGGAAATATGAGTTCAAAAGCCTTTCCACTCTCTCTGCTGACTTCAGTACAGCTGCTAAGCTTATGCATGATATGTTTATGTTAAGAGTTTGGTGTAAACGGGGCTTGTTTTGCATAGCTGTCTAAAAATGTCCCATCCCCTCCTTTTCAAAAATGGCAAAAGACCAAATATTTCTGTAAAGCTTTTAAAATCCTATAGTCTACATAAGACATTAAATCTTCTAAAGCAAAATTGAAAATTTGCAGAGAGAGCAGACATTTTTTCTGGGAGAATGTTACATTGTTAAAAATGCTGAATTTAAGAGCTTTCAGACAATCCTAATCACCAAGCTACACTAAAAAGCAGAAAGGATAAATCTGCATGAATTCTGCACCTTTTATATAGTTATAGATTCCTTTAAAGATTTGTCTAACACAGGAAGCATACTGTAAATTCTTAGTAAAAATGAAGATTAGTAGCAGCATTTCACATAGTGAAGGGTTTGTAATGTAACTCCTATTTATTTTGGTCTCAGACTCATCAGGAGAAGAGAAAGAGCTTGTAATTTCTTGATCAAGTAATTTAGTGAATGGAGGGCAAAGAAAGTAATTTAATTACTGGCTTAAATAATTTATGTGACAGCCATGCAGTTCTTTTATCTTCTGTTAGGCAATGTGTTCATTTATTTTTTTGTGTCTAAAGCTTTAACACAGTGTGTCACAGCACTAAACTCAGAATGTGTGGAAAGCCCAGGGTCTCTGTGACAGAGAATTAGACTGCAAATTAATTAATTCCTCTTTGCTGCTTGGAATTGGGACTGGTAGGCACAGCTTTTTTCAAGTTTGTTTCACCCTGAACTACATAAGTATACTTAAGACATTTTCCAATGGGCAATACAGTTTCAGAGCAACCTTGCACTGAACAGTACTGAGGAACTCCAGAGACAAGGAGTGAGTTGGGCTGAGCACAGTGCTCACATGCTTTCCCCTGGGCCAGTGAAAAGTCTGGTGAAGAGGGCCACATGCACAGCTCAATGACCCCTCATATAAAGAAGCTAGATCACCATAAGAGAATACCACATGCTAATCCAAGGCCACAGCTGGCAGAAATCTCAGTTGGAATATCCCCATAAATGTTATTTGGAATATTCACCTCCAGCATCAGTGAATCTGACTCTCTTTTGCTCCAAAACTCACAGACCCCTCTGCAGAAACAATTAATACCCATTTAGGTAATTCTGGCCCATGGTTACTCTTACACTGAAGTACAAGGAACATTCAGGAGGTCTTGCTGAAAAATCAAGAACAAGAAGCAATCTGGTGTTTTTACCTCTGCTTTTATCTCTTAGGCAGGAAAAAATGAAGCATGAGACATCAGTGAACCAAGCCCCGTTACCTCTCAGAAAAGATTACTTGGGAATTCAAATGTCCTGGTATAATTCACAGATTCCTGAGTTCACATGAACAGCAGCAAAAGAGGAAAATTGCTCCATATCCTGTAGAGAGGAAATGAAAGGTATCTGGAAGAGAAGAATGTGCTGTGTGGTGCGAAAATGCTGTTTTGATTCCTGATGCTAAACATCTGCCATATTTTTGTGTGGAATCACTTGACTTAGTGAGAGAATAGCATCTTCAGGATTGTGAAAAGTCTATTCCAGACTCAAGCTGTCTGAATTGGCAGCTGTGAGAACACCCACAGGAAGCATGGGACCCTGGAAGAAAAAGTGTAGGAGTACATCCTGTGGGGATAGATAAAAGTCAGAGCCGGGCTATGGGAACCTCTACAGAACAAACATGCAAATAAAGTTTCGCAAGTCAAAGTCCCAACTGTTTGTTTAGGGATTTTTCGGTTATTTTTGCTTTTATTTGGCTTTCACAGAACAGAAACAGAGAAAGAATCTCAGAGAAAGGAAAAAAAAAAAAAAAGATGAATGAAATAAAACCTTAGATGTTTTCTTTATTGCTTGATGTGGGTGCGTGTGCTTCGTGATGTGGGTGTGCTTGCTTCGTGCGCCTTGTGATAGGAGATTGCCATCATATACCTATTTCTGGTCCGCTGAGTTTAATAATTTGTCTGCACACACAGCCAATAAGAGCAATGCTAGGGAAGAGCTGCCTGTATTTCCTCACTGTTGCCCTTTCATGGACAAATGCCTCCTCTCTTCCACGTGAAATCTTACAGCTCATGAGGAAGTGTATCAATTGGAAAGAATTTAATCCCTTTCTTAATTAATAAGTGCTCCCAGTCACCAAAATCAAATAGCAATCAGTGCCAGGGATACAGACAGTTTCCCATGAATACTGATAGATGACTGAGAGACCCCCTGCCATAAGAACACTTGCTCCCTTGTGCTCCCATCATTGAGGTAATATGCTCATCTTTCTTCTACCTTTATATGCCCTCCTGAATAAAGCTAGATGGATTTAGTTTTATCTTGCCTAGATGACATTTTCATTTAATATTTGTACAATATTTTTCTCAGTCTTTCAGGCAAATTTCTGCAGTTTGTACAAATGAAACCCTGCAAAATTGATGCTCACAGACTGATTGCATATTGTGTTAATTAATATTTCCTTTTCTTTCTAAACATTCCTAATTCCTATATCCCTGAGAAGGTTGAAAAGGAGGTTTAAATTCTCTTTCTGCATACTATCTATTATTCCTGGTACAACACATGCTATATCTTCTCTTGTTCTTTTTATTTTCCTGCATAAATAATCTTAATCTTTTCTATTTCTTCCTAATAGAAATATATTCTATGTAGTTCTCTGCTATTTTTGCTACCTGCCTGGAGTTTGTTTCTACTTCTGCATTTGCCTTTTTTTTTTGGCATGGGTTACTAAAACCAAATGAAATAATGAAAATGAGGACATGACATATTAGATGCAACATGTCATACTCTCCATTTGATTGTCTACTTACTTCTAATGTGCAGCTGAACAAATTCTTTTTTCTGCCACACACCCAGAAGAGACATTGACTGTGCTGTTCATTGATAACTTCTTAAGCCTTCTTGTCTCTTAGGAAGTTACTACTACATTCAGATCCCATTCATATGAAAAAATAATTTAAAGTGTATTTGAGATCTTTCTGTTGTTAATTTCCTTAAAAAAAAAAAAGAAAAAACAGAGAAGAAAAAAGAAACCAACAATCACTGGCTCAGTAGAAGTTTAAAGAAGTAAACATTTTACAAGTTATCATGCAGTGTAGAGAATTGGTGACCATCTCTCAAAGTGCCTTTTGATTCCCCAAATGCTGATGGGAAATATTCTGGATGCACAAATAGACTGCAGATGTTAGAGAATACATCTTAGAATTCTGCTGAACATATTACCCTACTGGGAGGCTGTTTTGAGTCTCCAGGGACATTCCTCTGAGAGCCCAGCTGATTGTCTCATATTGAAACAACATGTCCAAGATGCATTCCAAGTAAAAGAAAATAGAACAGGGGTACTCTGACCAAATATAAATCATGGGGCTAAAGGGCAGTTTATCTTCCGTCCTTCTAACATTTCTTTTCTCCCCCAAAGAGTATTCCCCCCAGGGAAACAGCCCACTGGGTAAAGGACTGCCAAACATGATGACTCAGACATTAGGCACTGTCCCCGAGTGCTTCACAGATGGTGTCTGGATGGGAAACCCAGATCTTTCGGCACCATGAGCCTTGCTACTTTTTTTTTCTACTATTTTTTTTTTTTTAATTCACTGCAGCATTACCTTCTGATCTCATGTCAAGCTCTTATAGCACTGTTGCCCCCCACAATGAATCCTGATCCTGACCTTGTAGCAAGCAATGTCATTGGCACATAAAAAAGATAGGAGAGAAATCCTAGCAGGCCTTGGGGAGTGGGAAAAACAAAGCTAAAATAAACACATTACTTAAAAGATTATCCTGTATCCAATTGAAAAAAAAATTAGAAAAGAGTCTTCTGCAAAATACAGGCGTATTTTGAAGTACAGTGCATTAGCACAATTGCATAATTGTAGGTACTATGAAAGAAAATGTTCTCTGCACAGATTTTATTGGTCTGTTTCTTTTTGTAGAATCCTGTTTGCTTCAGTAAAATCCTGTTGCTTTCAGTTTGCTTTATGTTTCCCCAAAGCTAGCACATCATGGGATGCACATCTGGACATGGGCAAGCTTGAAAGCAATGGTATATTTCTGTGCTTCTCCAGTACTGTATGTTCACACTAGACTCTAGAAAAGTCCTCTGTGGAAAAAAAAAAAAAAAAACAACAAAAAAACCCAAAAACCACCAGCAGTTTTTCCTCCTATGAAGGTAAGCTCAAGAAATGCTCTGTAAAGCCTTAAAAATTATGTACAATGAATCCAGCTATCACAATCCCAAACAAAACATATCATGGGAAATGTGAAATACCCCTTCCTCTCTGTCTCCCTGTCTTGCACGCACGCACACCCATGCGCACAAACCCAGTTGAAAAGGATAAAAAAGAGGAATTACACAATGAGAAGAACCAGGTCCAGCAAGTATTCTTCCTCTTCTTCCTCTCCTTTTTTTTTTTAAGTATCATCCATAAGAAGCAAAAGAATTGTTCACTCCAACTGGAAAGTATAAATATCTAGGTATTTTTGTGGGCTTCATTCTGTTCTAAAGGTTATGTGGCAATTCATTGAAGTTCTCCAATTTACACAAATTCAGCTGAGTAGTAGTTCTGTTTAAATCAATGGAGTTATTTTAGCATGTATGAAAAAGAAATGGAATGCAGACATTTTGTTTCAAAATTGAAATTAAAAGGTCCCAGAATTGAAAGCAGTAACCCTTTTAAAAAGGCGTGTCTGATAAAAGTTGATAGCACTCTGAAGAGCCTATGTCCCTGAGCCAAGGGTTTTACAAGCAGCAGGAACAGGGTCACAGACACTGACCACCGCGGCATTCCTTGCTTGGAGACAGTCACTTCAGAGTTACACCTGGAAAGATACATTTCTTAACAGCCAGTTGTTGAACTCCTAAGGAACCGACAGCATAAATCAGCATAAAACTAGCCAGGTTTCCAAAATGTGCCTAGCAGGCAGTTTTCAAGCCCTGCCTGGTTTTGGAAGCAACTCCGTCAAAATTGGACCCTCTCCACAAAGTGCTTTGATGTTGATGAATCGGTAAATTCCAACGAAAACTTGTTTAGTCAGAATTTTTCTGACCAGCTCCACTTCCTCCTTCTGCCAAGCTTATTTACTCATTCTCAAACTTTCTGTGTGGCTTCAGGCAAAGGTTTTTTGCCACAACCATCCAGACTGCAGAGTTCAGGCGCAGCTCAACACAAGCTCTTGCCCACCAGGGTCCTCCCCTTTCATGTTCCTATGGGAGAGAAGCTCTATGCAGAAACACAGGTCCCAGCCTCCCTCTCCATCCATAGCACAGCTCCATCCAGACCCATGTTGCTCAGGAGGCTTTGTTGTGGGGACTAAAGTACCATCACCCCATTTTACTCAATTATCACCCCAGAGAAAGTGAAGCACAGAGAAATAACCAGTTTCACAGCAGCATTAAAAGTATGGCCTGGTCAACATGATGCCTGGCTTCATACTGAGCCCAGTGGTTCACAACATCTATTTGCACGTGTTGAGTCACACAGAGGCTACTGAGAACTAGAGGCCACCATGGATGTGGATCGACCTGTGCATCAAATGGGGAGAGAGGCTGGGAGAGAATAGGCCAAGACAATATTAAACCATTTCTATCCTGGGCTTGCAAAAACAATGCACTGCATTGAGATGAGGTGTTATTGTCTGCTTTTAAGTGTACCCTCCCTTTCAAGTTTTTCTTTCTTAATAAAGTATCTGAGGTCATGCTATTGTCACTAGAGCTTGGCGAGCGCTCAGCAGCTGTCACCGTGGCAGCAGGAGTGTGCCTGGTGCCAGTCCCCTTTGTCACGACAGCCACAGCAATGTAAGGAGAAGGGCCTTGCAGGATGCAGGACAATACTGGGAAGGAAAAGGAGGGAATCCTCGACCTTGGGCCAGGGCCTGGTGGCAGACTATTGAACCTCGCACATCTCAGCAAACCACAAGGAGTAAAAATTCTTGGAAGCTGCAAAGGTTGCAAGTGAAAACAAAAGATTCTATCATGTAGGAAATAGAACAAAACACAGAGAAATTTGTTTTGTTTTCAGAGATAAAATAAGCAAATAGCACTCTCCAAGGGTCAGGAGCACTGCACCCATCATACAGCACTCACGGAAGGGAGGAGGACAAAAAAGCTGGAGGCAATCTGGAAGCAGGTGGGCAAAGTTCTCTCTGGAACTTTGCAAATCTTATGCTGTGAGCAAGGGACTCCCTCATGAGAAAAAGGGTGATGACGCTGTCCATTAGAATCTAAAACATAAAATCATCTATCCAAACAAAACCCTGATTATGTTATACAATCAAATAATTGCCTTTTGAGCCCACAGCTGAAGCAATTGATAGAAGCAAGTAAATCACCGCTACTGAGTTTTGCCAGTTGAGTGATTGGAAAAGACTGGAGGAGGATAACAAGCACAACTTCCTTGTGCTTCTGTTAAAGCAAGACTAAAGCCTGTGCCCATAAGTGGCTGCAGGAACAGACAGTGAGGATGGTGTTATTGGTCCTTGTAGGCTTGTTAACTTAATGAATGTTTCACAACTGACATGTTGGAGCATTTTGTCCCCTTTTTTATTTGTATATCAGCAACACCCTTGACTAGGAGCTGCCCAGCTATTTCTTTCTTGCTCACTTCTGTTCTGAAGAACCACTCCAGAAACGCCAGCTATTACTAAGCTAACCCTCACCTGGGAATCAGTGCAGCCTCCTTTGCACTGTGTACTCTGTGCACAACTCTCACAACTTTGTGGGTGTTCCTTTAGGACAGGAAGTGAAGAAATAAATCATATCCCAGTGGAATCACTGGTGTAGCTCTGAACTGGCAGGATGCTATCCAAGCTGCAGTTTGGCTGGGATGCCTAGGCCAGAACCCCTGTATTTTGAAATATGCCTTGGCATTTTGAAAGGCCACAAGTGGTCAGAATCTCAGCTTTATTCCTTATCCAAAAGAAAAATACCTCTTGAAGCAGAAAAGCCCCACAGTGGGTGAGCAGGGCTCACAGTGCCACCTGCTGAAGCATCCGGGCTGCTCAGAACCTCAGCCAATGTCCAAGAGGCCAAGGAAGGCTTCATGGCCATTGCAGTCAGCCTGGCATTAGCACCAGCTCATCCTGCCCAATTTCCTACAGGTAAAAATCTCCTCTTGGAAACAAAGCAAATGCACCCCAATGCACGAAGGGGGCCGGAGAGGTGGCACACACTTGGTGCTGTGGCACTATGGGAGGGCAGAAAAAGTTTGAGTTTTGTGACATGAGAAAGATGATCGCCTTTGGGTCACAGCAGACTCTGTTCCAGCTGCCAGGCTGAGACAATACAAGTTGTTATTTTTCTTTCTCGGTAATTTCACAGCTTCCAGCCCCTGGTGGAGTCCTTTGCTCCTGTGTTCCCTGCACTCTTCTCTGTGGATCCACTCAAAAGATGGTAAAGCTCCCTTAAACTTGAAAAGGGGTGGTTAATTTAAACAGACTAAGAACATATCTTTTAACCAACTCCTTTTGTGTTTTTCCCATCCTTACTCTTGTCAGTATGGGACTGCAAGCAGCTAAGAAGACCTGAAAAAGAAAGAGCACCTGATAGACTGCTATCCCTCTCCCAACAGAGTTGTGTAGTCAATCACCAGCTCCCAGGAGCTCACAACCAGCAGCAGCAGTAGGACCAGCCCATATATCACCCAACAGCAGGTGCATTATTCCCCTGAGCTATTTACTTGTAACAGCCCTCATGCAGACTGTCCCTCTCTAGTGTGATACCACTATCTGAAATGATACAAAACATCAGAAGAAGGGGAGAATGTCCTTGGTGCAGTCAAAAATAGACATGAATGGACACTGGGACATGAATAAACAGGGCTGGTTTTGTCTAGACTCAGGTATTGTCAGCCTCTCAAGACAGCATGATAGAACCTCAAACATGAAGCAGAAAGGTAAACATGCAGTATCTTCCCTTTGAGGGTAAGCAAATTGCGTGGACGATCTACTGAATGAAATGGTTCAGGGAAAGGAGGGTGCAGTTGATGGGTGATAGAGACAATGTGTTGTCTGAAATAACTTGGGCAATATGAGTGTGGCATGTATTTTTCCAGGCATGCTTACAGCAAAGAAGTTCACATAATAGTCACAAATCAGCCACCCTTCCCCTTGCACCCTGCTGAACTTTGTTTATACTTACCATCTTTTCCACTTTTTTTTAACATTACTAATAACCACAAAAAAGAAAAAAAAATCAGTTTCTTGGCTGCACATAAACTGTTCTACAACCTTTCTGTAGAGAAGAAACAGAAGGGGGAAGGGACGAGCAAATGTGGCATGGACTCTGTGACTGTGGTTTTTGTTTCCATAAACCTTAGAGCACAAGAATGCATGAGATATTTACACAAATCTTTCCACAATTCCTGTGGCCTTTGGTAGCATTGCATTTGCATGACTTCACCACTGTGGCTGGTTTGTGCTTTCTCAGCAGCCTTGCCTGCAACAGGGAGAAATCCTGGCTATTCCCAGTAGTTCTGTCTCCCACCCTCAGATACAGACACACCAGTGCATGTTAAATACAAGCTATGTTAATACAGAAGTTCCTGTCCTGCTTGTTGTCCAGTTTCCCAGGGATAGTACAGGAAGTTTTCCAATTCATCTCATAAATGTGAAAAGAGAAAAATGTTAATCTTGAAGAAAATATTGGTCATTTAGACCTTGAGGGAATATCAAGGGATATGAAAGGGAGAAGGATGCTTCTGAAAGGTAACTGAAGTTGGGCAAACACACAAACATTTGCATCAAAATCTCATCTTATACTTGCCTGCCCTCCCACCATCACAGATGGTGGGAAGCTGAGTGAATGCAGAAAAAAAAACCAAGTGAATAAGAAGTGAATAAGACTACTGAATAAGAACTTGGCTACTGAATAAGAACTTGGCTACTGGGGCTCCGTTCTCTGCTGCCCTCACTGGGGACTTCCAGCAATCTCTCTGGTCTGTCTGTACCTCATTTTCTCAATCTAATAAAGAGATGTTGCTCAACCTTTGCAAAAAACTTTGAGTCAGTGCACAAAAAGTGCTGTGTTAGGACCAAAGAATTTTTTCACTGAATGGGAGTATCAGGTCACTCAACAGACAGGCTGCCAGTTAAGGAAACAAAGCCACGATGTCTTACAGGGCAAGGTGGTCTTGTCCCTTCTTACTATTGCAGCTGTGGCACCCCTGGCTTCTCCAGCATTAGGAGATGTCTTTAAAAGGGAGATTGCATCCTGGATGCTTGTTATGTATGATTTGAGGAGGGAGACAAGTGAAGGAGAGCACATGCCACAATGCATAATTCTCAGCTGTATTGCTGTGAACTGTGCAGGACAGGTAGAAATTGCTTAAAATTGCACTCAAGGCTGCATCACACCTCTCTTCCCCACTCTGGCTGAGCCTGAGGGAGATACAGCCCAGAGGCAGAAGTAATAGCAGATTCATTTGCAGGAGTTTAACACTTGATATCAGAACCAGTGTGCGATGACATAAGGCAGAAGCAAAACCACAGATGGCTTGTAAAAATTCAGCTTTGTCCCTCACAAGTGAATCCATAATTAAAGCTGCAGCCCTAGTCCGCTGTATTTATCCAGCAGAAGGACTCACCCCCGCTGCCACTTGAGTCAGCAAGTTTCTCTGTTTGCAGTAATCCTTGACTTTAACTTTCCTTCATTATTAATAAAACAATTTTAAACTCTTTAATGTCAGCCAAATGATGTTTCAAATTATATTTTCCAGGGAAAAAAAAGAAAGGATAGTTGAGTGTTCAGGGGAGAAAACTTAGTTATGTTATATCTCAGCCTGGGAGACTCTGGTGACTCTTAGAAAGTGTTGAAATTACAGGTTCATGACGTACACAGTGTTGAAACACCGTGTTTCTGCAACACTTGGTCCAACGCAAACTTGCAATTTCAACACTTCCTAGGTCTTTTGTAAAACTTTATAATTGACCAGAACAAATGTAAATTCCCAAAAAGTCTAAAGCAATGTGCTGCAAAACAGACAGACTGGAAAACCCATTTAATTTCCAGTGCTGCTACCCTTACACAGGATAATCATTCTCAAACTATGTTTAATTTGTAAAAAACCTGTCATCCAGGATTAGCTACTCTCACAGCAAAATAGCGGTCTCGAGGCACAACTGGTCTGATCTGAAATTGTAATATCCATATTTCTCCAACTTGTTAACTTTTCCCTTGGTGTCACAAAAAAAAATCCATCAGGAAAGTACCTGCCTCAGCTTAAGCAAAGGATATTCACCAGCAATCTCCAAAATGTGCTGTCCTGGACCTTAGCAGAGACCATAATAACAAAATGTTAAACACAGGGACAAAACCGTCTTGACCAAAGGGAATCTGCAATTTCAAAACACAGCAGAATTTGATATTTAAAAATACACTATGGCATTATTTCAAAATACCACTTGTTAAACAAGCAGGATGCAGGAGAGCAGGCAGAATCAGGGCTCTCACAGTGCTTGTTTGGGAGATGAGAAGAGTACAGGATTTGTCCTTGACAGGTTACACTTAGCTCATTCAATTTCATTTCAAAAAGGGAAATAATTGCCACTCAGAGGAGACGCTGAGAAACAGCTTTATGCCCCAGCTCCTGTAAGCAGCCTCAGAAGGCTCCTGTACCTGAAGCCATCAGAGATGCAGCCACCAGGAGCAATTGGCAGGATGGGGATGCCCCAGTTCCTGCTCCTGTAAGCAGACAGGGGAGGGGACCATCCACGTGTGTCACCACTCAGGCATGGGAAAGAGGCCAAGTGAAATAAACCCTCAGGCTGAAAGTCCACACAAAAGCCAGGTCTTGTGGAGGCTGAGTGGGACTGGATGTGACGTGGGCCTGCTGGAGGAGTCCAGGACGAGCCCCAATACCAACACATACCCTTCTGAGCACTTACACATAGTTCCCTCCAATAATGAAGAGGAAATTGGAGTTTAACAATACATTTCTTTTTGTTTACCTGGTAGTGTTTTGAATATTTAATGCTAATTTTAGTACTTGAACACTTGGAAAAGGATAACATGGAATAAATATGTTGTACGTATTGGGCTGTAAATATAGAGTCCTTGACATACCAGTCTGGGTCACTCTGCATCAGTCAAAGCTGGAATGACAACAGAAACAGCAGTTTTGATGTTATATAGAACTAAAGTTCTCATTTATTTTTAGAGAACATAATTTCTTAAGATAGCAGAGAGCTTATTTGGAAAATCATGATAAATGATTACAAAAGTCTCTCTTCTCCGCAACTTCTTACAGAAGCTGCTTTGTTTTTGGACCATTGCAGTGTGCTGCACACTAGGAAGAAGGTACTTACAACAGGATTTATTTGTAGCTGTAAGCCAAAATACATATTGCCTTAGACGAGAGTCAGTATTATCACAAAGAACCATGCTGGCTGGGGTTTAATGAAATTGGACCTGGGTGTCAGATTTTAGCTTGGTAAAGCTAGCAGCTGGGATGAATTGGACCAGAAATGTGCTGTGTAACAGGATTTCGGTGGAATTCTTGTGAAACGAAAAAAAAATAAAAATAATTAAAAAAAAAGAATGCGGAATATGTCATGCAAACAGTCGACCGTGTAGCTGCAACACCAAACATTAAATAAATAAATTCCATACGTAACACAGGCACAGAAAAACTTTTCAGGAAAGCGCCTCAGAGCTGCATAGCCTCGCGTCTATAAATCTCCATTAAATCAGTTTGAGTGGGGCGAGTGTTAGAGACAGAGCTGCCAGAAATAGCTCTTTTCCTGCAAGATGTAGAAAAGATTACAGCTGAGATTGAGACGGTGGGGTGGAGAGGGAAGGCAGGGGAGGGGTGGGGGAGAAAAGAGGCAAATGAGTTGAGCTGGAGGAGGCGGGGGAGCTGTGAAAGGCATCTCATAAAAGTCCCATTTGTTGGAAGGCTGCAGGAAGTGGAGGCAGCTTTGGCACACGTGTCCATGGTGCTAAATTAACTGTTAACACAAATAATCAAAGTGCAAGGCCCATCAAGCCGCTGGCGCCAGCGAAATGAGGGAGCGGCCAGGTCAGCGCTGCCTCTGGAGTGAGCAGGTGGAGACCAAGCAGGGACCCGACAGGATGGAAGTGCTTACAGAACACACTGACCCACTGACAGAGGAAAACAGGGCTGCACTCCTGCTTTCCAGCTATTGTGTGCACAGCGTCTTCTGCGTGTATTTTTATTCTGTATCTATTTATTATATTTTGTGTAATTTTTTTTATTTATTCTTAAAAAAAAAAAAAAAAAGCCTTTCCTTTCACTGGAGTGCTTGGACAGCCCAGGCTGAGTAGTAGTAGAGTTCAGCCTTTATTTGGCTGCATTGATGGAGGAACAGCTGAACAGGACAAAGGAATAGTTCAGGCACAAAAGCAGTGATTTCCCTCCAGCACTATGGACTGAAAAACTGCTCTCTGAAAAGAGACCTGAAAAACAATGTGAGCAGGGATATTTCTACCTGGTTTGTTCTCTCACTGTCAGAGAGTCCACAGCCCTACTCTGTGGTGTAAGTATGATGCAGATACTTCAGGAGGTGCCATGGTGTTGCAGCCACCCCAGCAATGAAGCACACAAACCCAGCACAGCTCATGCTGTTTTCTGCAGAGCAGAGACAGACAATGCGGTGCTACTTGCTCCCTCTGAGTAGGATTAGACTTTTAAGCAAGCAGGACTTCTCCAACAATCGATTTGAATATGCTTGAGGTTCACTAAAGGTCTCAAAGGATCTCACTGTTTTCTGCTGTGAAAACACAAATTGTTCCAACTATTGCCCAGCTCCAATCTCAAGGAGATGCTTGCTGGAAAGGATGCCTGGGGAGCAGCTTCCCCCACACTGAAACAGCAGGAGTGCTGTGCTGAATTCATTGGCTGCTTCATTCAGCCCCCTGACACAAGACAGCTGTAAACCCACTTTAACTGCCCTGTAAAGCCAGGTTTACAATTACTTTGCATGACCAAAGCAATCACAGTGCAATGGTGAATCAGGCCCTGGAATTACTGGGATTTTTTGCCTCCTTGCTCAGGTACAATAAACAGCGCTACACACTATAATGAATCACACATATATACATGTGCTATGTACGTACATATTTACATCACAAACTTTGGCCTGGTGTGGCTTTTGTTGGATACTCATGCATTCTCTACAGATACAGTTGTGGGCACTTGTATTTTACCAAAAAATCCCCACTTGCAGTTTTAAGGTGTTACAATACAAAATGTGGATCATTGCTTAGCATAAAATTTGCACCAGAAAACAAAATCCAGAAATAAACACTCATGCTGAATCAAATTATTTTTAATTATAACTACTTACGATATATAATGAATAATATGGCACAGAATGGTATCGTTTCATAGAATCATAAAATGGTTTGGGTAGGAAGGGACCTTAAAAATCATCTAGTTCAAACCTCCCTGCCATGGACAAGGGCACCTTCCACTAGACCAGGCTGCTCAAATCCCCTGATCTTGAACATTCCCAGGGATGAGGCATCCACAGCTTATCTGGGCCACACGTTCCAGAGTTGGAACTTCACTCTCATAGTGAAGAATTTTTTTCTTAATGTCCAATCTAAACTGATCCTCTTTCAGTTTAAAGCAATTCTCCTTTGTATCAGGTAAAAGTTGACTTACAAGTCTCCTTTAGATGCTGAAAGAGTACAATAAGGTCTCCCAGGAGCCTTCTCCAGGCTAATCAACCTCAATTCTTTCAGGCTTTCCTCGTAGGAAAGGTGCTCCAGCCCTCTGATCATCTTCATGGTCCTCCTCTGGACTCACACCAACAGATCCATGTCATTTCAGTGAGGATACACATCTTCTGAGCATCTAAACCTTAATTATGTCTTTCATTCATACCTGAAAGTATAAAATTACCATGTATCTTTAAAAAATCTCATTAATTTTTCTCAGCGAACAGAGAGCAAAATGCCCAAAGAAAATATGGAGAAGGTGAGTGTATAATAATCTTATCATAGGGCGTAGTTGTTGCTTTTAGTGAATAATTTGCTAATAACTAAAATTAAAACAAAAAATCATCATTAAATGTGGCAGAAATATTCACACATCTCATAGAAATAATGTTTTAATGAGGTTTAAATCCAAAGAAATCATATGTAACCTTCCTTATATTCCATAGGGTCACTTTGACATTTATCAGATATGAATTCTGGTAAATCCAAAGACAGTACTAACAGTAATTTAGACCAGCACCTTTAATATTAGAGATCAGCCTTAGTTCATGTTGTAAACTCTAAATTATCCATGGCCAGCTGCATGATCTGTGTGAAGAACATTCATGAACGTTAGCAGCAGATATTTGATGTGATCCAAGAAGCAGGTATAAAGATAATTTGCTCATAAGTCAAATTTGTGTGGACTTTTACAGGGCAGGAAAATGTAAGATCACTCAGGAAAAGAATTGGTTAGAGACACAGAGACAGAAAAACAGACAGAGAAAGAAACAAAGCTAGAGGAAATAATACTGTCATAGGCCAAAATTACTTATTATTACCCTCTGCCCCCTTCTTGATAAGGGTTAAACCAACTTCAATGAAACCTTCCATGTGTAAAAGGCAACTTGACACAGACAGAAATTTTCTATAACAGGAATGAACTAAGTTACAAAAAACCTGAGAGCTGTGACTTAAACCAGAGGTTGGATGACTTCTGTTGTAAGTAGTTTATCAGATTTACCTCTATGGACCCCTTTAAAGATCCCATTTCATGTGAGTGCTTGTTGGGTGGGTGGAGTGCATGCATATGTCATGGCAGATGACAAGTGGTCTCACAGCTACCAAATTAATGGGAAAGTTGCAATTCATATGAAAAATGGAAGCCAAGCACTTCCTGAGTACACAGGAAAAGAGTAATTGAAAATTTTAAAGACTAGAGAACCTCTGTTAATTGAATAACAAGTTTTAAAAAAAAAGTCCATTAAACAAAATGTGTATATTTAAGAGCCCCTCTTCTGTCCTAAGCCAAATGAGAGAAAGAATGTCATTGTTACAGTTTGATAAAAACTATTCGAGATATGAAGAAACCAAGTCAGGAAAACAAAGTTCCAGACATATAAAGATGAGATCATTCCAAACACATCAAGACTAAGTAAGAGCTAACTTGG
The DNA here is from genome assembly GCA_013397245.1 of Thryothorus ludovicianus. NCBI lineage: Eukaryota > Metazoa > Chordata > Aves > Passeriformes > Certhiidae > Thryothorus > Thryothorus ludovicianus. Next base: position 359,469 of record VZTB01006415.1, read on the forward strand.
CTTCTGTCCTACAACTCATAAATCCAGTCAAAATTTGGTTTTGGAGTTTTCAGAGTCTATTATAGATAGTGCTAGCTGCATAATGTTAGGCATTACCAGTTGAATTGTTATCCCTTTTCCAATACACCACTTTGTGAAGACACTCCAGCCTTGTTCCTTGTGGACGAACCTTGGGGTAAGGCTCTCCACAGCAGAAGCATGACACTGTTTCACTTTGGCCCAGGTTTTCTTCCAGTGAATACTCTGGCATGAGTAGACCAGTTCAACAAGAATTTGGGATGTAACTCAGCCAAAATTCTGTGAGAAAAGATGGGATGGAAGCAAGACGATTTCCCATTAAGTGATGTGATGTACAGTCCTTTGACCCTGCTGCTGATTTACACCAATGTGGTATAAGAATGACACCCACTGCCCTCCTTTAATGTTTATATTTCTAAATTGTTTGTCCTTTTAACTGTCAGGAAGGAATTCCTCCTCTCCCTTGCTCAAAGCAAAGACAACAAGAACTAGGCCCTGACTTCTGTGTGAGACAAGAGGAACAAAAATTCCTGCTTCTCTTTACAAGGACCTTAGACAAAATAACTCAGGAGATTGCTGTAGATCCAGACTGGGAAGAAAACAAATCACTCCTTAACTCATAGGAAAGAATGCCTTCTAGTCTGAAAGGACAAAGGTTAGATAAGAGGGTAAAGTGAACCTGGGCCCATTTGAAAACCTTAGCCTGGGATTCAGAGGGTTTTTTAATAAGTATTATCTAAATATGAAGAAACCTCCCCAACATCTGTGCAGGAAAATAACAGAAATGTCTTCTGTTCTTAAAAAAACTCAAAATATCCAGAATAGGAAATATCAATGGAGCAAGACATCCAAAACTATAACAAACAAGGAAGAAAGAAGCAGTAAGAAGAAACAAAGACACAAAGAAGTAGGTGGGAAGGCACAAAGTATTCTGTGCAGAAGCACTTTCCTCATTGTTGATTTGAATAATTTCTGTGTACCTTTTACAATATCAGTTCCAAGTTCTCAAGAATGCAGAGCTGTAGGTAGAGAATGCACAGTGTAATGTGACCAGTTCATTTGGGAACAATCTGTGATTTGGCCCTTATCTTCTACACCAGTAATGAATACCTAAGCTGTGCAAGAGGAAAGTCTCAAGTCCCATATGACACCAGCTCTGTGTAATGTCCATCCCCAATGAAAGCTTTTAGGTCACTGACAACCAAGATCCTGAAGCATAGGGATGTACTGCAGAATTAGCTTAATTTGGGATGAAGGCCATTTACCAACAATTTTTCTGGAGAACAAACAAAAAGTAGTAGCTTTCTGCAGATCATATTTGTGTTAATTTCCTTTAGCCATTCTCCAAACAGTATCACTGAAGCTTCTTCCTCTACAGGGTACTACAAGACCTGTGGCCTCCTGTTATGAACGAGTGGATGCACCACCATGCCCCTCAAAATTCATGTATGTTGAAGTTGGAAGTTCTCACTCTTATATTAAATCCTTACACTTAACTCCTCCAAACAAATGTCAGTTCATACAACACACCATCCAAAGCAAGGAGATTTCTAGATCTAGTTCCAAGGAAATTTTTGCCAATATACCTCTACCATTCCAGAAATGGAGAAGCAGAGCAATCAGAACCTTTAGCTGATACAGAGGGAAGCAAAAGCCAAAGTGAGATGGCTGCTCAAAAGGCAGCTTCTGTCCCAGCACAGAGAGAGATGGATACACCCCATGGCACACTCACTAAAGTACATATTTTCCCAGGTCCTGCCAGACTTTGAACTGCATTTCCCAGCAAAAGCTTGAAAACTTTTTGGATTTGGCTCACAGGAAAACACTGCAGAATGAATTTGACGAAGAAAGCTTTTCTCCTTTTTCTGAAATGGGTTGACAAGAACAAGCTATAACTTTCAAAAAAATTACCATTTCCAGCTCAGCCCCATATCAGTACACACATGAATAGTGAACTTGATTTAACTTTGACATCTTGTATCTTCAATAGAAGTCCAAATAAAAAATCATCACTGAGAATGGTCACTAAGACTTTGTTTTCTAAAGTTGAGTAACATGGCTATTCTGCTGGGAATTTCAGAAAGGCTGACTGCAAACCACCATTTATTTAATTTCTTTCTTCAAAACTGGCAATTCTCTAACTACTGACAAGCAAATCCAAGAACTGCCTGTTTCATAACCTAGGTGTCCACCTACACTAACCTAATGTGGTTTGCTGTCTTTGGTTTCCAGGCTACATGTGATCCTAGACTAACACAATAGGCAGTACTTAATATTGCCCAAGTGGCCTTAAATAATCCTTTCATTTTCAGTTGCCATTAATCCATGAAAGAAAAGAAGAGGCTGTCTGAACTAGCACTTTCTCAGTTTGTTCTATCATGAACTGGGTTTTCTCAATGGAATTGTATGCAAGCAGTAAAGATAAGTATGCCAGGAGACAAGGAGGGGAAAAGAAACAGGCTTTTTTCTCCTGAGGGGCTTTACTCTTTCCTCATCATTTTCTGCATGATATAGCTCCTCTTTTCATTGCCCAGCAGGGAATCCCAGAGGCCAGAGGCAAATTTTTCCTTTAGTCTTGGAGCATTCATGATGGATTCTTGTTTTAAGAAGAGGTTATTAGTTGTTTGCTCTTGAGTATTATATCATCACCATTACAGCAAAGCTGGTCTCATTCTAAATTTCGTTTATTCTTTGGCACTCACAAGATATCTTGGGTTACACAGCTAACATCCCTTTATGTGCCAAAGTCAATGAAACCTTTTCCACTAGCTCCAACGGTGGCAGATGAAAAGTTGCAAAGGTGCTGAAGAAATGATCTCTTTAGGGCTTAATTCTGTTTCCACTGGTAAAATTCTCTCTGACTTTGACAAGAGTTACACTTTAGGTCCACTGATTTAAATAGCTTTATAGAAATCACAGAACTATTCAGCTATCATATAAACTTCTGCTTGATAAGGAATGCTCACAAACCTTGAGGTATGTTTATATTGTACCTTCTTAATAGAAGCTATCACTTAAAAATGTCTTGGCTACTCTTTACATTCTCACTACTTATACCATAGTTCATATAAGTTCCTGTAGAAATAGCAAAAGATGTAATATTTAGAAGAGCTTTCCAGTTAGGAACAGTATCCAGTTCAAATTTTAAAATACCATTGTATTTCCAGGTTCCTAATAAATAATAGACCATTGCTAATCGTGATCAGAAATTTATCCAATGAGAGCTTGCAGCAATATATCATCTTCTATAACCATCTTTAGCCCCATTTTTATCTCTTTCACAGTTTGGGAAAGTATAACCTAGTCTCCTCTCAGCACTTAACTTCCCAAGGCTCATACAGCAAGCAGAATATTCCTTTGATGCTTCTCCAGCTTTGTAATAACATTGATGTGCAGAAAAAGATCCATTATTCAAAAAGACACTGTAGTAGCCTTTTGCATGGATTAAACATTATATTCCTTTTTTTCAGTAAGTCTTTGCTTAATAAATTAAGACATTTAATCACACACACAGAAAATCAATCTTCCACATACTTAAGGGCTGGATAGGAGGAGCTTTCCTCATTTTCTTTTTTTTTTTTTTTTGTTGTTTTGCCTCAAGGATTGTTTTTCCCATCCCAAAATAGTTTGTGTTATCTTGTATTAACTTCAACAAGTTCAAGAAACTACAACCAGAAAACTCTCCACGTTCAAAGAAGAAAAAAGGCATCTTTTATCTTATCTGTTCAACACATACTTTTAATTCTGAGTCTGATGTCATTGCTAGCTAAACCTTCATAGCTGCCAGAGCATTAGCAAGTTCATTATGGTAATGAGCTTCAAAAAGTAAGTTACCAAATCTCTGCTTACAGATGTCAGTATTGAAGAGTTTGCAAATTCAGAGTGTTACCTGGTATTTTTCAGAAAACCAGTTTTAACATTTCCTCTCTCCATTGCTTTGTCATCTCTATTAGCTTTTGAAATGGAGTGTAAGAACTCCAGTTCAAATGATCAGGTTTAATTTGTGAAGAGTTTCAGATCCAAACACAATTAAAAACCAACCTATTTGATTTCAAATTGTTTCAAAATTGCTCTGATAAAAATAACCCTCACTTCAGTTCTGGTCCCACCACCACCCACTGGGACTGAAGCTTCTCACATTCCAATACTTTAATTCATAATCCAAAAAGAAGAAAAATATAACTTCACACAAATATTTCAACAGCTATTTTAAGAAGTTCTACACATCGTTAGGTTGGCCACTTGCAGTATGGATGATCTAGCTATGCCAGTTACTTAGACAGATTGTTGAAATTTATTAACCACCTAATTTTTGCAGGGAATGTCAAGTATTGATGCCTGATACTTGGGAATAAGTGTTTCCACAGAGAAAGGGTTTGCAGTACCTTTGAATTTTCTCTTCAAGGTTAGCAGGATGAGGTCATTAAGGGAAATGTGTGTCCCGTTATGCATAACAGAGCATTCCCATCTGCTTTCTCTGCTTTTGCACAGTATTCCTGTTCTTACACAGGTAATGCATGCTGCAGGACCCACCAGCCAAATACACCTTCTGTGTTTACATCCCAGAGGATGTTTGGACAAAATTTTAAAATGTGAGCACCTGCCACTACACACAACCAAAAATAAAAAACAATCAGCTTTTGAACACCTACTGAAGTGTTGGGAACATCAGAGGTGCCAGCAAGCAATCACAAGTTTACATCTTACACTCCTCCCTGGGCTGTGAGACACCCCCATGCTCTTGTGCTGTCTTCTACAAGTGCTAAGGCAAAGCAGAAACACTGGCACAAAGGCCTGAAAAGGCAGAACTAACAGCAGCCTCCAGGGCAATTGGGAGGGCACCACAGCAGAACAGCAGGTGTTCAGCTTTTCTTCTCCCACCCCACCACAAAAGCTCCATTTCTGTCTTTATTAATTTTTTTTTTTTCTGAGTTAGTCATGCTTCATCTTGACTTTGTGTTTGTTTGTTTTGAGGAAGAACAAGGCAACAGCCTAGTCAGGGCTTCAAATACTGCCGTTATATGCCACAAGTGGGAAGGATCTGGCTAGTTGGTTGGAGAGGGAGATGCCAGGGAGGAGGGGAGGCAAGAGGGAATACAGACAGGAGAGAGAAGAAGGATAGTTGCCTCTAGGCCCCTTGAGGCTATTACACAAGCTTCTCTCTAAGCACCATGACCTTCTCTGGGTATTAAAGAGGGTTGTTTTGTTTTCTTCGAGCTAGGATGATTCCTGCCACATATTTGATATTAGGATTCCTCTCTAGTGGTTTGCAAGTATTTGATCCCCTAGGGCTTGTGATGCTGGATCCACTAATGATTCACACAATGGCATTAATGTCATTCATGGATGAAACCACATTTCCTTACCCTACAGGGTGAGAGCAAGATGGGAAGACTGTGGCTAACATTAGGAAGGCACTGGGTGGGAAAGAAAAATTGAAGTATTCAGGTCAAAAGACAGTGGGTGGCTAAGTAAAAATCCATGATTTCTGATCATACTGGAGGTGGGGTGAACAATAGAGATTTCACCCTCAAACGCCTGAGGACCCATCACTAAAAAAAAAAAATAGACAATAAATGACCCCCCAAGCGAGCAATTTAAAACCATTCCCTTTGAAAACAGTTCTTGAAAACGAGTTGGCAGAACAGTTAGATCACCCCACAGCAATGCATCATGAGATCACGTACAAGGAAACAGCAGAAGTATCAAAGCATGCTTTACTCAAGCATGCCCTTAGTTGCTCTGCTCTCTTAAGCTGGGCAGCCCAGACTAGTGCCTAACAGCAGAGGCTGCATGAGGGGCTGGGTAAGCACTGCCAGCTAAATGGTGGCCTAAATCCTTCTTGCCTTTCAGTGGGAAATGGGGTTCTTAATTTTTAATTATTTAAAGTAATCACAGCAAACTGAAAGTAGGAACTCAACTGCTAATGTGTATGCATAATTTCGAAGGAACATTTCACACACTCCTTTCCAGCAGATCTTCCACCAATAAGTGGTATGAGGAAGGTGAGAAATAACACAGGAACGTAGGAAATAACTTCCAGGAGGACAGAGGGACTAAGCTAGCCAATTGAGGCTGGCATGCCAAATCAAAACCCTAAACACAACAAGAAAGTTTAAACAAAAGTAGAAGGCAGAAAAAAAAAAAAAAGAAAAGGTTTCCTGAGTAAGAAGTACATCAGAATTATCTGCCTGTGCAGGGATGCTGAGAGCACCAGTGGGAGCAGCTCAGAAAAACATGGCAGAGAAATTTCCAGCAGAAAGGCCCATTCCAAGGCTGGGACATAACTAGGTGACTCAGAGAGCCTTCCCAGCTCCAGGGTGGGAGAAAGAGGAAAGATTTCCAGTTCCTCACAAGAGGAGAAACAACATTAGGATGAGATACCAGCCTAATAACCAAGGTGCATTTTTCATAATCTCAAAATGTCCAGACTAAGAAAATATACATTGTTCACTGGTTAACAAAACACAATAACTGTCAGAAAACGAGTTTGCATCTTGATTTGTGAATATAATTTATACACATGAGAGTCTCAGCTCTAGCTTCAGTTTTGTTGGTGCCAATCCTACCATTTAAGGATTTGATCTCTGAGACAGCTACTCCTCCAAGCCACGCCGCTGACGTCATTTCCCAGTGAAGTCCCCTTACACCCACAAATCAGGTGCTGGAATCCCTTTGTGGGACAGTAAAAATGCTGGCACAACTAGCTGCCAATGTAAAATTATTTCTGAAAATAAGAGGGACAGGTCAAAGCCCCTTTAAAAAAAACAAGTCTTGGTGGCTATGCAGAAAAGGATTATATTACGCTTAGCTAGTGCGTGGGTGTAGAGAACAAGGGACAGAGACAGTGTTCCTCAGTACGCCCTCCCCACAGCCCCTTGCAAGGCAAAATATATAGGCAACATTTCAACCTCAAATCCACAAACAGATCAGGATACACTGGAGGAGAGAGAGACAGATTTCTTGTTTTTTAATAAAAGGTAGGATTAGGAAAAGACGTAGGTGGGGAAGGTGTAAAACAAGCAGGCAGGCAGTCCTTACTCAGCTTCCTTCTTACATTCAATGCTCTGAAAAGTGGACAAGCTTTAGGAAGAAATAAGACACATGGCTGTGGGTAAAGGGGGGGAGGAATTAGAAACTGTAATTCAATCTAATATTTGAGGCTTGGCAAATGCACCTATGGGATTTCATGAAAACCCCCGAATCTTTTTCATTTTGGAGCAATTAACCAGATCCCAGCATCGCTGGCTCCAGTGAGCCGCTTAGCTCTCTGTTTTATTACCCATTTCCTTTCCCCCTCGCCAGCACTAGCTCCCATCCTCACACTTGGGAAAAAAAAAAAAGAGGAGGGGGAGGTAAAAACCCCCCACACTGTTACAATGCCACAAAGGGGCCACCACAAACAAGTGCCAGCCAGTGCATTTCAGAGCAAACACAGAACACACATAAATGAGGCTCACATTTGGATTAAAACGCTGTTGTGTTCAGGCATTTATGTGTGGCATAATTAAAAACATCCAGCTGTAATTTAATAGTTCCCACCAAGCACAGACATAAAGTCTAGCAATTTTTTCCCTCTGCATATTTAACCCTTAGAGACAGAAGGAAGAGGAGGCAGGGGGCAGGGGGAGGGAGCAGGAAGCTGGGGAGAGACAGAGGTCTTTTGAACATTTTTTTTTTTTCTCTTCCTTTGTGTTATTCTAGTTTTCTTTTTACCTCTTCTGATCTTTTGCTTCTACAAAGAGAAAGCAACTGTCTTCTGGATGTTGTAGAAACAGGAATCACATTCTGAGAGCATTTCTGTAGTTCAGCAGCAGTACGGCTGAGTACAGGTCCTCAGTTTCCAGAGGATAACATCTGTAGCTGGATGCACTGATTCACAGTTTGTTAATATGCCAGATTTTTCAGGCTTAAAAATCAACTACTAAAAAGACGAATTTCACCACCATTACTCACTCTGAGTACAGTCTTTCTATTCAGAGCGGCCTTTCTAAATCAAAGGCAGCAGTGACAGGACTAAGTACAGTGTTAGGACAGGAAGGGTAAGCCAGCATTTGCAGCACTAGCTAAGCATCTGGGACACCAGGGCGGGTTCAGTCCCTGCTCTGCCACGTCGCTCATTTGCAGAAAGACATCTCAAGGGGCATTTTTTAAAAATATTCAGCTACCTGAGTAAGGACCCACCTGTACCACTGGAAACCTGAGTGTTTTAAAGTTTTTCACTTCTCTCCATGCCAATTCCCTGTAGGCAAACTTGGGAAGATAATATTTTCCTTCATCCAAAAATATGTTACAAAGAGAAATGTGTTCGGGATTGGGATGTGCTGAAGTCCCACAGCAAGGAAGAACGTTAATAAAGAGGAGATAATCTTCTTGGCCCTCTATTTCTAAATGCATTCAGGCAACTGTCCATTACACTGACTCAGCTGAACAGCAGGACTTTACTACAACAAGGAACACAGAATTCCACCCTTATTCTGAAAGAATGAAAATTAAATTAAATGCTCTGCATAAGTTCATAGTCATGGCTAACCGGGTCCTAATTTTCCAACAAAATACAACAATGTGTATATAACAATTGGCCTAGCACCTTAAATCTGTCAGTCTCCAGAGACAGAAGATTACCTTTGCATATAAAAAACCTATAGGATTTCTATTGCTAGCTGTTCAGCTCTACCCTTTAAACCTGTCCTACAGAAGATATGCGCAAAAATACAGAGGAAGGAAATGGAAAGGACTTCCAGAGAAGTGCTGTAAAATAGAGAAAGGAGCATCTTCTGTCCATGTAATTTTGAATTTTATGTTCATTCATACCTCTCTTCAGCTTTTTTCTGCTACATCCAGGTCAGTATCCACTGGCATGAAAACCAGCAGAAAGCATATGTCATTCTTGCCATCCTGAGGAATAAGAGAAAGCATCCAACCTATCCACACAGGATTACAGAAGCCAGCCATGCTGTGAAATTGTCCCAGCCCAATCAGAAACATAACCTTGACAGGCCTCATATCTAGCTGCAAATAAGTAATCAAGAAGCCTGGTGATGCTTATGGAATGGTTCATAATCAATGTGTAGGGAAAATATCTGTGAAAGACAGCTTTTTAAAATATACAATGAATGTGAAAAAAATATGATCAGCTCATGCACGTCTCATTTGTGCCTGCCAATAAAGGATAATGCATCAACTTTGCTCTGAACTATTTGCTCAGATGTACGAGCAGGTGAGCAGCACCACTGCCAGTATCAGCACTGTCCTACTTTGGGTGCATCCAGCAAACCTCGACCATGCCGTGAAGGAAGGGATTACCTAGGGCTGCAACAACAGCTCTGCAGTTGTGAAATGTAGGATCCCAGGATCACACAGTAATTCAAGCTGGAAGGGGCCACAGAAGGTACAATCAGCTGCTGTGAGGTAAGTCACTTGGTCATACCTGCTTTTTACATCAGAGCACCCAAAACACTCCCAGCTCCGACTGCCTTGGATACCACTTGGCTGCAGTACAGCATGGTATGATGCAGAGACAAGAAAAAGTTCTCACTCAGATCTGGTAGAAAGAAAGCTTCCATTCCCAGAACATCCCTGAGAAACCCAGGATTCTTTTTAGGAAGATCAGTTAATCTGGCTCACTGTGGCAGTGATGGAAATGCTTTGCTCTTGAATAGTGGGTCATTATTGCTCTCTGTACTCCGTACATGCAGTGCCCACATATCTTTACCTCTCAGCATTTCCCCTTCCCAACAATAAAGTATTCCAGACCGCTCTAAGAACTAAATTTAACCTTTTGACAGCCTCAAGCCCTCCAAAGACACGACTCCTGTAGGTGCCTAAGACAGATAGATGTGTGGGAATGGGTTAGAAAAATAAGTTCCAAATGAAATCCCACAAACTGTGGCTCAGGACTACTGAAGCATTGTTTTTGATTGCCACTTTATTACCTCCTTTATTGCCTCTCAAATAGATTGCAGAGAACATAGCATGCCAAGAGAGAAGAATGAGCCTCCCTGTCCTAGTAAAATCATGGGTTTCTTCCAACTAGAAATCCTAACCCAGATCTCTTTTTATATAAATAAAAGTCAGAGTAGGTCTTGCACTGTAGCAATTTCTTACAATGTCATTTTAAAAGTGCTCTGCTGCAAACTTCCCTGCAAATGAAAACAATCCGTCTTCCCAAGGCTTCCTGCAGAGTGTGTGATTTTTCAGGCAAGGTGGGAGTGGGTGATGTTGAAATGAAGATGGAACAGGGTGACACAGTACACCAGGACTTCATGAGATCTGTTTTCTGCATACTGACCCTTACTAATGAGAAAAAAGCCCTGCTGTGTCTTAAACATCACGAAATCACAGACAAATACAGCTAGCTGGTGATGGTTGCCAACAGCAGTTCTGCTCTGTCTCTCGTGTACCTCGACACTTAGCAGTGAGTGCTGGGCTTCAGTAACACGTGTAACAGGGACTAATGACATGGAGCACACCCAGGCAGCTCAGCAGCCAATCTGCCAACCTGCTGCTTCTGGTGTTCTGCTATAATGGTAAGTCCCAAGCACACAATGTAGGACAATAATGTTTTATGTTGCAAGATATTGCTGTCATAAAGCTTCCCAGGTGAAAAATGCTTGAAGGGCACTAAAAGTGGGGAGAGTCACAGGATGAAGAGTTTTCAAGCTTGGCTGAGCCAGAGCTGATACCAAGGTTCTAGTCAGTCATATGAAAATAAAAAAGGATTTCTCCTGGTTTTAATAATACAGACAAGCTGGAAAGGTGCTACCTTTGCACCACGGCTATTCTGCTTTACCTTTCACCCACCTTCACCATCCACCATCATTTTAATGCAATACATTGAATCTATATATATATAGCACTATTAAGGTGCCAAGAATGTTACAAATAAAATAAAATTTAAAAAAACCCACAGCAAACCCAGCAATCATATCATGTTCTATACATCTTATGTCACCTCCACATCACTATGATGAGAAGCATTTCTATCACACAAGCTGAACCAGAGAGCCCTAATGACATCAGAACTTCACCATGTAATTCAGCCACTGCCCCAAAAATCTCCATCACCACCAAAACACAACCACTGGAAGTCAAGGATTGATTCAAATCTTGCTGCACCATGGTCACTGTGGGACATAATTATAGCCAAGGACTCTGCAACTACTCCTAGGAAAGAGCACAGTGGCATCATTAATATCAGCACAGATCAGATGGGGACTGAATGTTGGGCCCAGCAAGGTTGACTGAGCACGTGGGTAAGGCTGTGAGCCATGACATGAAGCTTCCTGGCACTGTGGGGGCAGGAAGGATGAGAGTAAGTTTTGAGGAGCTGAATTCGGAGTATGGCCCCCTGGTACTGCAAGCCTGTAGGTACCACCATAATCCACACCCATCTGGAAATGGGTGCCTTTGCCAAACTGGTAACAGGATAAATAGGACTCAGGATACAGGGCTTGAAAGAATGCACCATTGTTTTCTTTAAGGCATGTTAAAAAAAAAAATAATAATCCCCCTAAGTTTTTCTTCTGCACTTTGCATGCTAGTCAGAATACACTTTCCTGGGAAATGCATTATAATACCAGGCAATGTTTAGCATCACATTTGAAGTGAGCACATCCCAGTGATTAAAATCCAGGCAACGGAAATAAACACATCAGCAGGACATGCTGCACAGTACTGAATTGGGACTTCTTTGTCTTATGACTTTCTTGAGTGTTAAAAACTGTGTGAGAAAAACAGTGTTCAAACTTAACCATCTGTATTTGGTTTCTTTAGAGTGCATTACAATCATCAGTAAACATTTTAAGCTTAGAATCAGAAAACCTGCTTGTACTTGTGGGAGAATAATTGTGACAGTAAAAGGTGTCTTTGTAGCATTAGAATTGTTTTATTTCTTTTTAAAGTAAATTTATTAGAAATTTGTTGTTTTTAAATGGGGCTTGTTCATGTTAAAGTGACATAGAACATTATGTTAAGCTGAGAGAGAAACAATTTCCCTGTAAACAGTTTTCTGCATATCAATATCCCACTTCAAAGTGGGAACAAAGTTTTAAATTATTGCAATTTTCAAAGCTAAAGACCTGGACTGAAGGAAAAAAACCCTGGAATTCAAGGTCAGCATTTTGCTTTGACAATTTCAAAACATATCTTTTAATGCAACTTCTTAAATATGTTATTAGGTTCAATTTTCAAAACAAAAAGTATTTTTAAATGAGAAAGCCATTCAGTTGGAAACTACCAAAACATTCTGATGGTTCCAAAATTTTATTTCCACAAGAGTTTTCAAGTCAAGATATCTGTGAAAGCCAACTCCTTCCCACAAACAGTCTCAATTTCTGTGAATCAGCATGTTCTGTCTCTGAAGACTTTATTACCAGCATGACACAAAGGCTCCCACCTCACAAGACCTCTTCTCCAAGAGCCTGTTACTCTCCACCCTCCTGGGAGCTGTCACTGCAGTAAGAGCGCTGGGTTTGGCTCCTACCCCTCGCTGAGAGACAACATCCTGCTGCCAGCTGTGGTTCTCAGCACAAGTCTCATGTCTCTGCTGCAGGCTGCTCTCTCTCCAGCCAAACGCCAAAAGGTAACAGGAAGAGCACAGGGTAAGAGAAGCTCTGCACCTGCGAGCATCTCCTCATACCTGCCTCTCACGTAAAGCTTCATATCCTTGAAAGCTCACTTGGAAAAGATGAGCATGAAGAGGAAGGAGCTGGCCACCTCACCCACAGCTCCTTGAAATCTTGCAGCCCTCTGTGGGGAAGTACAACAGTAGCCATCAGGACACAGGGTGGTATCAGAATCATATTTTAATCACCCATGTTGAAAAGCGCTGAAATGGTCTTGCTCATCATTTGTTCTGCCACACTGGAAAACGCTACTCTGGCTCCCAATTCATCCTCTGGGTGGTTCTGGCCAAGCCCATGGTCGCATTCCATGGTTGCATTCTGTCCCAGATACATCACCTCAAGGCTCCCCAGCCTCAGCCTCAGTACTCATCCCCCTCGGCAGTCCAGCTTACAGCAGCCCAGGGATCCTCTCATTCTCCCTGGTTCTCCTTACCAGAGTTAGCAGCTGCTGTCATTGGTCTTGAGCTCTACTCATGGAAATCCTGGCACAGGGGCTGGAAAAAACTGCCTTGATCCAGGGTAAGACTTTCTGCTCCACTCATTAGAGGTGCTTGGGTACTGAACTAGCTGGTTGGATGTGCCAGCATCATTCTGCAGTCTCAGTAGGTTAACCAGCTGAGGATAGAAGAGGCGTGCTGGGGATTCAGACAGTTCCATATCCAAATAGCATAAAATCAAAGCTTGGTTCCTAAACTGTATACAGAAAGACTGCCCACACCATCTCGCTCTTCCTTTCTCTAGCACTGTCAGCATTAGGGGCTTTCTGTGCCTCTTGGATGATTAAAGCCATGCAACCTTTGGCCTCATGCCTTATAACTCCACCCAAGGCATGTTGTAATTCCCTAGAAATGCACTGTTTGTCATGTTTTATTATTTAATTACACTCTGGCTTTATTTGATTTGAGACGTGTCTGTTTCTTCACTAGCTACATGTGAATTTTAAGCCCTTGAAGGCAAGACTGTGAGCACAGATGCCCTGCAAACCTTGCTGATATCAGAACTGCTGTGCTCAGCACCTGTCCTCTTCCATTTGCCTTGCTTATGCTCCCACTAGGAGAAGCATGGCCCTCCTAACCAGCACAGTGCCAGCAGCAAAGTCTGCAAAGTTCACATCTCAGAGTGGACAGTGTCGTCATGTCACGTTGTACATCCTCAGACTCACAATTATGAGTTATCCTTTACAACACCTTGGTAATTCCTTAAATAAACAGAAATGAGCAAAGGGAGAAAATGAGCATTTACTGGAAAAATTATCTAGTAGAGAGGTATTTTTCTTCATAAATTTTTATCCCAAGTGACAAGAGTAGATGCCAAGAAGAACTAATGAACAACACACCCAGGATGTTAATCAGAAAAAGGAGGAAGAAAAGAAGAAGAAAGGTGAGTGATTTCTTCATTCCTGTATCTTGGGATGAATTTTGTGCTTCTAGAAGTATACCACCCTTAGGATGGAGGAAAATCAAAGCACTTTGATGAAGCTTCATTTCTCAAGGTTTGGTCTAGCTTTGCACATGCAAAAATCTGTGGTAGTACTAGACAGGCTCACAAGCTATCCAGTACAGCAGTAATTATTTCTATATCATGAATATCAATGTCATTATTTACATGAATTCCCATGGAAGTTAGTTGTGCAAAAGTTCGGAAAATTCCCCCCAACATATGAAAATACCATAAAGGTATTTACAGTTAATTGCAAAATATAATTCAAGTCGGCTGGTATGCTCTAGAATCCCTCTCATTCTCACTAACCCCACTGATCTTATCCCATTCCTTTTTTCCTCTATTTTAAACACTTCCTAGAAATGTAAGTCCTACCTAGCTATGAAATCCTTCCAAATAGGAAACTGCATATTTAGAAATGCGTAAGAAAGAAGGAATAACAAGCACTCTCTGTAAACATCCCCTACCTTCTTTCATTTTGCCCTTTCAGAGAAAGTGAATTTGCCATTTGGAGCCAGCAAAGTCTTTCTGTTGCCTGTTTCTGGGTCCCAGTTGATCAAAACACAGCACTTTTGTTTGAGAGTTGCATGTTAGGCATCTAGAGTTCAACAATAACAGAATTCTTTCTGTTTTGGCAGAGCTTGTCTCAGTTTGGAAACATTCTGCCCAAGTTTGATGTCACTTAGAGCAGTCAATATGGCTATCCAAAAAAGTAATGCTAAATAAATAGAGTTACTGCAACTTCTGCTAGAGCAACAGACACCATAATGTGTTCCCAAATTTTCTGTGGTCCAGGGCTAACAAACAAGAGATAGAGATTTCATTATGTCTGTATGAGTATATAGGTGTATATATTTATTTAGTTTAACTGATGGATACTCCTAAATGTGTGTAACAGTCAGACCTGAAGCACAGGGCAGGCCAATTGTCCTTAGCATTCCTGCCAGAGCTGATGGAATCTATGCTGACATTAGGGAAGTGGTAAGAATAATCTAATCCTTCTGGCTAACTCAAATCCTTCAAGTCTGAAACCACCAAATATCGTCCAGGATACATTTGGAAGTCTGCAGAAAGAGATGCTGAAATAATAATTGACACAGTGTCTTTCCTATGCTAACTCCAAGGACTGCCCCAGGACGCTGAAAATATTCTTGTTCTTAACTATTTATTGCACAGGAAGGAGGGGGAGACATGAACCTTCTTCAAATCCCCAAAAGCATGGGAATTAGAAAAGAAAGCTAAGGTAACTGTTGATAAAATTCTGCCTAATATGCATGACCTTTGCATGGCTATATGTCTCTGTTCCCTCACAAGAAAACCTTACAGCTGTTTTTCACCTTGCATCTTCCTTATCTTTCATCTTTAATAAAAATAAACGTTGAAATTTACTGTCTTTAAACTAATGATTTGCACATGAAGTGTCATATGCCACAAATAAATTCTTAGAGTTAGCTTCTAACCTGCAACTTAAACCATTTTTAAACATCACTCCACACCATTATATAACAAAACATCCAGGGATGTTAGCATGTTTGGTGGATCACAGACAATTTTATGGGCTGAGACATATTGAAATGGCTCTGTAAGGACTGTGAGCTGCTCCCTGGACTACTTCCCCAAAAGCTTGATGTTTCTTGGTAGTTATGGTGTGACACATCAATAACAATTCTTTTTAAGTAGGAGGCTGTGAATCCCACAGCTGCAAGGGCTTGGAGAAGCAGCTTGCAATGTGACCTCAAAAAACTTCATTTTTGAGGGGGAAAAGTTTCATTTAGACATTTTGACACTTCTGTCATTCTTTGGGTCTGCTGTTTTTAAATTGGATTGGCTTACTGTGAAATCAGTCAACACATAACTGTATAGTAACCCTTAGTACACAACAATTTACTTGTCTTGTTACAAAGAACAAGAAATCTACCCTACATTTAAGCAAAGTCAGGGCTGTTTTCTGTTTACTTGTCTATCTCCTTTCTATTAATTCCTAAAATTTCCTTAGATTTTTGACTGCCTGTGAGCTAAGCTTTGCATAGACTTGCCTGCAACTATTTCAAGGTGACTTCCCTGACCAGCAACAGCTTACGTGGAGTCTAGCACTGCATAATACAGTCACAGCTGGCTTTCCACCCTGAGTGGATTCTTTTGCATTTATTAACATAGAATTTCATCTGCCACTTTATGGTTCAGTCTTTAAGTGTTATGAGCTTTTTTCTGCTGACCTGTGAAAGACCTTCTTCTTGAACAAGCCTACCTCGTCCTTCATCCTCTCATAAACACAGCAATGGCCCATGTATGCAGATTAAACTAGTAAGACTTTGCCGGAAAAAACCTTTTACTCTGCAAAGTTAAATTTTTACTTCTCACATCATTCTGAGAAGGGAAATTTCCCACCTACTGAACAACATCATAATTTTATAAGAGGAATGGTGATGACTTTGGATCATGTTTCTTGGAGCAGCACACAGCATCCAACCAGCTTAAGTTAACTCCTTCAAAAAAATTGGTAGAACAGCGAGGCAGGGCTACAAAACCACAATGTCAATTTTTCATAATGCATATGCCTGTGCCTTCTCACCTAATCTTTATTACTTAGCTTCTAAAAGTCTGCCTACCCCAAAGCCAAAGACTCTAGACTGGCAGCACAACAGCCACTTTCCACCCCAAAGAGCTAGTTTCCAGTTAACAATCTGACAATTTCATATTTGTGTCATTTAAACTCAGTTAGCAGTGCCTTCCTTTAGAAAAATATAAAAAATATGCTATACTTAGCCTAAAACTATTCTGCCTCAATTTGAGTATATTTTCTTGCCCTCCTGAAAAATGCTACAATAGCTACAAGCTCCTCCATAGTGAATATCAGTACACTGCTATCACAGTGTTGTCATATTCTGTAGATTTAGAAGTAGAGTTACAACTTCTAATGTGTTTGAGATAGAAAAGTGAATTTATTTACTTTTCTATCTTTCATCATTTTCTTCAACATCTTTTTGGTGTACCTTCTTGTGTTTTGGCATGTATCTTGTGGAGTTGTATGTTCCTTATTTGTAATTACTTCCACATATTCAATTATGTCTTTTTATTTCTTTTATTCTGTTTTGGTCTGTTTAAAAGCTAATTTCCAGAGGCAAAAAAAGCACACTACCTCTCAAAAAGACACTAAATCACCCATTATACTTCATAAAATTTCAAGGAATTTAACATTTTGGCTGTTTTAACTTCCTTTCAGAGAGATTTCTTCAGTTTTATATAACATCTCTGTGACTCTTTCATGCCCACAAGAATGTTGATATTTGGTACATGACAATTGCTACTGCATTGACTGCTTGACAGTTACCTTTTTGTCATGTCTGGCACAGGAACTTAGACATAAATGTCAAGCTGTTTCTCTTCTTGCCTCTTCTGTGGCCATTTACTCTAAAATTTCATACACAGTGTAGCAAAAAAAATAATTTCTGTCTTATACACCCAATCCGTACGATGTTTGTACTTCCTATACAGAAACAAAGTTTTTCATTATTATTGTAATTTTGTACCCTCTCTTATGATGTCACATTCATTATCAGTTGTTCAAGCAAGTGATCAATATTGAAACCACAGCACTATGATTTTTCTTTTAATTCACATCACGGGCACACTGGAGTACAGTTAATTTATTTATTTTCTTTGAACATGAATTTTAATATATCAGGCCACTTATCCACCAGCAAACTATTTTGTTACTCCTGTGCATTTTCTAGTCTACAATTATAGCTATTTTTGTTCCTTCTATTGACATACATATATTAATATAATTTCTGAGCTTCCAAGTATGCCCAACACTAACAGGATTCTTCCAGAGGGTTTAATAAATGGAGGGCATTTCAGTGTAGCTGATGAAGGCCACTGTGACTGCTCTGCCTACATTCCCTAGAAGTGAGAGAGGTCATGTCTAATCCTGCAGCCACCCCAGTGGTACCAGCTAGGATGATGCTAGGTCCTTCCGAGCTGGAAGGGAAGAAAAATCCCATACTAACATCGTTGGCATAATTTGGGAGGTCCCTTATTCCTGCTTCCTGAACTGACAGTGGAAGCCAAAAAAAGGGTGAACTCTTTGGTTTCTGACCAGTAAGGCCTGACGTCAGGACCTGGACAATTTAAAGAGAGAGAAAAGGAGCTTTCCTCTCCTACAACCTAAGCAAAATATTTCAACAGTGCTAACTAGCACATTTCAACAATTAGACATCATTATCATGTTTTTCCTGAAGACAGCCTACTCTTTAGCTAAAAATGAAATATGTCAAAAAAATCATAGAGTTTAAACATTTATTATTCTTGTCAAGTTGCAACCAATATTTCACCTATTTGACAGAAAAGTCAGAAGCTATTAGTCACTTAAAAAGAAACACGTTCCCTTTTTTCTTACTGCTTTCCTGTGGTACAACATAGGAATTCAACAGAAATCCCCATCACCATTTGGACCAGCCTCCTGATCATACAGACTATAACTTCTGGTTGATTTACAGTTTATATCTTTTAGATATCTTGTTTTAAAGGCATCCTTTTAGACAGTCTACTATACACCTTAGCAATTTTCCACTACTTACCCTTGCCTAACTTATTTTTCAGTTTACTCCCAGGTTAAACCTGATTAGTTTTAAATGTCCAGTACTTAGATTCTGTAAAACCACTTTACCAAAGAGCCCTAAAGCATCATCTATTTTTCCTCAGATATGTCCTTAAAAAATGGAGATCAAGCCATTTTTAGTATTTCTTTTTTTTTCCTGCACAAACTGCATTATGATGATGTCCTGCTGCTGCACTGAGGAGAAGAAGTGAGAATCTAAAAGAAACCAGAGCAGAATCAAAGTGGGAGTGAAGATGAACACTGATGATGCCAGTGTTGATTTTTCTCTTGCTTCCCTGCAGCAACTACTGTCCCAGTGTCCCACGACGCTGTGAGATGTGGAGCACAACCAAACCCTCCCGCCGCTTCACTGAGTCCTTGAGGTATCAAAGCCAAAAACAACACCATGGGTGTGTCAACTTCATTAGCAATGATTAAAACAATCACACAATTGAAGCATTTTGCATGGCTCAGCAAAGGACTCTTCGACAACTTAAATCCAAATCAAAACCATCTTGTTTTACTGTTAGCTCTTTGGCTGTTATTAAATGCTTATGTGATTACACCAGCAAATGCAGGATTAAAAAAATACAAACAGGATAAAACCTGTTCTTTACAATGAAATATAATTTTAGCAAAACACCTGCAAAACAGAAATGCTTCTGCATTCAAGGAAACTAGTAACAAACCTGGTGAGTTAACAGAGCAGATTCTGGATATAAAAGCAAACACAGGATCTCATTTCCCCCAATCCTACAGCACATGCATTATGGGTACATGTGCAAAGGACATCTCCACATTACATCATTTGAATAAACAAGGCACCTTTCCCTGTTCAATAACACAAAAGAAAAAAAAAAACAATAGTGGATTTGTTTGACTCTGTCCCAAATTATGTTGGCCTCCGAAAGGAGGGCATGGACCTTTACTCATGCATGCAGTTCAATGAGACTTCAGTAACAGAGCAAACACAAAGAGTGGTTCTGGACATCCTGACTGGTGTTAAAGATTTTGATGTACAATTTTACGTTGTACCTGGACAAAGAAGCATAGTGATCTCAGCTTCAGTTCTCTAAAAGACATCATGCACTCAATATGGCAAAACCCAAGAGGTGATTCCAGAAGACTGCCTGTTGAAATTATGAAAGATTTTTTCCAAAGTAAGGACTCAATAGGAACTGCAAGACTGACCCAAGGTGGGAAAAAGGAAAAGGAAAAGGAAAAGGAAAAGGAAAAGGAAAAGGAAAAGGAAAAGGAAAAGGAAAAGGAAAAGGAAAAGACCCCTAAGAACTGATGACTATAAAATCTGCAGATTTGGGAGGCAAAAAGTAAAAAAGGTGGGAGAAAGTGTTGAGTATATAAGCAAAATGACAGAAATGTACCACGATAAACAAAATAATGTTACACATGTTCCCAGTAGCATGTTTCCTTCTCTATCAGTCACGCTACAGCAACCAACAAAACAAAGCAGATAAAATGTCCTATAAGATCTGCACTGATTTATTTCTTTGATTTGTTGTTTTTTATCAAATAGGCATCCACAAATAAACCCAAATCAAGTCTGTTATTGCTCTTCAGCAGCAGGAGGGCAGACTGTAGGATTGGGAACTTTTCAGATGTTATTTCCCTGCAATGCCGGTGGTCTTAGGTTCCTGGCCCTTTTAAACTCTTTGCGCAAGCCAGACCAGCAAAACAGGGACTGGGAAGAATTAACACCATTACAATAGTAAGAGTCCAGAGTATTATTTGCTACACTTCAAGAAATGGATCATATTTCCAAGCTACATTGTCATATAAGAATATTTCTAGGCAATGTGTACAATCAGTTTAAATAAAAATCACCAGTCACCATCAAGCATGCTGGTGTTTCCAAAAACTATAAACTCAGTTTTAAAAAAACACACAAGAACATGAAATTTGGCTAAAAAAAAAATAGAAAACCAGGGATCCTGAAACCACTCTTTAAGAATAACATCTAATTTACAGAGCATAGAGATAATACATTTATCTGTTAATTATCTGCTCATGAAAGCTTAATTCTGCTTGACTTCTGCATATAAAATTCCCAACAACAGTGGAGAGCTGTGACAATATATTGAGAGGACATTAGTATAAATAAAATATTGATGCAAATGTTCATTTTTCTACTTATTTCTGCTGTCGAGAAACTAAGTTTTACGAAATTCTTTAATCGACTATACTCTTTCTTGGATATACAGCAGATTTTAAAGATTGCAAAAATACAAAACTAAGGAAATTAAATCCTTGATCATAAACCATGTGTGCCAAGATTGTAAGAATGATATAAAAGATAACCAGTATACACCAATGCTTTACAATTTCACCACAACTTCAGGGCTGTCATTTGCTTTCTAAGTACATACCTCTTTTTAACAATACATGCAATTTCTGCTGAAGCAGCACTGCTTATCTTGTTATGTGCACTCTGCAACTCTAAAACTGTCATTTTATCCTGATTAAAATGCAACATAAGAAAAATTTATTTTCACACTCTGCACTCCTAGACCTAAAATGATGTGCGCTGGAACAAGGACATGCCTTGTTACTTGTACATTCACAGATGCCTTTGAGAAAAGATGAACAAATATTGAGATTATATCACAAATTCTTGGAATCTTAAACTGTAGTTTCCTTCTCTGCATTGAACAGGTTTATGTTTTAGGCAGATGGTATTCTGGCCTTTCTATTTCACTTCATGAAAACTGCATATTGCACTAGATCTTCAGGTCTTAGGCAAAGATTTTATAAAATGTCAGTTATTTAATTGTGTTAATTATTCACAAGTATTTTAATGAAATTTCATAGAGGTGATTACTTAGAAAATAATCATCTGACATTTCTCTCAATTAAGATGTAATTCAAAATTAAAACATCAGTTCACTAACAATAGCCATAATTTAACTCATGTTTATGTTTTCGAAGGCTATTTAGAGCATATGGCCCAAACAGACGTGATTTGGTTTTCTCACCTTGTTCAGAAAGTGTCAGTAACTGATTCACTTTTGGGTTTAGTCCACTCAGAAATGTACCAGCAAGATTTTTTCTGCTATCCTTATCCCAAATATACATCTTAATCATGATATATTACTACTAAAAGCTAGACAATACTGAATTATTTTCTGCCCAACATGCAAAAAAAAATAGATGACAGACTAATAGTTACGGCACTCTTAAGTCCTCTCTAAATCAATGCCTGTTTAAAAAACAGATTTCCATAGTCAAACTGGGGATCATTTTTTATGTCTGTGGAAAGCTTCTGTCCATCCACTGAAGGGAGAGTCCAGACAAGTGAGATAAAATTGAAAATAGTGAACTCCCCTGTGGAAGCTGGGAGAATAAAAACTGTGTTTTGCCATATCAGCCAGAAAACACTGCTGAATCTGGATCTGTGTATGCTACTTTCTCCAAATAAGGTAGTTTTCTCAAAAGGGAGGTTAAGCAGCAAATGCAGAAAATTGATACAGGAATCAGAATCCTGTGGTCTTCTTTTACATCATCTGTCCCAGAAAAAGGGCTTCACAACTGTCCTGTCAGGAATATGAAGGAACTAATCTGTATAGTCATTAGAGGTGAGACTAGCCACAAAAGTGTCAGCATAATAAGACAGTGGAAAGCTTTATTTCCATAATTTTCCTCAAGATATTCAGGCTTTGTGAAATTTCTTGGGGTTTGGTTCTTTTAAATACAAAGAGAAACATGCATCTCTTAGAACTGCCTGTTTCTCTGATAATAAGAAACCACTGAATTCAGACAATTTCCAATATGCAATTTTAGTGATCACCTGCATCCAAGCAAGTGTTATCACAGAATCATAGAATATCCTGAGTCAGAAGAGACACACAAGGATCATGGAAGACCAACTCCTGTCCTTACACAGGACAAGCCCAAAAATCACACCATGTGTCATTGTTCACACCATTGTTCAAATGCTCTTGAACTCTGCCAGGCTTGGTGCTGAGACCACTTTCTTGGGCAGCCTGTTCCAGTGCCCAAACACCCTCTGGGTAAAGAAGCTTTTCCTGATAGCCAACCTGCTTGCCCCTGACCCAGCTGCAGGCTGTGTCCTCAAGTCCTGTCACTGGTCATGAGAGTGAAGAGATCAGTGTCTGCCCCTCTGCTTCCCCTTGGGAGGAAACTGCACACTGCAATGAGGTCTCCCTTCAGTCTCCTCCAGGCTGAGCAGAACAAGTGGCCTCAGCTGCTCCTTGTAAAGCTTCCCCTCCAGACCCTTCACAATCTTCACAGACCTCTTTTTGATGTCTCCAATAGCTTTAAATCTTTTCTTATATTGTGGCACCTAAAACTGCCCCCAGCACTCCGGGTGAGGCTGAGGTGAGGCCACAGAGCAGAGCAGAACAATCCCCTCCCTCACCCAATGCTGTGCCTGATGCCCCTCAGGACATGCTGGGCCCTCCTGGCTGCCAGGGCACTGCTGGCTCATGTTCAACTTTCCACCAACCAGGACCTTCAGATCCCTTTGCTGGTCTCCAGCATCTCATTCCCCAGTCTGCATGTGCATCCAGGGTGGCCTTCTCCCAGATGTACAATCTGTCACTTGTCTTTGTTAAACTTCATACAGTTGCTGATAATCTACTAATTTAGATACATATAAATAATGTTACTCTTATCTTGTCCTCATTTCTTGGTCAGATGACTAATAACAGACTCCAGGCCCACAAGGGATGGGACTGCCTTTGAGTTTTTCCTTCAGTGTTTACAGCACAGAAAATTCACTAGAAATGACAATAAAAGTCTCATGTAAATTATCTTCCATACTTCTAAGACACCTCAAGGGGGGAAATAATAAAATTATTGAAATTCAGCATCAGACAAATGACATGTTTTCTTGTTCATGTGGAAAGGTTCACTAGCTCTCTAAAAAAGTGTATCTGCCAGAGGTCCTAAGCAGCAGCAGAACCACCACAAAACACACCAGTCTGCCAAAGTCCTTGAAGAAGACATGAAAGCAAGAAGCTCCCAGTTCTGGTTTTCACAGTCAAACTTTCTCCTCCTCGCTCTTCTGGACACCCAGAATTGTTCTTTTCTGCATCACCACGGGTGAGACAGTGCAGATCTCCCCGAGCTGCCCTGCTGGCTGCAGCTGGGGAGCAGCCCCGTGACTCCATGGTGGGCTGGTGGAGGGCTCACCCCGGCACCAGGGGCTCTGGGCTGCTGGCCCCTGCCAGCTCAGACGGGCTGCAAAGGCCAGCAGGGCAGACCACACAGGCTGCTGCAAGCACTGCCACGGAAAACATCGCCACTCTTGCAACACACAAGATTCCCATGCCTGGGGAGCTGCTGGTGTAAACAGGCAGTTGCTTTTCATCCCTAGACCCTACCTCAGCTCAACATTTATTACACATAAAGAAGCATGTGCTTAAATACACCACTACACTGCGAAGCAACAGTCAAAGATCTACTTAGGAGTAGGTTAAAGTTTCAAGCTGTTTGATTTTTATTTTTTTTTCTGGAAAGATTAAAATTCAGCAAACAGTGAAAACACCACAGGGAAAAAAAAAATCCATAAAACTACAACCAGAATCTTGCAGTAATTATTTCAATACTGATTGAAATACTTCACTGGGTACTGGGAACTGGAGTGAATATGCAGTTGTATGCAGTTGGTCCCATAAGCTTGTCCACCTAAATTAAGCTTTAATTTGTGAAAAATTTGGCCTTTAGGATGAATATCCTAAAAAGCTCTGGCTATTTTGCAGTCTCAGAATAAATTAGCTCTTCATCTGCCCCAAGTACTCCTTGAACATCTTGGGTGAGCTGAAGGCATGCCTCTTATTTGTTTTTTATTCTGAGCAATTATAAAAGGAGACAAAAATCAAAGTACTGATGTTACTTAGCACTTTATGGTTTCAGTTATCGGAGATTTGAAAATAACTTATATTTGCTATGTGAACTCTTTCATTCTTATATATTTGTCTTATCATACACCACACATCATATCATACCTACAACTGCACATGGAATCCACAAATATCATAAAACATCACTCTTTGTCTGCAAACTGATGTGTGCCAACTACAGTGTATAAGATAATGAAACACTTCACATATTATTGGCAAAGTATATGAGCTGTTAAATGTGGGACCTCACAGTCTTACAGCTAAACACCTGGAAAGGTTGAAATTAATTCCATAGGTTTGGTAAATGCTCAAGTTTTTTGTCACTTATTCCATGTCTATTCACAGGAATTCTGGTTCTATAAAAGTCAAATATTTATGGTTCAGTGCCTGAGAAGGAGCATCTTTCCCACCAGCCTCCCCAAATAAAAAGCAGTCCAAAAAGCATTGCTTAACATTCTGCCAAAAAAAGCCTTCCTTGGAGGCTGAAAAGGTTTGGCAAGAAGGGCATCCCATAACCAGCATTTTCTCTGCTGTTTTTGCCCAGTCACTGAACTCAACTTGGACCAGCAGAATATGACAAAGTCTTTCTAAACTCCTTCTGTTCAAGGCAAGACAGGAAGCTCTGTCATATTTTAACCTGCTCATTGCTTCCTTTCTTCAACTGAGAAGTTCAGACAGCCTGGATAAGTCACAGGGAAGTTAACAATGCCTCCTGGGGTATTCAGCCAAATAAATCCTAAATTTCATGTCCTGAAGCCTAACCATCTGTATGAGCATCCCTTCAACAACGTTGTTTCTCTGACTTCAGAATGAACATTCCTAGGCTCCTTCATATACATGGACAGTCTGATTTGCAGGATCAAGTGTTTTGAAATTCTCATTTAACTTCAGAAGACCTGGTGAGTTCTAAATTCATACTAACATCTGTGAAAAGCACTCTTTCCAAACCAAACACTTCCAAGTGTATAGTATATTTCATTGCACAGATATTCTCACTCATACTCTCCTGTCACTGTGAAAGCAACACACATGTCCATGCTGACAGAATAAAATTCTCAGAGATCTCAGGCTCATTTGCCACTGCCATTGCTTGTACTGCTGTCCTGAAAATCCCCTTTTCGTAGTTTTATGGTTTTCAGACATAACCTTGAACAGCATAATGCATTCTGTCAAAACCAATATCACAAAGTCTCCAAGAGATGGGACTCTACTGGTTAGGAGATGCATAGAACTGAGTGGATCCATAGTAATCCAATGAACTCAATGCTCCTGTAGGAGCTCTGTAGGAGGATGACATCCAGCACATCCTTGGGGATTATTTAAAGGCCTGCTATGGGACTGAAAACACATAGCTCAGAAGGATCTCATCAAAAAACAGGTAATTCAGGCAAGGATAAAGGCATTCAGAACCTCTTGAATCTGGAACATTGGTTAAGACATGGGATAACCCAAGTTATTCCCATCTGACAGTTGTTCAGTAGCCCACACAAAATGAACACAGTGGCTTCAGTCAGTTGGCAGACAGATGTTTACAGTATAGCTGGAACTACGTGGCCAGCTCAGCAGAGTAGCCAAGCAGTTTGCTAGGTTTAACACACCAACAATAACGGAAGCATCCAAGTCCAACACTGCTCACCCTGACTTGCTGCTCATGGGGTCAGTCCAGGTCACAGCCAAGAAGCTGTGCAGGAAGTGCTTATGCTTCTGCTATCTGCTCTGATTGCAAATACAGCAGTCCAGACAATACAGCATTCCACACAGATGCTAAATTAGCAATTGTAAGCAATTTTTAAGTAATACAAACCTCTCTCATAAAAAATCCCCAACAACTACATGTGACAATTGTTTACATTCCTTTAGTCTCTAAAAAATTTTGTATTTCAAACTGGCTTTGAAATATGAATAATCCCAAAATCTCAGTGGCCTTGGCCTCCTTGAGAGCCAGAGTGGAAGTGTGGTCTAACAGCTCTCAACGTTTTCCCCAATGAATGCACACAGTCAGACGGCTGTTAAAGCAGAGGGCTGTGTTCTTCAGACAGTTTTGCTCCCAAAAACCAGGCAGTCAATGTATTAGTTCTTTTAAGGAGAATGCTCAATGAGTTCAAAACACACAAGGTTCAAAAGGGTAACACAGTCAATTGCTACTGAAATCCCAACATCCAAATTACTTGCTGTTTGGTTTTGGTTTGTCTTGAAGAAAAATTATTTGAGATCATCACCTGTAATGAACAGAGTGCTAGGGTTTCAGTTACTGGCACTATCCCTCTGTCACCACACGAAAACCCCAGTGCTGGTGGCTCTGCTCTCCCAGAAGCCTGATGAATCCTGGCCAATGTCAGGGTCCTGAGTGCTCAAATTTAGTAGCCTCACTAGCAGCCACCCCCAAGCTGCCTGTAACCCATGAGAACCATTTCACCAAGATGAGGGGTCTGGAGCATCTCTCTTATGAGGAGAGATTGTGGGAGCTGGTCTGTTCAGTCCAGAGAACACTGAGAGGGGATCTCATTAATGCATATAAATATCTCAAAGGCAGATGCAAAGAGGATGGCGCCAGACTCTTTTTGGGGGTGTGAAGTGACAGGAAGAGGAACAATGACCATAAATTGCAACAGAGTGCTTGGGCATTGGAACAGCCTCCTCAGAGAAGTGGTCACAGTACCAGCCTGACAGAGCTCAAGGAGATACTGGACAACACTTTTAGGCACATGGTGCAACTCTTGGGGATGGTGCTGCGCAGGGACAGGGGTTGGCCTCGATGGCCCTTGTGGGTCCCTTCCAACTCAGTGTATTCTGTGATTCTATGAACTTCTTTACATTTAGGGTGGCAGAGCACTGGAACAGGCTGCCCACGAAGGTCATGGAGTCTCCCTCTCGGGAGACATTCAAAACCCACCTGCACACTTTCCTGTGCCACCTGCTCTAGGGGGTTTCGACTGGATGCCCTCCAGAGGCTCCTTCCAACCCTAGCAATTCGCAGGTTCTGTGAGTGGGGCTGGGCACGGTGCCTCCTCCGGCAAGCGGAGCTCTGCGCCCCGGGAAGGGGGCGTCTGCCGGGAGCGGGGGGCGGGAGCAGGTGGCGCCTTTCCGCCCCGGCGGCGCGTTTCGCTCGGGGTCTCCCGCCAGCCTCGGCTGCCATCGGGCCCCTCTGGGCCGTAATTCGGTACAAAGCGTAACCCCGGCCTGTCAATTAAGGGCGGCGAGTTAAGAGGTGCGAGCACGGCGCGCGTTCCAGCTGAGGTGCCTGTTCCCAGCTGTGATCTGACCGGCGGCCTCAGCCTCGCTGCTGCCTGCCCGCCCCGCCACAGAACCACAGGATGGATCAACTTGCAAGGGACCAGACCTGGTCTAAAGTCCCTGGTCACGCGGGGTCTTCTTGCCGCACATGGCACAGAATTACATCCAGATGATTGTGGAATATCTCCAGTGAGGGAGACTCCGCAGCCTCTGTGGGAAATCTTTTCCAGTGATTGTGCAGTAAAGAAGTTCTTCATCACATTCAGGTGGAACTTCCTGTGCCTCAGTTTCTGCCCATTATCCCTTGCCCTATTGCTTGGCACCACCAAGAAGAGCCTGGCTCCATCCTCTTCAGCCTCCTCTTTATACACTTACAGACATTGACAAAAGAATTCACCCCATGTACCCTTCTAGTGAGCACCCCTGCAACCACCAGGTACTGCCTCTGGCCCCCTCACAGATAGCTCTTCTGCTTCTGGTAAGCCAAACAAGTGTTACAGAGTGATGTGTATTTAACAGGAAAATACAGCTATTTAGCAGCCGTGCAAGACACCTCTGGGTTACTAGCCATGCAGTGACTTTGACAAGAAGCAAGGCGCGTGCACAGCACCAGGACAGAGAGTCAGGCCAGGCAGGAGGCATGGGATATCTGCCACTGCAGAGAGGGACAGAGCTCCAGGGCACAGGTAGCCACCCACGCTAGGGATCAGAGCAGATGGAGGAGCTGCAATCCATGCCCTTAAGGAGAAACTGCATGTAACACTTGACAACATCCATGGTCACGACCCAAGTTTGAAATCTCTCCTGAAGGAACAGCATCTCTACTGATCCAGTTCCCACTCTGAGCACACCAGGGCAGTGGTTCAAGGATGACTCGGAGGGAAGGCTGCCATTTCCTGACTCACCATCCCCATTTCCTGTAGCCTGGCCTTTCAAGTCTCTGTCCCCGTTACCAGCTCCTGAAGTGAACCCTCTTATCGTGTGAAGTGCGATGAAGTCACATTCCCCCCCCAGACTGTGTCTATATGTACTCTCCCTCCTCCATGTTTTTGTCTGGAAATTTGTTGCTCATACTGTTAATAAGAACATTTTTGTCACTAAGATCCAAGTAAAATTATTCATAAAATGAATCAGTTTTGCCAGTAACTGCATGGACTATGAGACTTGATTAAATTATTTTGTACTTATTGATGCACTGATTCTGTAAAAAGACTTCCTATTGGGCTTTATTCATAAAAAGTTGAAAAATCACCTGGTAGTGCTCCTCCTGTCAAAAATACAAGTAGAATGAAGACAGGTATTCAGTAAAGAAACCTCCCATTAACAGCAGATTTGAGATAGGGATGATACTCCCCAAAGTATTCCTCACTATCTCAGTGATACAGTGCAGTCTTTATCTGCCTCCTCTGAAAAAAAACACAGAAGGACAAGAATATACACTGAGAGATTTCACTGTGAGAGGTCACAATCTTATAGCTATAATCTCAGCCAATTAGTTGTGTCTGTTTTGGTCTGCTCAGGCAAGCCTAATTAACAACTTCAAACAGCATTTTGCAAAATGCCAGGCCTAATCTTAAAATATATAAATCACATGGGAAAACTGCACTTAGCCCCTGGTCTGCTCTATTTATTTCTGCAGAGAGTTTTTATGCGGCTCTACTCAGCTTCATTCAAATCTACAAAACTCTAATAAAAAAGGTGGCATTCGCTGGGGTACGTCTCACTGCCAGCAAACTGTGAGCTTGCCTTGAGTAGCCTTAAGGAGATGTATTCTGAGCCTGGTGCATAAGAAATGCAACTACTCTGACCATACCTGCAGTGCCTGGCAATGGCAGTTCAGAGCCCTCTGTTTTAAAAAGAAAAATAGGAGCACTCAAAGCTTTGCACTAGTCTGGAAAAATTACCTTGGAACAAGGGAAAGCAAGGGGAGATAAAAAGTGATTCATTTTCTTTGCCAATATCCTGGCTGTGAAGTAAAGCAAGCAAAATTTCCTGAATTTCTGCAAATACATGTTTTTTTATGCAAAACAGTCAGTAGCAAGGGTGAAGAAATAATGTCCAACAGAAAACAAAATGGGAGAGGGAAGGGAAGGGAAGGGAAGGGAAGGGAAGGGAGTAGAAATATGGAGAGAAAATTACAGTGAAATTAATTATGGGAAAATGCTGTTAATACAACAGCATTGCAATAATACACAACTAATACACAACTAATAGAAAATAAAAAGGTGCTGTATAAAAGAGAAAGAGCAAATGAAGAGAGAGCCACAAATGAACTATAAACTGATGGGACATTAAAGGCATCTGGCCTGCAGTACGCAAGAATAGTTTTAGCAGGCTGGTCCATGCACCTAGCTTAGCAATATCCTAAATCCATGCCAGGGGAAATTTTCGTGACCACCAATTCTACCCAGTAATTTGGACTCATAGGAAAGAAATGCAGACACAGGGGCCAAAAGGGCCATGCAGATTGCCTTGATCTGCCTCCACCTATGCCAGTAGCTTGCTTTTCAGAGAAAGGGCCTTACTGAATGCAGTTGGAGCCATAGGTCTGCTTCCTCCTGAGGTACTCTGTAAACTCTTCTGGCTTGCAATGCTGCACTCACCCAACTGGAGATCTCTCTAGTGGTGCTAGCAGCCTTATTTTCCATGCCACACACCGGATGGACCCCATTTTCAACATTTACTGTGGATCTCTTCTTTATTTTCTTTAGTCTTCCATCTCTGTTGCCACCAACATGAAAACAATTTAAGAAGAATTCTTTCTGGCTGAGGGAAGCAACATAACAAAGCAGGGAATAATAGATACAAAATGAGCTTCTGTGACTGAGAAGGGTTCAGTGTTGGGCAGACATAACAGCAGCAAGCAAATACAAAATCAATTAACTCGTACAAAAAAAAATTACCAGGGACTACATGGGAAACAAGTTGCAGAGGTACAAAGCTCAGTCTGTCCTAAGAAAGCCAGAAAGGCTGTTGACAAGTAAGTTTATCATTCTGTGTCCTGCCAACCTCCTATTACAGCATCCAGCAGCCATTGGCCCACCCAAGTCCTACTGTCAAAAGAGCTGTATGTTCTTGCTGACAAATGTAAAGAGTCATGGAAAAATATGTCCAAACCCCAAAGCTGCACACACAGCACCTTACAGTTTTTAACTGTTATAAAACCACTCTGAGTAATTTCCAAAATCATAGCCAGACCCTAATGAATAACTTTTCATAACAATGTTGTGGATGTTTCTGTTAACATGTTGAGTGTATAATTCTTAATTTCTTCATTTGGAGTTACTCTGTGCTAATAGACATTATGTTCCTTTCAGGAGACAGCAGACAACAATGTGGCTGTACTCAGGGGGCATCTTTGGGAAGGAGGAGGAAACTATGCTTTTCCAAAAGCAGTTGAGCAACTTTTCAGGGAAAAAGTTTCTGGAGTGAAGAACAAATCCTGACAGAATGGTGAAACACACAAGGAGTAGGAGCCTTTTGCAGAAGCAGGAAGGAGAACTCTGAGAAGCAGAGAAGACATCAAAACCAAGGGCCCAAGTTGAT
Source organism: Thryothorus ludovicianus (assembly GCA_013397245.1). Classification (NCBI taxonomy): domain Eukaryota; kingdom Metazoa; phylum Chordata; class Aves; order Passeriformes; family Certhiidae; genus Thryothorus; species Thryothorus ludovicianus. Next base: position 390,812 of record VZTB01006415.1, read on the forward strand.
GCAAATACTTCTCTCAGGATGCTGAGAGGGGATTGTGAAGTCTTCCTTTCAGTGCAGGAAGCCACTGAAAATTGTGGCCTGAGAAAAAGACCAGAACATAAGGACATGTTGCTTAATATGTAAAAAGCCTTACATTTCCATTGTCCTAAAGTTTCTTCCTTTAAAAAAAAATGAATGTTCTGGCTTTTCTTCTAACAAAATCATGTTTTTGTTGGCAGAATATATACTAAAACTTGAATGATAGAGAAAATTAGCATGATGCCTGCACAAGTCAGTTTGGGGATGAGGAGAAATCTCCACAGTACAGGAAAAACATTGGCATACTGGAGGAAATCCAGCAGCAGGCCACCAGACTGGTCAGGGGGCTGGAGCACAGGCATATGAGGAGATGCTTAGAGAGATAACTCCACTCAGCTTGGAAAAGAGGAGGCTCAGAGAAGATCTGACTGCAGAAACTACTTGTCCTTAGGCTACGATAAGACAGAGTCAGATTCTCCTCCATGTGTCCAGTGGTAGACAATGGACTTAAGATGCAGCATGGGAAACTCTATTTAAGTATAAGAAAAAAAATTTACCATAAAGATGGTGAAATACTGGGGTAGGGGATGTGAGTTTTCCATCTTTGAGAGTGTAAACAGCTTGAATAGGCATGGCCCTGAGCTATCTGATCTAGCTGGACCTCCTTGGAGCAGAGGAATGGAGCAGATGACCCCCAGAGGACACTTCTAATGGAAATCCTTCAGTTACTTTGTGAAACTCAGCTTTCTAAATTCAAAGAGCTGATGTTTTCAGATTTCTTCACCTTAAAGATAAGATGCAAGAAAGATCCTTGTCAGAGACACAACATGCCAAGGCTGATTAAAAAATGTCATTTTTGTGAACAATGCTGTGGTTATGGTCTATGCTGTGGTTGTCATATGAGAAAAATACTTCTTATTTGTGTGTCCTGCAAGACACTGCTCTCTTGGGCATTTGATTCTGTCTTTTTTACATCTGTGCCTTACTCTTAGCCCTTAACTTGCACAGACACTAATCTCTATCCTACTGCTTACTCTTTAAGGATTAAAAAGGTTTCTATAAGTAGTAGCCTGTATAATTGTAGGATAATGAAGATCCAGATACACATAATTTGTTTCCTCTTCCTTTTTTTTTTTCCCTCAAAGGAAATATGCATCCTTATCCGGTGCTTTGCCTGTCTTCTAAATTACAAATGATAGTTACAAAAGGGTTCGGTTTTTTACCTGCATATATGCACATGTTTGTGTCTGTACATATACACATATAACACAGATATCAAGTCTTGTTTACTTATTTTTTTACGTTTCATGCTTTCACAGAAAGCCATACCTTCTGCATGTACAATGCAGTGACTCAGCAGCAGTCCCATCCTCTGCTGTGATAGCCCAGTGTGTCTTAGGGAGACTTCCAGGATGCATTCTCAAGGAGACAACTTACACAGGACTACAGTGCCTGCTCCACAGGGGCAGTCCTTACAGTCCTCCCTGTTGCATGGGTGGCTTTGCTCTGTACACCAGGGACAACCCAATCACACTCAAAACACTCCTGTGTAACAAAGCTGCCAAAATGTGAGAGGACATGGGAGTCACACAGCTTTCCATGCCTTCTCTTGGTGCTAGCTTTTGGGTTCATTTTGCAAGAAAGAGATTAATACTGAGAAGAAAAGAAGTCAGAAGTCTGAAATTCTTTTAGTTCTGCCACTCCAGTCCTCAATAGGCTATTTCATGTCCCACATCTCAGTTTCAGCATAGATAAGAGGGGCAATTATAGCAACACCACAGCAGAAGCTGTGGGACTTCACATCTACAGAGATCTTTGCTAATATAAACTGCACAAAAATACAAATTCCTTTCTGTAACCCTTCAAAATAAAATATCCAGAAGCTGGTAATTCCTCCCCATTTCTCTCCTGTCAGGGAGTAAGGAGTAGCCTCAGTGGCATAATGTTTGGTCTATGATCTATGATGTCAGCCAAGCAAAATTCACCAGTTTAATGAGATACTGCAAGTTAGTGAACCATTTCATTGCTTTGGCTCCTCAGAAGTGTCTAGGCATTGATTACAATCACATAGTGTAAATAACTCTGGTTTGTAACTCTTCATGTGTTTGAACTCTGAGGCTGGCATTTCCATGCCATACCGTGTTAGACATTCAGACAACTGTGCTGATCACATATTTCCTCTTCCTTTAATAGGCCTTTCAGGAATGAACAAGCATTCCCTTGTATACTACTTCAGTTCCCATCACTTGATGGTCACACTTAATTAAGCACTATTTTAGTAGAGAGCTGGTTACACTTCATTTCATTAAGTGATTTCATGATCACCAGAGGTACACTGACAGCTCTGTTAGCTGAAGCTCTGTGAAAAGGGGCAACAGAGACAACAGTAACATTTTGCAGCACTTCCTCATCAGTGATTTTCCAGGCACTACTCTTGCAGAGCGCAGCTACATTTCCATTAGCATTTGGATTTTTGGCTCAAGGCTATCTGAGCCTTGAGGTATGATAGACCATATCATATTACTAGTACCTTTAGCAATGTTGGTCCCTGAATCCTTAAAGTCATAATTTTTATGTAAAGTAGATACAAAGAATTTCTTCATCTGTCTTTCCTCCTTTAGGTTTTTCTGTTTATAGTCAGCAAAGAAATGTGATTAAAGAACAAAATCCCGTTTAAAAAATGTAACAAGGAATCAGTTGTGAAACAATGTTGAAAGGTTCTCCAGTATGATACACCAGGCAGTTTAAAAACACTGGTCAATTAACTCCAAAGTATGTAAGTATCACAAGACAGGAAAAACACGACCAGAGTTACATAATGGGCATTGCAGGCTACCTGTAAATCCATACATTAAAGCTGCATACTAGCAAAAGCTTCTCACTAAGTTTATGTTCACTCGTAGGGATATGTAATACATAAATAGTTTAGTGTTTCTAATGTGAAGGCAATTTTCCTAATTGAATTGGGAATTTTGCACAACTGTACTTCAATCCTAGATCTAAAGTTCAGTCTACTGTGCTTTAAGATACATTTCAGTTTAAGAGGGAAAGAATTCCTAGGAAAGCATCATCATAATGGAGGGTGAGATGAAAGATATAGATAAGCCAAAAATAACGCCAAAGATTTGAATTTTGTTGTGAAACCCTTTAACACTGAAGTTTGGATTCAAAAATGGTGAATCTAGCCTTTAGTTCAAAATATATGAAGAAATAGCAGAACATTTACCATATGCTAAAGCAGACAAAAAGAAAAAAGTATCTTGTGCCTAAGAGTCAAATGGTATGACTACTTGTTACTGTGATTCCTTAGAGGCCTGTTCTATATAAAGACATGAGAATGACACATTAATGAAAAAGTTCCTACCAATTTCATCTGTTTTCACTTTCCTATATGTGATAGGCTATTATAATTTGTGATGAGTTTGTCACTGGAGTCCAGAATATGAAGAAGCCACTCCATTCAGTCCTGGAAGGAATTCTCTTCTGTGTATCTTCACAAAGACATATATATTACAAAAAAAAACAAAACAAAAACCAAACCAAACCTAACAAACAGAGAAACCCTCATCTAGCAATGAAACTAGATACATAATAATGCATAGAAAAATGCAGCATGCCATGCCCCACCAAGTGCACAACAAAGTCATGAGAAGTTCCATGTAAATTGTGTGAACTTTTGTTTAGAAATTACACTTGTACTAAAAGGGAGAAAAAAAAAAAAAGACAACTCTGCTAGGATTTTTACAACTGGAAAGCCCAAAATATTCTTATAAATAGTTTATATTCCTATATTTTTTACATGTATACTCTTCACAATACCTATGGTGGAATCACATCAGTGTTCCAAATTTAAAGGCAGAGTAAGCTATATACCAAGCATTTAAGTGACCAGTTCAAGGTTGTGTAACAAGTTACTGTTATCCTGGTTGTCTCGAGCTCTCATTCTCTGCAAACACCCCAACTACAATTTGTACTGAGTCATTTAGTCATTTACCATTGACATAGTAAGCAAAAAAAAATTACATTACTCAGGTCTTAGAAAGGTGATACTCTGTGTACTCAATAAATCAAGGAAAAGGAAATCAGCAGTGGGCTTTGAACCAAAAATGCAAATTCATGGCAAGGTTACTGAGATTTCAGAATCCCAGAGTCATACAGAATAAGCTCAGTTAGAAGGGAACCACAAGATTCATCAAGTCCAACTCTGGCCCTGCACAGCATCATCCCCAAGGTCACACCATGTTCCCAGGAATGGATTTGGTTATCAAGAGAAGAGATTCTCACTGCCTTTAGAGGAAATCACTGGAGGTTTGTAGATAGTTATGCTATCACACAAACTCTAATTCATTCAGGAAGAATTTGGCATTTTTCAGGTAGGTGAGATATGGCTCGGTAGTGCCAATGAAAATGAGCAAAAGATTACAAACTGTAACAGGATCTAAATAAACATCCATGTCCATATCTCTTAGACAGATGATTTGCAGAGCATTTCTCACCATGCATATGACACAATTTAAATGACCATTTAAAGAGCCTGTCTCACGTGACTCTGAGCATATCTGGGCTGCCAGTTGTATGCATTGACTGGCCTCTTCAGTTTTAATGTGCTGTGCATTCTCTGTGGTGCTACAAAAACAACATCATTAATAATAAAGACAAATTCCTAAAGGGAAAACTAGAGAACATCCAACAAATCTTTGATTTATAGGAGAGTCAGAGCTGCGTGATTCAAATACCAGAAATTCACTTTCAGGAATTTTGGCAAGTTTTTATAACCAATAAATTGTTACTACTTTGCCTTGGTATTCCTTGTAACATTAATAGTGGCAGATTTCTTCATACATGTTTGGTTTTAGTGTCCAAATATGTGGGAATCCCTCTAATACTTAACAGAACAAAATTAAACATCAAAATCATAGGAGGAAATCTAAAACATTTTCCTTTTTAATGAGCAGATATTCAGAAACTAAAAATTTAGTCTTCACTGAAAGGCTTTGCTAGCATAGCTGCTGATGATGGTTATGGTATTTTTCAAGAAGCATAAACAGAGCAGGACAAAAGCAGTCTTAACATCCATCTTTCCCATCTTATTTTATACGTCCTCCATAAACATGTGAATTCTCATGTCTCACAAGCATTTAAATTAATGAATTTTGCAGTCACCAAGCAGCTGAAGGGACACATCTCTGAGGCTACAATCTCTCATGTCAAGATACTATACCTTTTAAGCATGTCTTCTCTATGAGGAATCAAGTGGAAAATCTCTGTTTTCCTGAAGAGGAACATGGGCTCCAAAACAGGTGACAAAGCCTAAGAAGACATGCATGGCCTTGAATCCAGGAGCTGCTCACTGGCATCAGGGCTCTGTGGTGCCAGCTGGAGCCTAAGCCTCTCCTCCAGCAGGAAAGGCATCGAGTTCTTCCTGCTGATCACCCTAAACGTTTGATTCTGCAGGTTCTATAGGAACCAGTAAAGACTTGGATTCTCTCCCTGCTCCACATCCTCAATTATACCTAAAACATTGGGAAATTCCATAGTAAAAGAACCACTTTATTTTTTGGTAAATCTAAATAAACCATTATGACTGGAATGTACTCAGATTTCACAGACTGGGAAAGCAAAATTGAGATCTACTCTCTAAGTCTAAGACTTTTCTGGTCAAAGATTTTACTTGAAAATTGTCTATGACCCCAGTGTTTAATTAAAGTTTTAGGTTTTTTTTTATTGTTGCTATCTCATTACAAAACCATTTATGACATTCTATAATACTTTATAGTACATGCCTATAAAAATCAATTCACGTAGAAACATAGGCTTCAAGGGAGATAAACAACCACATGGGTGTGAGGAGAGGGGCTACCAGTACTAAATTCTGGTGACTAAAAACTATGAGGGCTTTAATGGTTCCTTGATAGGAACAGAGCTAAAGATCATTTTATTGTCAACCAAGCTGGTCTTTATAGAGTGTGTAGTTGTTCACTAAGACTTTATTTTTCCCATAATTACACAGTATTATTCCTGTGACTTTGGTTCTGTCAAAGAAGGTGTATTGTGCTTCCCGATTGTATGCTTCCCCAGGAAGAGGAAGATTGAAACAAAGACATGATAAAACAACATAAATAAATAACACAGCGTAGAAGGGCACATCTCTTCACCCTCTCTCATTTACAGAACAGACAAGGCATTCAAAGACATAAGGAGGAAAACAAATTAAAAGTAAAGAGGTTTCCTCTTTCTACACCATATGTAATTTTTCTGTGGAAATCACCACAGGAAATCATTGCACCCAGGAAATTCACAGTGGATATTTATGTGGTTATCAGAAACAGAGCTTTCCTGAGTGATCATAACAAGTTGTTGAGAGAGATGCTAAACTTTGTTGCTTCAGAGATCACATCAATATGAAATGTAATTGAGTTCCATAGGTTTCCCATAGTAAAAAAAGTTGTGATCCAATGGCACAAGCACTGGATTGGGCCTCAGTTCGAGCTGGCTTCTACTTCCATTGTATGACCTCCTCTTGAACTTTGGAAAGCCAAGTGCCCTCTCTCCACCTCAGTTTCCCAGTCTAGTAAAAGGAAACTCTTAAACTAAACTAGATAATGCATATTAGAAACATTGTGGGTTTTGTAAATTTTCTCTCCTTATAGCTATTCTCAAAGCAAGAGATTAGACCAGATGGATCTCAAATGAAGTCTCATCATCTTTGCACATGAAAAAACAGGAGCAGATTTTATATCTTTTTTGTAAAAACCCCAAGTGAATTAGGCCTCTGATCTGGATTTCTCAGTGTTACCCATCTCAGTTTCAATGACTGGAAATTCACTGAGGCAGAAACTGCATTTATTTTGTTTATAATATATTTATTTTAGCCCTTACTCTGTATACCAAACTTATTATTGCTTTTGGACCCAGTATTTTAGTACAGTATTTAGGAAATAAATGTGGCAATGTCATAGCAGGGATTAAAAAAAAAGGAAAGAGGAAAGAAATATAGTTTTATTTATAAGTTGATGTATAGCCGCTGTACTGTAATGGAGTTTAAATCTCAAAAGTGTTGCTTTATATTTGCTTTATAGGACTATAAGAGCCAAATAATGACATTTAAATGATCTATTCCATTAACATTGTATCATTTTGTCAATCTGGAATGTATTTTAATCAAAAGCCCCCTTGAAATGGTCTCCTTTGTTGTATTTTCTTTTTGGCTCATTTTATCAACATCTGTTATGTTTATACAATATGAATTAAAACTTTGGAATGCTGTTTGTACTCAGCTACTTTTGTTGAGAATGTAACGTCCCAGGATTGGCAGTGTTTATGTAAATCAGTGCGGCTGACACAGCCATCATAAACAAATGTGAAAATATAACAAACACATTGTTCATGGAGGAAATGTTTGTTTTCAGAGTTGGCTTCAGTCTTACCAGATTGATGAAGAGTTGCTGATACCAAGGATCTGTAGTGTAGTGATTCAGCAGCATGGTTGGGCGCGACAGATTGGGCAGCTTCTCCACTTATCTGGAAAAGGCAAGAACGCATTTCTCTTTCCTTCTGTGCAGCACATTAGAACCCAATGTTCAAAAGATTCCCAGTTTGACTCCTAACAAAAAGACTTCTAGCAGAAATACACCAGCAGAACTTGTCCAAACTTTACGAATTCTTTTGCCAGTAAGACTTAAATTAGCAGTTGAAATCAGAGCACTCTTTAGTTACAAATTTTTGTGTTCCTTTACTGTATCTCTATTAAGATAATGTCAGCTGTATTGGCTTAGGGGTGGGGTTTTTCATGCTGTTAAAATTCATGCACTAAGTGCTAATTACATGATAGCATAGTGCAGAAAAATGCAGTAAAACTGGTATCAGCCATCAGCTGAGCTTCAGCCATTTTCCGTAGGAATGCCTATACTGGCACCTCATCATACATAACTTCCCTGCTCCTTCCTAACATTATTTTGCCAGCCACATTCCCATGTGCAGACCAAGTTTCAGTAACACATGATGACTTTCCAGTTGGGCCTGTATAAATTCCTAAAACTACGTTACTATTCTTTCCTTAGTAACCCATGATTTTCTTCCACTACACTTAATGTTTACTATTCCTAAAAATCCTTTGGTCATCTATCAAGGGGAAGAATGCTACATGCTTTTCAAGTTTGAAAGCTTTTATTAACACTCATCATTCAGAAAGGTGCTATCCCATACTGAATTAAATATTATAACAATTCTGCTATCCATAGAGAAGTTGAGAAAGAGAACACTGGAATGGCCTATCTGAGCTAAGAAATTCTTTACCAGCAGTCTTGTACAACTTCCAGACTCTGAATGGCATTATAGTTTATGACATCTGTTCCTGTTAGGTCTCTGGTCATCCTTAAATTTAAATTGCACCTGATCACTTCTTTATCTCAATCACATATGCTACATAATTTCTTCATTCATTGAGAACTCATCCTAAATCACCCAAATTATGCTTATTTAACAAGGAAAGAACTGAAAGAAAAGAGGTTACCTTCTCATAGGAGAGTGGATGAGATGGGGAGGTAGACTCATCATTTGTCTCCAGTTCAGAGATGTGCTTATTCTTCAGCAGCACCCACAGCCTTAACCCAAAGTTAGAGCAGACAACTACATTCATTATAATGGGCAAATTTTAAACAGCAAGCACACGATGCTTTAGCATCAGAGATATGATTACACCACGAGTACTGTGTGTAGGTTTGGGTTCTTGATATAAGAAGGACATCAAACTGTTAGAGTGTGTCCAGAGGAGGGCAACCAGTATGGTAAAAGGCCTCAAGGACAAGATGTAGGGCAGTGGCTGAGGCTGCTTGTTTTGTTCAGCTTGGAGAAAAGAAGGCTGAGGAGTGGACCCATTGTAGTCTACAGCTTCCCCAAGGACAGCAGCGGAGCAGGAGGTGCTGATCAGCTCTCTGGTGACCAGCGGTTGGACATGAGGAAGTGGAATGAAGCTGCATCAGGAGAGTTAGGACAGATGCTTCCCTGAGAAGGTGGTTGGTCACTGGAACAGGCCTACAAGGGAAGTGGTCATGGCAGAGTTCAAAAGCATCTGGAAGATGCACTTAGCCATATTGTTCAGTTTTAGGTAGTCCTATGAGGAACAGAGAATTGGACTTGACTATCCTTATGCATCGCTTCCAACTTGAGATATTCTCTGATCCTAAAGTATTAGTGGGCTGACCACACATTTGACTTTCCTGAACATCCAACAGCAATAGCAACATCATATAGATGTTTTCTGATTTAAGTTTAGCATATTAGATTAAAAAAACATCACCTATCCTAAATGTTCTTGTTGACCTCTTCTTGACCTTGTCCTTGGCAGGACCAGCTCAGAAACTGTCTAGTTTGCACCCAGCAAGGCAATACCTGTAATAAGCAAATACAATTATTTAGATACAAGTAGGTAGACTTCTGTTGCTTCCCTCATCCTTCTTAAGTAATATCTGCATTAAAACAAGATCTGCCATAAAATTATGTCCTATTTTAAATCATCAATGAAACTTTCCCTTACAGTACTGCACTCTAGAGTTCATTAAGACATCTAATATTATTGCTGACTTAGTAATGTTAAAATGAGTATTTTTATAAATTATTATATAATTGCAAACCTTTCTTTAGAGTTCTACCTTTCTGCATTACACAGATAAAGCCTTGACAAGCAACATACTTAAAATTGTCATTTTTATCTTAGTATTTATTTGCTACACTCACACCGACGTACACACACTCCATTCATACTATCCATTTCTCAACTTTTAGCTCATATTTTGATAACAGACACCTTGGAGACCACCACAAATCTTTTTCATTTGCAACATACTTAACATTGTGCTAGCCCTATCCTGTGATTACAACTAGGAGCTAGGAGTTAATACAGTAGTATAAAGTTGTGCAACACAACTTTGTGCTGAATTATGTGCTTGATGAACTCAGAGGAGAGCAGACACCTAATCTTCATTAGGGCATCAGAAAAAATATAAACAACATACCAAGTGGCTTTTGTGGCTCGAACACCAAGTATAAGCTGGGAATTTTTCAACTGAATATTTCTGTGTCCAAAAATACTGGTTTGGTCAAACCAAAATGTGTTATAGGGATTTACTAGTTTTAACATAAATATCTCCTAGGAAAGATTAGTCTGCTTCAAGGTGTTATTAGCAGAGGACTTACACTGAGGTCTTTAGCAATTTTAATAATTATATGACTTCATGATTCTAAGAAAACATGCTTGCCTGATCCAAAAGATCCTAGGGACTGAATATGGAAGAATTAAGTTCAAGTCCTTTATTATGAAATACCATTTAAAGTAAGATATTTTGTGTGATTCTACCTCTGCTTTTTTATACAGATCTGGAACACCCAGTTTTGAAGAAAACTATTCTGTCACCTCCACCTCCAACAAGACCTCTTTCTCCTGAAATGGGCAGTTATTTCACTATGTATTCTTGAAATCTGCATTTTTTTTTCAGATGGTTTTGGTCTCTCTACTAAGGCTCTCAAAGGGATTTTTATAAATAAATATGCCTGTGTGAGTGTAACGTGTGGAAGAACATCAGTTCTGAAGGAAATTAGTGGCACAGCCAGAAATACTAGGAATCTGTCACCTGCTCCTGCCTTTAAAGTACATCCCATTCACAGGACAAAGAAGGAATTGGGTATTCTTCCTAACTACTGAAAATTTATTTGTCTCAATTTAATATCTGACTGGCTTTGGTTTTACTAAAATCTCTTTCAGGTTACTAAGGTGAGTACAACACTGCAGCAGAGCTAATGGCTGAGAAAACACTGCCCTGGGCTCACATCTCACCTGCTGGGAAAGTCACTGATTTTCCCTAAGCCTCCTACCACATACATGCCATCATATGGACATGTAGCATAGAAATTAATGGACTTGGATTTGAGGACAATGAAGAGAACACACTATAAAATATGTTACAACAGGCAAGACCTGTTCCACTCAGACTACATTTGGAGGAGGAAATGGAGAAAAACAAAGTATACTCAGAATATATTCACTGCAGCAGAGGGTATAGAGAAGAAACTAATCCAGTCATTCCCTGTGAATTACCTTTTGTGCATTATACACTTTGTTCTGCAGGACTCTCAAGGTTCACATTCTATAGTCTTTCACAAAAATGGATTGTAATCATTCTAAGAGACATAAATATACAGATCTAAATTCTGCTTCGAGATCATCATGCACAGCTCCAAGAAGTCTATTTCAAGAATGATTGCTGGGCCAGGAATAGTCCCAAGACTTTAATGCTAACATATAAAGACAGCAAGTGTGAAAGTTATAATCCACCCTGATCCTCAGACAGACTCTGTGTGCTCAGGTCCAAAACACTGTTCAGGTCCGTCTGTTGTCCAAACTGCACCATTTTCTGCTTGAACATGATGCTAGAATTAAGAAAAGAGTAACATTCACCATGAGCTGAAAGAGCAGAAACATGTGCTCATCACCAGTGGTTTGTTGGCTGGTTTTGGCAGCTTGCAATTTGCTCGGCACCGCTCTTAACTAAACCCAGCAGGGAGTCACTTAACGAAACTTCGAAAAGTGTGGGAGAAATTTGGATAGTCAAAGAAAAGCATACACAAACACAATGAAGGAAATCGTTGGAACATTTCTGATAAGAATCCAAGCCTATTAAAAGCTGCCATATTCTGGAGAAAAATGAGCATACATTATTTCACTTGGACTTCCAGAAGTCAGGCTTTAGGGGTATAACAACATCATTCTTTGATGTTACATACAACATCCTTCCTATCACATCATCAAGCCTTAGAAAGCAGACCAAACATGTTTCTTGCACTATTTTGTGAGGTTTAACAGGAAGTGCTAGGATTCAGACTTGGACTCTGCAATTGTTCGTTTACTCTTTATTTATTTAAGAAGGAAGAAAACTCTTAAGTAGGGAATCTCATTTCAAAGATACCCTGGCAAGGCATTGCAGTAGTTTCATATGCTCTATCTGTTATAAAGCATATATCATGAAGATACACCTAATTAAGATAACACATTATTATCCCAATATCCACATGTCAGTTTTGGCATGAAAGTCAGGAATGAAAAGTATCTGACAGCTGATTCTGTCACTCTTCTTGTCAAGATGGCCAATTATCTGAGGAAACTACAAATTCTAAATATTGGGTGAGTGACATAAAAGAAACTGCAGATCCAAAGTAGCTGCAAATAAACATAAGGAACATTAAAAGGTGATGCAACTGGCAAAAGCATTCAGGAAGCACTCTCCTAAACTGAATGGATAAAATAGCTACACAAAAGGGCAAGGGGAGGAGGGAGAATTAAAGAACTTGAAGCCTCACTTTTCATTTACTTTAGAAAGCTTTAGGCTTGTTTCTCCTGCATTAATCCACCAAAAGTACCTGGGATTTTTTTTTTCTTTTTTTTAAGCTGAATTTAACTGTTGTTTTGGCCAATATCCAATGCAATTATTTGCCTGACATCAAATAGTGTGCTTTTTTAAACTTGTAAGAAAGAGTATTCTGCATATGGTGGGCTAGACAGTAGATAAGGACTAGGTCATCACATATCAGAACTGTTTTAAATCAACTAAGTCTTCATCTTACACAATAAAATCTCAGGGTTACAGGGTTGTTTCAGGTTAAGCAGACTAAATCATTACTGTTTACTTAATATTTCGTTCTTCAAATGAAGAGGGAGCGTTGCATGAATTTTTGGCATTTTACCTAAAAGATGATAAAAAGGTCACTATCAAGTACTAGGCTGAGATTTTCCAGAGCAAAGATCAAATTCTATTTATGCTACAGCTTTTCAAAGGACACTGAGCAAATATTTAATCTCTGTACCTCAGTTTTCAAATCTGTGATACAGAGATTTCTTCTACATCAGGGCTATGTTTCAAAGTTAATACTCATTACTTAGGTTACCAGTTATCAGGTTTTACAGGCAACATCATCAGGGTGAATGAGTAGACAGCAAGTCTACGACCTCAACATGAAAATGCAAAGGCAGCTGTTAATAAATTGTAAATGCAAACTTTATTTTTCAGACCTGCGGAAAGGCTAGATTTTAGAAATGTGTGAAGACTTACAATCAGATTTTATATTTCTCTACAAGCTGGCTTGCTACTAGGCAGACTTTCAATTTCAGAGGAGCCTACCACACATTTACATGGCAGGACAAGTATGTGATCAGTCTTTCCATTCACACACCAGTTTTCCCCATGCCTATATTTGATTTCGACATTTAACAACACTCCGCACTTGCCTAAAAACCACCCACATGCTGCAGTGCGGCTGCATACGTTTTTAATTTGGCTTTTTGGGTTAGAACACAGCCTCTGCAACACTCCAGTTTTCCCTGAAAAGGGCTCCATCACAAAGTCCTACAGCACCTGCACAATTATTTGTAAGGCCAAACAGGCCTAGTTATTTTAAAAGTATCATATAATGTTGTTCTTTGGAAGAAACTTTTCGCACTTCGGATATGAAATAAAACCACTGCCACAGACTCTATAAACCTTCCTCCATCTGTGTTATTCATGAGCTACAGTGCCCCAGGACCCTGACAATGCATGGGAGGATCATAATGTCCAGAGCTTTTGTTGAAAGTACTGAATTCCATTTATTTGAATAGGCAAGAGTGTATCATTGAAATCAACTAGAGCAGCTCTTCAAAAGCAGGAGTCTGGACAGTAAAAACAATCAATGTGCTGACAGACTCTACCCTCTAACATGAAAACCAAGTAATCACAAAGGCACCTTGGTATTGCCGTCTGATATTGCTGTCAGCTCCCTAGTCTGCACACCTAAAAATAGTTTTCAAGTCCTTAATGTGCTTCCCTCCCCTTTTTTTCTTCTTTGCTGGCTGAGCTCAGATGAAGCCTTCAAACCACTGCCAAAGGTGTTTCTGGCTTTGATCAGATCTGGTAGAATCACCGTTGCCCAGAACTTAGAGCAAAGGCACAGTGAAATGGAAGGGGGGAAGTCGACCATGATCCTCTGGTAAGAAAAAAATAAAACATTTTTATCTCCATTTATTGCATGAACTTAGCAGACTTCTGTGTTTGATTGAGTAACTTTGCATCCTTGTGATCTGAACTTAGCAATCTCTCCACAACAGTGCCAGAAGTAAAAGGCTCTCCAACAATCTTTCAAACCCATATCAGTTATTTTGAAAGTGCCAGCAGCAAGGCTGTCACAATATTAAGGTAGATATCACTAGCTCAGTAATTAATTTATGAATTAAATGTTTCAGGTCTCCATTCATCTTTAACTTTCCTTTCTCCACGCAGTTGCACTGCATCACTACTGAAGACAAGTATCTCTACTCTCACCAAGGAAAATAAAAGTATTACCTTATTAAAACAGTGTGTGAGGACTCTGAACACATGTGCATGCACAAGCCTTGAGAGCAGTGTTTCATTAGTCCCAGCTGGGAGTGCAGATTAAAGAAAAATGCCAGAAACCATACCTACAGTCTGACATATCTATGATATGTTGCAATGCCTGATATGTTCTGTGGGAAAGGAGATCTATATGCTACACTCAGTTTCACTGAAGTGCTTGGCAGAAAGCATTCCTGACTCGCAACAGTGTCTGTTCACTGGACTGGCCAGAGGGGAGTCATACCTAATAAACTGCCATAAAATACACATACACACACCACTTTGGATCATTGATTTCACTGCTAAAGGATGTTACTGTGTATTACAGCTTTAAGTTTTCAACTTTGTCATATTTTCTAAACTCTGATCTCTTCAATTTACTTTCAGTTATGTGACATTCCCCTTTAGCAGAGCAAAAGCATGCATTAGCTAAACAATGTGGTTTGGATTTAGCGTTCCCATGCATCATTGTGAAAATGTTTGTCTCAGCAATAGTGTCATTATTGTTACTGGGAACAGCTGCTCTACTATGTCTTCTGATTGAGGAGAGCGGAGTATCTCCCTTCCCATACCACCTCACAAGCAGGGAATCTGAAGCAGGACCATTGGGTAGAAGTAGTTCACGAGTACACACTGTTCTGTACCTGGCTTCCTCCTACCACAAAGGAAGCAGAAAGTGCAGCAGTGCAGCAAAGAGCGGCAGCAAAATAAATATTGCCAACAGAAATGAAATCTGGCTCCCTCCTCTGGCAGTTCTTCTGGATCTGGACTGGGGTCTAACCTGAGGCAGACATCCTCCTCACTCAGGTGCAGCTTTCTGGCCGTTCAGCTCCATTAGACATGACATCCTTTGAGGGAGAATTGGAGCGGGGAGTTTGCTGCTGATCAAGCGGATGTTTTATATCTCCCTGAGTTTCTGAAGTGGGAAGAAGTAACTCTCAGCATTCTTGCCAGCGCTCCCAGCCCCACTGAAATCAGTTTCCACATCCAGGTCCACAAGACTGCTGGAGTCCCGCCGGGCTCGCTGGGAGCATCCCAGCAGCAATGCTGTGCTCTGCAGGCCTGTGCAACTTGGCTCAAGCCAGCTGGACGTTTCTAAGGAAAGCTTACAAAACACATTTGTGTGATTACACAGAGCAGCAGGCTTTAACTCACCTTTCAGAGCAAGGCCTTCAGAGATAATTAGGGTTTACTTTAAGATGGATTGAATCTGTTTTCTAGGGTATTAGATCTTTTGAAACATCTTTGGATGGGAAGCCATGTTTTCAGTCAGTAGGTGTTTCTGCAAGTCCAGTCTCTGGTAATGTTTTAGAAACAGGTGAAGACCACATCTTTTGGATATGTTTTATCTTTTGAGAGGATCTTGGATTCCCAACTTTAACCTGAAACTGCAAACTAAGTACTGTGAACACTTCATTTGTATCAAACAAACTTGAGTAAGGCAATCACATAGTCTATACACTCTTGCATGGTATATCCATAATGTATGGTCATGAAACCATAGAATGGTCTGGATTGCAAGGGACATTAAAGATACTCTAGTTCCATAGGAAATGGACATCTCCTATAGACCAAGTTGGTCAAATATGCATCCAGCCTGCTCTTAAATGCTTCCAAGGATAGAGCATCCAATTGTGATAAATCAGTTTGAACAAACATGGTAAACTACAAGGATTTTTGATAACTTTACCTACAATATTTTTAATTTAAATTTCTTTTGGGCTTAAAAGTACCTATTTCTGTTGACCACAAATGCTGAAGTTCCAATAAGCTTGATGGGTGGGAAGAGATAGGGTTTCCTAGGTGAAACAATACACACAAATATGCAGACACAATGCCAAAAATGTCATAGCCCATACAGACGTAGCATAAAACCAAATTTTACCCATTTCTGCTTAGACAGTTATATTCTGTACAGTCTGCTTACCATCAAAGATATTGTGGTTTCTGCATAATTACTTTATCCCAGTCAAATTAAATCAAGTTAAAAAAAATTTTCCTTCAGCTAAAAGATAGACAAACAGAATGCAGAGTAATGGCTAACAGCTGTGTAGGTAAGAGTACAGAGGCAAACACAAGGAATCCAACCCTCAGCCTGACAGGAGGAGAGGTACGTATGGTACAGATCTGAGAGCCTCAGGCGTGAACAAAATGACTTATTTGTTATGGTAAAATTCCCAAACAGACTACTCAATGGTAGTTGTCGACCTAGTAGTTTCTCCAGGAAAATTGTCTCGCAGCTGTGTTCAAGGCAGAAAGTAAGGCTGCTGGGCAGCATTCCAGCTTTTGACTCTTCAGCATTTTTCCTCAAAGGACATAGAGGGGACAGATCCTGGTCAAACAAGACATCAGCATGCACCTGCTTTTCTTCAATGGACACCAGAAGGATTTAAACGCAGTACAGAAAATCTGCTCCCTAATTTTCCTCAGCAAAAGTGAAGGCAAAGACAAAAAAGGCCACCAACACCAGAACAGTCTCTGGGAGGAACATGGTAATCATCAGTCACAAATATGCAGGAAACCTACATAAAACAAGGAATAAACAGCATCCCAGAAAAACAGCACCTAGGTAGAGAGCATATTGTCATCTGTCACACATGCCTGTAGAGGGAAGCAATCAGAGGATGCAAAGCATGGCAGCAAAGTTGTTGCTGCTAACTATAGAGTATCATCATCCTCTATGTGGTGTCCACAGACAGGGAAAAGAAATTCATTACCTACAGATTTTTCCTCAAATTCTCCATGTCTTCTGGTTTTACCATGTTTTACATTATGAAGTAACCTCTGGCAAAGAAGATGGAGCAGCAAAAGACAAGTGATGACATGTCTAATCTCTTCATCATGTCAAAGAACCACTTCATTGCCCCACAATGGCCCTGCACCAGTACATTGTAACACATGTGGAAATGAAAAAATGGCTCTCATCTCAGATTTGGTCCCACAGAAATTAGGCAGAAGCATAACTCTCTCTTTTCCCACTGGAAGAGGATATGGAGCCACAGTCTAGAGGAGCCAAGACAAAAGAGAGCCAGGGGACCTCCCAACAACTCCTCAATATGCATTTACAGCCTCATGCTGTTTCTCTGGCAGAAATGGTCTGGGAAGGAAGGCAGTAGTCCTATCCTCAGGTCACTCTGAAGAATGAATTCCACCTAGCCAGGAGGGCATGTCGTTGAGGGCATGACATTTATAGCTCTCAGCAGGCTCAGGGCTAACACATTCATAACAGCTCAGCTCAGCTGCAGTCACTGGGGGCCAACAGGGGAGGCATTTCAGCTGCAGTGCAAAAGAATAGCCTGTTTTATTCTGATGTGCAAGTATCATCACTACTGTGGGAGAAATGAAGGGGGCCAGCCAGCCCCTCAACCCTCTGCACTGCACACTGTAAGTCAATCATCCCCATCAAGTTCACCAGCCACACGTTTCTCAAACTGAACTCTGCAAGGGTTTCCCAGGCATGCACGGAGCTCTGACTGTGGCAAAGTGTCAAATGTATTACTCTAAGGAGATCTTTGTTTTGGAAACTTGCTTCTCAGCTACAGCTTGCTTCCTCTTTAACAATTTTAAAGCCAAGAAGTTTTCTTTCGTAGTTGCTTTTGTTTTTATTTTCTACTGCTTGCTCAGCTGGGGAAGATAACAGCTTCAGATTTAGGTCACCCATGGAAAAACGTGTTTGGTGATCTCATCTTGATCCCCAGTGGGTAACCATCCAGATCACAAAGAGTAGGAGAAAGATCTAGCCCTGCTAGGCAGATCTGGAAGATTTGGGGTAGAGGGGGAAGCATGCCTGTGTTTTTCTTTAGTAAAACTGGAATATCTGTGTGTTTGCTACAGGCCAACACTAAGGTACATTCATAGGCCCATGCAAATTCCAGCCAACATCTTTGCTTTTGTGAGAACTGGCACTGACCTTTTCTCTTCAAAGGGTCAGAATCATTCATATGTGTTATGAAACATAACAACACTTTATCCATGTACAGCAACTCTGTTTCCAAGTGTGGCCAGGTACTGAATAACTTTTACATTTGGGCCAAATTTACAGTGTTTCATCCATGCTTATTTCATGAGAAAAAAATGGTACAAAAAAACATACAAATGAGAAACATTATTAAAAAATTATGAGCTGCCACTGCCTTCATACAAGCTTAGCAGTTTGTTTGTTTCTTTCTTTCCCTTCGTTAGCTTGTTACTCCATTCTTTTTAACTTAATAACATTTTTGTTCCACAGGGAAAAAGCCCAACAATCATATTTGAGAATCAATAATTACATCCAAGGCAACTCTAAACAAAAAAATGATGGCAATTATTTTTCATGTCTTCTCCAAGCCACCTTTTTCAGATATGTCAAGGCAAGCCACACATCCTCCACTTTAGCATTATTGATGTAGAAGATGGGAAAAAAACTATTTGTTTTTCTATCGTGGTCATGTCACGTCCATATGGGATTTCCTTGGGTCTCAAAGGGTAAGAGGTTGAATAGCACCCTTCTCCTTTGATTTCACAGCACTTGTCATCTTGGTCTTAAGAGTTACGTGCTGCAAGAGCTGTAATTTTATGAGTAAGATGGAAAACCTAAACCCTGACTGCTTCTGGTCATGAGTACATGAATTCCATGACACATCATGTTACTGGAGATTTGTTTCAGAGGATGACTGCAGAGCATTCCCTTCCCAGTGTTGGTGAGAACAGCAGAACAGCAGTCACCTGTGGTCCCTGCTGGGGACAAGGCACTCAGAATTCATCATGAAAGTCCTCAAGCCACTGGGCAAACACTGGGGCAGGAAGGGGTCTTGTCACATAATTCTGGCTTTCAGACAACCTCTCTGTATGTGGTTTACTGGAGTGAGGCACCAACTAGCCAAAAAAGTTATTTTGTAAGTATCTTCCTTATGAACCATTTATAATGTTATTTTCATTTTATTCAAAACAATCTAACAACAGCTCATGTATGCTGAAAGTGACAGGGAAGCAAACCTCTTCCTTCATCCCTTTAAAAAAGCTCCAACAGAATGCATCATGAAAGAGCTCTCGGAATTGAGAAAACCACAAAACTACCAGAATTTTCAGGGAGCAGCAGCTTTTCTCTACAGGCACCTCTCTTTGGAGTGGCCTAGTATCAGCCTTCCTTCCCCCCTTTTTGCTTCCTGCAACACCAATTTGCTCTGCATTATTAAGTACAGCAGTATTTACATGAACTCTGCATATGCCTCAATATCCTGGGCCTGTAAATTGAATTTTAAAGGAACTTTGGTTGTAGCTATTTCTAGTGTGCTCTCCAGCTTTATTGCTATGAACAAGTGAAAACTAAAAAAGCACACTAGTTTATACCCTATCATATCTTCAGACTGGTACACACTGCAGACTGTCACTCAGAAATTTAGGGTTTAAGGCCTTAGCACATTTTGTACTAATTATGTTTATGATAATATCACTGTGAGGAAATAAGTATATGTATCACACACAAGTATACAATACTGCATTTATGATGTCATTACTCCTGCAAGCCACCAAAACCCAAATAATTCCTACTGTACAATTCTTATTGCAAGTGGGGTATTTGTCTTCCTAAAAGGTTTATAAAAACTGTTTCGCTTGTCACTGAAGCAAGTTAACAATTTTTGTTAAATATTCACTCAGCTGCTGGTAGATCATCCTTGAATATTTGTTATAAAGTCGGCAAATGGACAAGTTCTGGTCAAATCTCCACCAATGATGCTCAGATAGTTTATTCCACCATCTCCATTGACAGAAAAAAATCCTTTTTTTGCTCACAGGTAGCTCCAAGTTCCATGCAGTTAAGGTGATAAAATAAAAGTGGAAAAAAAAGGAGCTCTGTACAAGAAAAGATGTAGAATACTACTGCCATTTGGGACAAAAGAAACCATGAAAATTATGAAAAAATTATAATATTACAAAACAAAACTCGCCATGTGTTTTTATTACATTTGTCTAGTTTTGTTGCTGTTGAAAGCAGAATTCTTGGGGCTTTGCTGCATGAACTCCAATGCGGTAGGAGGTGCATCTGCATCTTCTCCTTTCCTCTAGGATACTCAAGGTGGAAATTAAGTCACTGCTTCTCCCACTTATGACCCACCACTCAAAGGACAGCCTTAATATCCCTTCCTGAAAGGATGAATTCACTCTTGCTGTCATATGAAATACAGTACCATAAATACTTCATTTATCAGGAGATTTTATATGCCTTTTGAGAGTGCCCCATATGGCAAGGATTCCTTTAGTCTGATTCTTGTTTACCCTAGCATGTTACTTCCAGTGACTTTGTTGCTTATCTTGTCTGTAATATGATTTATGTTAACTCATTTCCTGTAAAAGCATACACTAATAAAATGAAAAAAAAAAAGTGAAGAAAGAGCAGGCCAGCTTTGAATTGGCATGGGAAATGTCATGAGTAACTGGATTCAAATCCTTTTAAATTACTGTTTCAGTGAACCTTTAAGGCTCCGAAGGGCATTTTTCCCTTTTTCTGCTGTTCCCATAAGATCATTTCATAGTTGCTGTTTCCATAAACTCCTGATGCAATAAATGACCTTGTGCTAGAAAGAACCTGGGTCCTTTCTTTAAAGGACACCTGCTTTTCATGCTAAAGAAAGTAGGAAAAAGCTTCATATATATCCCAAATAATCTTCACAAACAGACGTTTAAAAAAAAAACAAAATCTGATAAATAGCCAGAAACATCACATGACATCAATTTGATAGCATTTTTACCTTTTAATAGTTCCCTGGAACACCTCTCCATGTTCTGGCTTGGGCCTGTAAATCACTGGGAATCAGCCATGGCTTGTATTTGCAAGAAGTCGAGCCAAGGAGGCAATGTTTTCCTTCAGGTGGAGTGCTCTGATGCCAGGATCCATGACATCCCTGGCAGAGAACAATTCCAGGTTCAACCTGAAAGACTCAAAGCAGACAACCAAAGGATTACTTAGTAAACAGGAAATGGCATTCTGCACCACGTTAGCGTTTGACGAGTTTATAATGTGTTAGGAAATTACTTCAAGATGGAAATCAATCTCCTTTATTTGCAAATGTAAAAAAAAAACACATGTAATTACCCAATAAAAGTGCTTATCAAGCATTGCCTTGCTTTGTGTGAGATACGTGATAAACTCTACCATGTGCATGACTTGGTCATCCTAGGCAGGATGTCGTAAGATCCATTTATCAATTTGCATGACTTCTCATGTTAAAAAAAGATTTTTAATCTGAGCTGAAATCCTCTGGAATGCTGGATGATATCAAATAGATTAAAGTTAAGCACTTTGGAGAAATTCATGCTTACGCATATCGTTGCAATAGGGTTGGTTTTTTGCAGCGGTAGCAGCTAGAAAAATTGTCTTTCAAAGATAGCTCACAAATCATATATTGATTTTTTCCAGTATTTTCTAACAATTTTAAGGTTCTAGGCAAAGTTTCAGGAAATATGAAAACACAAAATTGAGAAACATGTGCCCACTATTTCTGACAGTTGGGTAAAATGGAAAACAAAGATACTTTCTGCAAAATTTAAGAGTAATTTCTATGGAATTATATTAGGCCAGAATCTTACGATTGAAATCAATGAACTGCTATAGTTTCTATTTTCAAAAACACCTATTAATCTGACTATCATCTGGACACACTATAAGCCAGAACCTCCTGGTCAGTCAGAGGCTGACACAAACCACAGACAGAGACAACTGGAGCATACATTTGCCCACATCCTGTTTCACCATGGTACCTTTCATCCCTGTGGAAAAAAGTAACTCTTTCCATATGTTATTAATTATTGTCCTCCCTTCTGACTGACACAGGGTTGTTTTTCCAAGCCAATTATTCTGATGGTTTGTTAGATGAGCACCTGCCTAAGAGTAAATGAGCTGAGAAGACAACTCACTTCATACATGGCAACTACAAAGCTGAGACAAATTTCTTCTTCTAAACTGGGATGGATTTAAATGAATCCCAAAAAAGAATAGTCTTACATGCATCAGAACACGTCATACCCATCCCCAATTATATGAAACAGACTGCAGGCAATGAAAATTTGGAACATCTTCTTATTACAGAGCCACATTTCCAGGGATCAAAAACACCAATGTATGGAAAAAATGAACCTCTCTGCACTGCATTATGTTTGAGTTAAAATGAACAGTGACTTACCTTGTAAATCAAAGTGGTTGGGTGCAGAATTTAGTATCAACTACTGAAAACAAAATTTTGAAACCCCCAAGAGATGGGTTTTTTTCATTCTTAACCTCACTGAGTGCTACCAATTAATGAAGTACAAGTGGCGAAACTCAAAAGGAACCATAGATGCTGACAAGCTGCTGTCAGAACAGTGCCACTGAGGCTGCTTGTTGTGTAAAACACTCCACCAAAGGAATTTCATTGTTCCTAAATGAGTTGATTCCTGCTCATCCTCTGCCTCTTTTCCATTTCCATAGGCCAGATAAAAATCTGTTTGCCTGCCTTAAGCTTTGTCTAGAAATATGATAGACCTAGCACAGTGAACTCAGTGTGAAAAAATGATTAATTATAATAGCTACTTCCTGAATCATGTGAACTATGCACAAATGGTTTTTAATAAGAGTAATGTGGGTACTGTTTGGTTCTAGCAATTTCTAGAGTGTATTTCTTAGCAGAGTGTAGATTTTCAGTCTTCACAACTTCACAGTTTTTCTTCATTGCATGGAAAGCAAATATTACATTATTGCAGAAACCTATGAAATATCCTCATGTTTTGTCAAATCAGCCACTTATAAAAATGTGTGGGATATCTCATTGTACACTTCTGTGATCTTGGTTTTATCTGGGGTTATGATGTGTGTGTACTGCCTACATGCATTATACACCTTGCATTTTCATCAGTGAGCTTTTGCAGACGTGAGAACACACTAAGGACCGTGCTGATTCACTGCCCATCATCAGTGACTTTTCTTTCATGAAGTATTCTGTCTGTCAGTGTAAAGAATAACTTTGTTTTGGGGGTGTAGAAAAAAAGCAGGCAAAAGAGTTGTTTTATGAAAAAGTGTTACAAGGCCAAGGCATCTTTAGAAAGAATTTGCTAAAGGAAGCCTTTACCAATATATTGCTTCTCAGGGAAACACCAAGTCAAACTGTAGCTGCACCTATAGGATCATGAGAATCAAGGATAGTTCAAGTCAGAAGGGATCTCAGCAGTTCTCTGAACCAGCCTCCTGCTGAAGCTGGACTCATCCATGAGCTCCAACAATGTGCTTGTGCGTTTCTCCTGTCAGATCTTAAACATTTCCAAAGGATGAAGCCTGTGCAACCACCCCAGGCAGCCTGTGCCACAACCACACTGTCCTCATGGTGGGAGGGGTATTTCCCCATATCCAGTATGAACATCTCATTTCAACTTGTGCCATGTTCCCTGGTCCACCATGCCCCATTGTGGGGACCATGGTTCCATGTCCTCCCTGATCTCCCACAGTTTTGGGGGTGAGGAGGAGGGCACACGCTGTTAGGGGTCTCCAAAGCCGCCTCGCCTCCGGGATGAGCCAGCCCCACTTGGGCAGCCTCACAGCAGGAGTGGTGCAGCCCTGACCATTCCAGTTTGTCAACATCTGCAATTCTGTTGAAAGAACACTCCACTGTCTCCTCCAAGTCATTCAAGGGAATGTTAAACAGGCCAGTTCTGGTGACAGACCCTGCAGTGCTCCCTTGTTAACCCTCCAGCCAGCACACAACCCTCTAAGGCAAACCACCCCACCAGGTATTTTACCCTCTGGTTGTTCAACCTCTAGACTGAACACACTGGATACAAGAATATGGTGCAAAACAGTTTTAAAAACCTTGCTAACCCTCACAAGCAGGAGTTTGCCCAAATGCCTCCCAAAGGACACTTCGCTCAGCTGGTGAGTGCCACTGCTGCTGCACGCTTGTGTTGATGCAACAAAGGCCTTGGTTTCGAAATGCAATTTCAAGCAAGGACATTTCATTTACTATGTTGAAAATGCCTTTTTATGGAATAATGCAGGGTGCTCACATTTGGATTTTATCAAGTAGGTCTGTCTTACTTTAATAAATTTACCTCAAAGAGAGACATAGAGCTGTAGCCACTCTACAGAAATAGATCCAGTGTAAATTTTTCTTTTATAGGACATGTGAGAACATTTTCTCCCAAAACATAATTCACTATAGTAGCATAATGTGTTAAAGTATTAAGGCTATTCCAACAAAGTTATGATAACCAAGTTTCAGGTTGCTTTCAAGACCACATCCATGGGACTGGATATAACATGGAACAAAGACAATCTGCCTTATGATCTAACTAAAAAAGTCATTTGGTAAGAAGCCAAGATCCCTGAATGGCAATCCGTCTTGAAATGATTCATGAAAATGTAGTTCAGACCCTGTTGCTATTAAATCCAATGGAAGTTTTCCCACTGAAATAAATTGTTAAGGATCTAACCATAACAGATGTAATCATAACATGGAGGTTTCCTTAGACAACCTGCAGTACAAGAGAACTTTTCTTCAAATAGATTTATTCCATATTTTATGTAAGTTTCAAATGATGAAAAGGACTTAAAGGTGGGTGGGAGAAAAGCATAATCTTAATTCAAACACATGACAAGGATTAAGGTGCATGAGAACACAGGCAACCCTGCTTGCTTGGATTTATTCACAGACTTGCCTTCATCTGTTTTAGGCTGTTTCCCCCCTTTTTTTCTTTCTGCACTGAGAATGTTTACCCATTGACTCGCCACAGGCCATCCTGCTCAGGACAGCCCTAGGTTTTATTTGGGCTTCTTGTAAACCACTGTTTTACTGCCCTGACTGACCACTGCATCTTGTATAAATAGTTCTCAGGAGGATGTTTTGGGGTTGCTTAATGCTCGTGGTGTTTTTCTGTCCGTGTATGGTCAGAAGTTTGAGCAATTAAGAGGACAGGCTCATTAGCTAAGGGGAACATCTCAAGTTGGAGGATGGTAAAATTACTTACCTGTGTTATGAACACCGGCAAGTATTAGAGTTATTCTGTTCTAGTCTCCACCACTATGCATTTTCTGAGACGCGAAAGTTTTGGGGGTTTTTAATACACTTCATTTTGCTGGAAAAATGGAATATTTATTCTAGTATTGAACAAGCCACATACAAGCCACATAGCTATGATGACCTGTAGCTGCTACTACATTATAAATACAGTTTATTTATTTATATTAGCTTTCTTACTATCACATTTAGGCTTACCCCATTGTGAACAAACTCACAATATCACGGGAAATTGCTTACATTTAAATGCAAATTCTTTTTTTCCTTGCCTTAGAAGTCATAAAAAAGATTTCTACATACTTGTCACAGGCCCATCAATTTTATTTTCAACAAGGCATTTAGTGAAAACAAACTATGAAGAAGCTTATCCAAAAATTACATGCCAGTATGGTCTCACTATGTAACAGAATAGTACATATGTACTGCAAAAATGTTAATCATGTGCAGATGACTGAAATCAGTAGTTTTGCAAGTAAGTTGTGTGGAAAAAATGGGGTTTTTAGCATGTTCATAGAATACCATTGAGATCAATAAAGGGAAACAGAAAGGCTTATAAGACCTCTTTACATTGGAAAAGAACACCACTTTAATTAAATATAAAATTGATTTGCTCCACTCAGTGCTATCCCATGAAATAGACACATTTAAGCTGATTTAAAGTTAAATTAAACCTATAAAATCTCTGTGTGCTTTGATATAAGTGTATGCATGCTACTGATGTGCTTTTGTTTAATTAGTTCTGTTGAAAATCACTCTTCAGTGGAACTTTGCACGGCAGACCAGGTTTACAACTCCTTGCTGTCTCTATTTCAGCTGAACACTAAACTAAGTGAGAAATCCTTATGGTTAATTCAGGAGCCAGAAGTTTTTCCAGGGTTCAGACTCCCTTCAGAATATCTACAAATATTTACATTGACTGTACGACAACAAGCTTCCCAGCATCCCCTGATCCTGGCTCCCTCAATATCCTTAAATGAGGGGACATTTAGCTATTCAGTCTAAAGGCCTTTTGGTAGAACAGCACTTACTGTGAAATGTGTTGTTTGGGTTAGCTGAATGTGTCCCTGTCACTTGTTTCCCAGAGAGGATTTGAAAGATATATGTTTAGCAACTACTGTACACTAAAGAAAAATGGATTTCCAAAAGGTCTCGTAATCTGCTGGTAAATTGTCTCTCTCTAATGCTTGAAAAATTGCAGAACAAAAAAGAAACAAAGGTCAGAGATAAAAAAGTCTTTGTGTTTTGGAGGAGAGATGGATTGGGGAAAGGAGGGCGAGAGGTGGGAAAGATGGGGAAAAAGTTGAATGTTTGGAGATTTTCTTCCAAGAATTTGCTTTTCTGTTCCTGTACCTTTTTTTTTTTCCTTCATTCTTAGGGAGTGTTTCCCATCAGTATAAAATACTACTGGGTTAGAACAGCAGCTTCTACCACTTTGTATAGAAGATGCAGTGATTTATGCAAGGGCATTTAGCTACAAATACATTAATCTGATGTGCATGTGACCTGGGGATAAACAGGTAAAGGATTGTGGAAGTGGATCCACATGCTTGAACTATACTAACAGCAACTTAACCACCACAGCCTCAACTCACCACATCCAAAGCCATAGATAAAAGTGTAAAAGTCATAATTTTTGACTAAGTTTTCACCCCACAAGTCCAAAAACAAATTACAAATTGTAATTAGTAGCCTTCATTAGTATTTAGGGGAGTACAAGCATCTAAATATTCAGAGCTATTGACAGTGCCTGATCACTGCTTCCACCCAAACCCGAAGGCATCTAAACTCGGTGTTTTTGTCCAGAACTGGGCATTTCTCCACTTGATTAGTAGCAGGTGTGGAAATAGCAGGTGTCTCATTTCCAACAAGCAGCTGTCTGGCACACATCTGGTCTCACCAGCCCTGCAAGTCCAACACAAGGTGCTGCAGCACTGAAGAGTGGCATGCAGCAGATATGACCTGTAACAGCCCACTTTGGGCAGAAACATCAGAGAATCCAAAATGGTTTCTCACCTTGAGTGTGGGGTTTATGAGCCCTCACCAGGGCTCTCCAGGACACGGGGGGTGATGCAGCACCCAGGCTCTCAGGGGGCCAGGGGCAAACACCCTCCTGCCAAGGCTGCTCAGCTGAATGGTCAGGGGAGAAGGACCTCTGCAAGTAATGGGAACCAGCTCAAGAGAGAACATATAGGAATGTGTATAAGTACACAGACAGAAGGATCCAATGTCAGATTAGCTATCTCAATGTCTAATGGGCTAACCCTGGAACACATGACTGATTCTTACTGTATTAAGAATGGAAATTATTCAGCTATCCTTGTATTTTCCATGTTATTATCTAAGTCTGTATTAATTTTTCCAAAAACAAAAGAGCTAAGCTTGTGTTAAATCCATCTGCCCTGGCATTATAACCAACCAAAGGCAAAGAAAGTAATTTCTCAAAATGACACCAGTACAAGCTATCTAAATTCAAAGAAATATTTCAAACAAACTTCCATAGGAATGGAGAAGAGAGAAGTGAGAGAAGCAAGTAAATTGAGCACTAAAATAAATGCCTCATAATCTTGCTTATAACCAAACAAACAGGGAAATGCATCTTCTCTGGATGGAGCATTGCAAAGCAATTTCCATGGGAAATTCAGAAAGTACTAAGCTGGCTTTTGCAGTTTGGATGCAAAGACGTGATGAGTTTCTTGTAAACGTATGCCAGAAAAACCTAATCCAAACTGGAAAGAGAGGAAATCTCCTATGAGACAGTTTTTATAAAAGCTTCATTCAGGGCCTCCGCCCTCATGCACTGCACCAGCCACCTTAGTTTTTCCACTCTCCCTGGTCCAAGAAAGCACCAACTACTATATTAAAATTTTGGCTTTAAAATGCTTGGGAATGGACAGGGACAGCTGTATGTGTTTTAATAATCAGGCACAGATTATCAGCTGATGTTTTAGTCAAAATAGGTATTGAGATTTAGGTCTAATAGATTACTAAACAAGTAAACAAAAGTAACACAGATGGAAAAAAAATATGACAAATATTTCAAATTTCTCAGTCCCTCTGAGAATCAGACAGTTTGTAGCGGAAAAGTGTAGTCAGGTTGTTAAAACACAACATTAGTTACCTAGAGATAGAGATCACACCCTGTTCCCAGTCCAATGAGGGTTTTGACATTTTTAACAAGAACTTCAAGCAAATGCACTTCTCCTTCCAGCTGTACAATCAATTTCCTTGGGGAAGGCATTTAACCCCTCAAACTTCAGCAATTCCTTTTCTAAAAAAAAAATATATATATCACTCATATCTCTTTCACATTAGAAACCATAATTTTTCATTTAAATATTTTGAGCTACAAATTTCTACAAACTTTCATCATTTTAAAAAATATTACTTTAACTAACCCCCTTGCTTCCTACATACAATTCACATGCAGCACACAGTTTTTCCTCAGCTATGACTTTCAGCAAGGACCCTCCCCTACAAGTGCAGAATGTGTTAAAAATAATACTCTATGCTAGTATTACTTTCTGCTCTTCCAGAAAATAAGTGGCTGTCTCTGCACCTGACAGTGGATTTACAGTGAAATGTGATCGATACATGTACCCACAATTCTGGGAACAGGTATTTTGTGTGTGTGACTTGCTTTCTCTTTCTCCCTCCTTCGTTCTTCCCAACACTAGGATTCAGCTTTCTCAGGTTTTTCTGTCTGACCTAGATTTTGTGTTCCATTCACCTACTGTCAGAACTTCATGTATTGAATGGCAGCAGCTAATCAAACTACTCTCATCTCTTTGTGGCCTTTCATAAAACTACTCCACTCTGTGTCTATTTTTTTTGCCTTATTTCTGCTGTCTCTCTGTACATCATGCATTTAATAAAAAGCTCCTTTGCAATTGTGTAAAATAGCATTTAACACCTTCACAAAACTGATATTTCTAAAAAGAGTATTTCATTTCTCAAACCAGCTGAAATTCATTGAAGTATTTTGAGCCATCTGTTTCTTCTTTTTAAATAAATAACTCTTTTCATCATGGCAACCATTATGACAAGCTACCAATATTTATGAGGATGTAGCAACACTCATAGGAACAGAAAAAGTGACGTATATGCGAACAGCAAAGAGACTTTATTTCAGCTTAAGGTGAGCTTGGAAGGAGTCCCTGGTGCCAGGATGAAGATGATATCCTTACATGCAACTCAGGAATACTGAGGTGGAACTATTACGTCAATGGATGTCTGTATTCCCCCATCCAGCAAAGACCCCCAGGGGATTCCAGCCTGCCTTGATTCAGAACCACCATTTTTTGAAGGAGTTCAAGCGGTTGTTCAATGACATCTTCATGAGATCAGCCACACAGCTGGCTTCCTGGTGAGGTTGGCTGGCTTTAAGTGGAAACTGTCAGTATCTGCCAAATGGTGGCCAGACATCAGAACCAACTTTCCAATTAGTGGAATACCCCATTTGATGGCTGGATGTGATTTTCCTGTGTATGGGCATGCTCCACCTGCGTGCTACCACATCTGAAGGCTGCAGCAATGCCCTTGCAGGGAGTCTGTCATCCCAGGTGAACCAAAAGGGAGTCAGGCAGTCTCCTCCTGTCCTGGCTGGGCCAGCAGAAGCCGTTTCAAGTTTCCCACAGCTGAAAATCACTGTGTGCAGGTTTTACGTAAGGGCCTGTCGGAGCTGGAGTGGCTCCCTTGCTGCCCACCAGTGAGCTGTGAAACACAGGTTATTAGTTCCAGATGCTGCTTCAGTGCCTTTCCTTCTGCAGAAAGTGTGCAGAAGTCACTTCTTTTGGTTTCTCAAGACTCCCCAGAAATAGAAAACACCAGCAAAAGTCGCTGTGGATTTGTTATCCTTCCTTCAACATCAGGCAGAAAGTCTTGTGCATGAGCCAAAAGGGATCTGTGTTACACTCACTATGGACCCTACAGCCCATTCACAACGGACCTCACAGCAAGAGCCAGAGCCTCGTATTAAGTACCAATCCATTGTCACTGCATGTCTAATGCATGCAGCAGGTGTGCCAGCTCAATGACAGTCCCATTCACACTCTAGCAGGAACACTGTTTTGGACAGAAAAGAGAAGCGCCTTGTGACAGAAACCAGAAGAACACAGCTGCTCCAAAATTCACTATACTTGATCAGTGTCTTCATACCTCCAAACTTTGACCCTAAGGTTTTAAAAAACTGCCTCAAACCTTTCAAACTTGTTTGTTTCTCCCAAAAATATCTCTACAGTAAAGTCACTTTTCTTATCTCTTCTTAATTATAATAGAGGCAAATACTGTAGAGGCATCTTTTTGCCAATTTATGGTACAACATTCCCTTGTAAATTCAAACCATTTTCCTCTTACCACACTGTGATCATAATCAATATATAACTTTGGTAGAACTCACCATTTACATTCTGCATATTTGGGGGTAAAAAGGAATCTGGCTTTAATTGTTCATGAGAAAAAATGAGCCAATAGAGAAGCTGAGCCTGCAGTTTTCAGACATATCAGAAAATATAACTCCTTAAAGCCTGAAAACATTCCAGTGTAAAACATTTTGGGCTTATGGAAAGGTAATTGTGAAAATATACAGGCCCTTTGTAAACATTAAAGTATTTACGAGGTCCTTCAAGGATTTCAGTCCGACAGATTGTTGGCTCGTCTTCACTATCCCTGTGTTTGTAACTTCTATTGTATATCCTTGCTTATGAGGATATCCTGCAGTAACTACCAGGGCACTTCCAAGGGCAGTAGGTCAGCAGTGTGCCATAACTCAGCCTCCAGCCCTTCCAATCCCTGACCTCAGCCAGCTCCACACTTGCTCCTCACCCATCGCTCTCTGGAAGCCTGCAGCTCCAAACCTGAATGGCACAGCTCTCATCCTGGACATTTTAGGAAAGGGAATGGCTAAGATTGGGAAAGGTTTATCTTAGATTGGAGGAAGGGTTACATCTGTTGGTGTTTGCTCTAGCATGGGAAAGGCAATTTGGCTTATTTGTTCAGAGTCTGCTCTAAAAATAAACAGTAATGCAACTGGAATCTTGGGCTACTTTATTATGGTTTCACCAATCTAAATAAATAAAATAATTTTGATTCATTTAGTACCTTTAGGTAGTAGCTTCATTAAATAGTCAAAATGAGAGCAGGTAAAAAATCATCTTCTAGAGTTCACAAGAAATTTTGCCTTTACCTAAGGCCTTCTGTTTAAGAAATTGACAACACTTGGCAAAGACAACAGATGCTGAAAGCCACATGAGACATGGAGGCATTGTTTTCCCCTCTGTAACTGAGAATATTGAAAAATTAATTTGGCCAAAGCAGCGTGAGAAAATGGGACATACCTGAAAACAGAACTCATCCTGCTTCCCTCCATATAGCCTTCCTCTCTCTGTGTCCTTTGAATATTCACAATAATACAATTAAACTGTTTGCATGTGACTTTTTTTCCTAATAGATTTGGACACTGAAATCACTTCATGAAAAATTTGAAATTTGGAGTGAAATTTAACAGTGGAAAACAGTGTCTCTCTTCTCTGAGGATTAAAGCTGAAAAGGTTCATTAGTTCATCTTTGTAGCTCATTCAGTGTCACTGAGTTTTGGGTTTTTTTTTTTCCAAAATTACTATAAAGAGAGAAAATCATGTCTCCTGAAAACTACGGAGCTAAGTAGCCTTGTTTACCACCACCTGTCAGAAAGGCATGCCTCCATTACATAAATATTTGGGTTAATATACAGCAGTAACTCTGCCCAGCTGGAAGTTTGCCTTCCATTCATGTTCAGATTAACCTTCTTCACACAGATTCGTGTGCACCAGCCCTTCACTTTGTTATGTTGCTTTTAGGAGCAGTTCTGGATAACCTGGTGTCATGTGTTGCAGTGTAAAATGTTATTCTATTACCATCCGTTGGAACTGAGATGGGGGTAGTGATGTGATCTTCTGTTGATAAGCCAGCTGATAAGAAACCATCAAGAGCAGTTTTCTTATCTCTTCCATGACCCATCCTCCCTCCAGGGAGAGATCTTCTGCTAATGGGCCATTGAGTCCACTGATAAACTTCCATCATCCCATTGGGAAATGCTCCAGCCAGGGGGGGAACCGAGCCCCTCTACCTGGATAAAAACCTGAGACTTAGAACACCAAGTCAGCCTTTCCACTGGACTCCCAGAGGAAGAACAGGCCCATCCATCACCACTGGACCTTCAGCAGAGGGCTGCACCTTTCTCCAGCATCACTGCTCCAACCGAGCCACAACTGCCACTCCAGGAGGGCTGCATCCACCATTGCAACTGGACTGCTGCCAATACCCTGACCAACAGGGTGCCAGGTTGTATTCTGACTCTGTCAGTGATTTTCTTTTTCCTTATTGCATGTATTTTGTTTCCTTTTTGTTTTATTTTCTCTTTTCCTAATAAATTGTATTTCCGACTTGGAGTGTCTCACTGGTTTTGCTTCTCAAGCCAGAACACCTGGTTGCAAGCACAGTCTGAAAGCTGGTGTACAGTGAAGTATCACATCAGCCCCTGGCCAGGTTAAGAGGATGATGAAGGGACACACGCTGGACTGTCCCACAGAGAGCTGCTGTAGGAACAGGAGGGAGCAATGGATCCTTTCACCCATCCCACATGGGCACCACCAACAGCACCGTGCTGAAACCAAGGCAGGGCTGCACTGCTGCTCTTCCATGCCCTTAATGCAGCACCTGGTTCTGCCACAGTACTTTTGTCAGGGGTTCAGTTCCACTGTTTATGGCTCATGCAGCTCCTTCTCGGGTAATAGGATCACACCAAACTTAAAACTCAGCACAGGAATATAGGCAAAACCAAAGGAATAAAAATAGTTCTTTGCCATGTTTTCTTAAACCTGACATAGACTTAGAGCCCAGAGGTAATTTTAACAAATCTCACCCACATCTCAACACCTTCTTTTCTGTGGTAGCCAGGATTCTCCCGAGACAAAGCATGGCCTTGTTACAGCAGCTCCCTTTTCCTTTGTGCAGCCAGAAAAGGATCCAGCTTTCCCCACAAACACTCTAGAAAAGATGGGCTGGATGCCCTCTGAAGCAAAAACTTTGCCAAGTCCACTACCTAATGATGTCTGTCAGTAAGAAAACACCAAGCAGTCTTAAAACACACAGCTTCTCAAAGAGGCAAGACAGGATGCACCACATATTGCACCATGTTGGCGTGCTGTCTTTGAGTGAAAACTTGTGTCAGCAAGATGAGAAAGGAATCTTTTCGTGTAATAGTTGCTAGTGCAGGCCCAAACCAAAAGCACCCTCCCAAAAATCTGGTGATTTTCAAAATCCAAGGTATCATCTAAGAAAAAAAATCACTAATTACCCAAATTTTATTACAGGCCAAACCAAGACCTTGGATCCCAAATAACCCTCAAACTTGCATTGGCTCAAATTCTGGATCCAATGCCTGTGGTGTGGGCTAAGGCAAAACTAGAAGGGAGAAAGAAAAAAAATCAGCCTTGCTCCATGGATCCTTAATATAGGGCCACCTCTGATACACTTTAGAAAAATATAATGAGACCACTATAATATGTATTCCAGCCAAAATTCTTGGCTCCCCAAACCAGCTTTATATGGTATGCAATACAGAAACACCCAGGAGACGCTATAAGAACTTTGACAAGGCTAATATTAAGCTATAACAAAACAGAACTACTGGCACCAACTCCACTCAGCTCTTAAGTAAACTTGTCCCATTAAAAAGTAGCCTCTGAGATATTTTCTCTCTGAAGTGTATAGTAGCTTATAAAAAGCAGGAAGGGTTGCCAAGTCATAGATGTGTTCAAGTACTCCTTACCCTCATTAAGGAACATTCCCTGGCAGCCAGCAGCTTTGAGTGTTCCAGTGAACCAGATTTTATAAAGGGGGGTGTTTACAGTGGTGTGCAATGTAGTTGGAAATCATAGTGCACTGTAGCAGCCCTGTACCAGATACAGCTGTGTTTGGAGCCTTATCACCCAGAGCACAGAATAAAACAGGCAGGGTGATCAATGAGGTTCCAAAAATATAATGAGTATTAAGAAAACAAATCTTAAGCTTCCCTGCTGCATAGGAAGCAGAACATCCAGAGATGACAGTGCCTAAATACAAATCAGGCAGTGAAATACCACTGGAGATCTAGGTCTCATTTCCACCAGTTTTGTATACAACAGTATTTACAGAGATGTCCTCACAGTCAGCATATAGATAATGCAGCTTCTCAATGTACCCACTGACTTCTGCAGCAGTTAGGAGACACATTCCTTTGTGGAGCTGGACCACCTTGTCCATCTAAGGGATATTTTTGCTTCTCCATTCAGTGTGTAACATATTTCCTGCCTAGGGATATTATCCAGACCGGTTAGAGGAACCAACAAGATGATCAAATACAGAAGGTCTCGCCATCCTTGACAGAGATGAAGAACTAAGTCAGAGAAGATCCACGCTCTGACAATACCAGTGCTGAGGGCCTAAAATCATGTTCTCTCTTGAGTCTGTCACTTTTCCTTTCTGCTACGAACCAGGTGCTGTTTACCAAAGGTTTTCCAGTTTCCATTGAAAAAGGATCCAAATTTATGTGGCATTTAAGCAAGCTGTTAGTTATCTGAATCTTTCACTCTGAATAAACAAATATAATTTATCACCTGTTTATAAATACTTGCTAGCTACCAGTTCCTACATAGCTGATCCTGTCCCTGCTTGATCTGGGAAATCCAGCAATGCACAGTTAATACATTTTGTGATCTTTCAGAATAATACTCACAAAGAAGATGCAGGACAAATGTGACTGTGTCACACACACTTTCTCAGAGCAGCAAACCCTCAACCAAGCTGACAAAATCAGAGGAAGAGGATAGTCTCTGCAAAATGACAGCTGGGTGTAGGCATTTGAGGATAAAAATACTACTAAAGTATAGCAAATAAGTGGAACTTAAAAACAGCAGAGCCTTACATAAACTGTGTGGTCTCTGAGATAATAGACTAAAGAAGCAAAGAGGCAGGCTCCCACAGCATCCTGTTAGCTGCAGGATCAGTCAGAGAGAAAAAAAGGAGAAATCTTGGTCCACAGGGAAAACACATGGAAAGAAAAGCTCATTGCCAGACACCTTTCTGTAGTATTTCTGCTCAAGAACTTCTGCTAAAGTTTCAAGGATGCTCAGAAGCAATGAGGAAAGAGAGATAAGGTAATATGTAAGGAGACTAATTTTTTTTACTGTCTTGTCTCAATCTGTGTATTTCCCATGCTAGGTGAAGTAACAAGATCTAGGGCTTGGAATTCTTACAAAGACTTCATGTTAGGCCTCAAAATTTGTTTCAATTATTATATTTTTTTACTTAAATAGGCGGGCCAGAAATCCCGTGAGTCACTTATTCAGGGTTTGGGATGCCCAAGCTATAAGAGATCTGGGAATCATTTCATATTCCAGAGGTCTAAAGTGGCTGAATGGTGAAGCTTCATTTCTTTGAGAGGATAAAAAGATAAAAGAGCATCCAAGAAGCATGCTGGAGACACAGAATTTATAGAGGACAGGGACACAGAGTTTATAGAGATTATAAAATGGTCTGGGCTAGAAGGGCCCTTAAAGATCATCTAGTTCCAGCTCCCTTCCATGGGCAGGGACACCTTCCACTAGACCAGGTTGCTCCATCCAGTCTGGCCTTGGACACTGCCAGGGATGAGGCACTCTGATCATAATAAATGTCTTCCTCATGTCCAATCTAAATCTATTCTCTTTTAGTTTAAAACTGTTGACCCTTATCATATCACTACAGGCCCTGATAAAAAGTCTCTCTCCTATATCTTTCCTATAAGCTCCTTTAAGTATTAAAAAGCTGCAACAAGATGTCCCCAGAGCCTTCTTTTTTCCAGGCTGAACAACCCCAACTCTTTCAGCCTTTCTTCACAGGAGAGGTGTACCAGCCATCTGTTCATTTTTGTGGGCCTTCTCTGGACCTGCTCCATGTACTGAGCGCTCCAGAGCTGGATGCAGTGTGCCAGGTGGGGTCTCACAAAAGCAGAGTAAACCTGCTGGTCACGCTTCTTTTTACACAGTCCAGGACACAATTTGCTTTCTGGGCTGCAGTTATACATTGCCAGCTCATATCTGAGTTTTTGTCAACCAGTATCCCCAAGTCTGCAGAGCTGCTCTCAGTCCATTCATTACCTTGTCTGCACTGGTGCCAGAGATTGCCCCAGCACAGGTGCAGGATTTTATTGACCTTCATGAGGTCCCCAGGGGCCCACTGCCCAAGCCTGCCAAGGCCCCTATGGGTGACATTCTTTCCCTCGGATGAACAGCACTACTCAGCTTCTTGTCATCCACAAACTTGCTGAGGTTACAATCTCACTGCCCATGATAGTTGCTGGGGTCTGCCTTTTTTTCCTTCTTAAAAATGAGCATGAAGTTTCCCTTTTTCCAGTCACCACCTGTCTGTCATGACTTTTAAATATGATGGAGAGCAGCTGAGCAACTGCATCTGCTATTTGAGGTATATATCAGCTTATTCAGACTATATCTAAGAGGATTTAGGCTAAAACTTGGCAGTCTGTAAAGGGTCTAGCTATAAAACCCTTACCAAGTTGTGATGCTATGTATTTTGCTTTAGAGTATTGGTATAGTCTGTGATCAAGTTATCCAGAAACTTTCTTTAATGTGCTTGGAGGGACAAAAAAGGAGTGGGAGGAAAATGAAATTATATATATAAATGTATATATATATACATGCCCTTCAAGTGAATAGGACCTCACTCTGAACCAGGAAAGCAGTTATAATTCTTTCCATGGGCTTGTCATCTAATTGGAATACCATGGAAAACTTTATGGCTTCTTCCCCTCTGTTTTATCTGCCGTGGTACATATAGAAGTCATCCATAATGTCACAGATTGTTTTTATTTCCTCCTACTGCATTGCTGGCAATTTTTCCTCTCATGATACAGTTAGATTATACCCAGCATTCAATGTGCTTGTTAAAACCTTTCAGACATGGCTACATTTGGAAGAAAATGTGGACAGAGTGAGTCACCAACATTTTATTTTTCTAGAGGGTCATTTGAAGCTAAAAGATTGTCCAGTAGACCTCAATACTGGGAGAAAAGTGAAGAGTCCTGCAAATAGCTTTGGTTGTGGATATATACCTAATTAATTCCTAGAGAACACCTCAAAGAATCAACATTTCTGCTAATTATTTTATAGAAGACAGTAGTACAGAGTTGTCACTACCTAGGATAAATACAGACCCAGCATCTACACTCAGGGGAGGAAACAGAACTTATTACCTGGCATAAATGCCATGAAAAAGATGAAGATTTGGATACTGGTTCATGCACTGAAAGACACACAGGACATGTTGGATTCATGAAGATAAAAAAAATAAAGGATGCAACTTTTTTCCAAGCTATTCATTTAGTCTTTAGTTAATGCAAGTACTTCCAGAAAACAATTCTTCCTACCTCCTTTTAGTTGCTGTCCTTGGATGACAGGAATCACCACCTGAAAGTGTACATCTTATGCTACCCAACACACAGGAAGCCCAGACCAGTCATCCAGAAGTCAAACCACAGTTCACCATACTTTGTTGTTGTTCCTCTGTTCTACAGCTTTTGCAAACAGTGACAACAGTCTGTGAAAACCTCCACTGGATTCTCAATCAGACCACTAATGACAGCATCCAACTGGGCATTATGGAGCACTCACTGCTCTCAGGACTCCAGGGGCTGTGGTAATTCAGATCCTACCATAAGCCTGAAGAGAAAGGGAGTCTTTCGTTCTCTTTGTGTAGCACATCACACCATGGGCACCTTGTTCAGGAGCAGGGTCTCCATTTTCCCCTTCTTATCTTTAAGCTCCAGGTCTCAGAGAACCCACACAGCCTCTGCAAAAAACATGACAGAAAAATTACAGATCAGCAACATGAGATACCTCACCATTTTCTCCTGTAGTAAACAAAAGGTTCCACATCCAAAAAGGGAATGCATTTCAGCCTCATGAGGGAACCCTACAGCCTGAACGAGTCACCAACCATCTTGGCCAGCCTGACAGCCAGCACTATCAGTGGAGAGGACTGGGTATCATTTGTGAACTCTGTCTTAGGAAAAATGGAACTAAGGACTTTGCATTTTTTTCATGTACCTGAAGATGAAGGCAATGGTTGCACAGGACTACCTACTTCTTTCACAAGAGAGTGGAAACCAAGTCAGTCCACTGAAAGGGGAAGGGTGCTCCCCTCCTTTCCCAGGTATGGGTTATCAATCAACACTTCCACCAGAGAATCTTGGCTGATGCAGTGGCAGTTCCCCCTCCCATCCCTGTCAGCTTGAAGCATGGCTCTTACATTAAAACTCACATCTGATTCCCATATTTCAGGTGGTTTGTGATAATTCTGATGTGGAAGAGGATAGTAAGTAGAGATGAAGTAGCCAGATTGCTTAAAATAGCTTGGCATTGTGACAAATATTTAAAAATGCAAACAAATCCAAATACTTTTTCTTTCTTGCTGAGCTCAGGAGATATAAAATTGGTTTCCCTTACTCCTGCTCCCTGACAGAACAAGCTCCTTGTACAAATGTTGCCTTGAAGGATGCCAGAAGAGGGATGAAGCAGATTCCAACAGAAGTCCAGCTCAGGGGACCAAGCAGCAGGACCATCAGTTACCATGCAAAACAATGTTGGGCAGTACAAAACACAGTGCAGGCATCCCTGTCCCCACAGTCACAAACCTATGAATTGGCACAAAGTTCTGGTTGTAGAAAATCAAGTGCACAAATTACGATATCTCTCCCAAAACACTTCTTTGAACTTTATTTATCCTTTCTCCTTATGTAGTGACTGTATGTTCAGATGAGTGGTGAGGTATGTAGTGTGCTTTAATATTTTAGTACCCTTGAGCTAATTGGTTTTGCCTCCATTGTTGCATACAACCACTATAACTAAGCACAAAGGTAGACCAAGTTCACCGGACCTTCTACTGCAAATGTCTAAAACCTGTGGTGGAAGCAACTTAAACACACCAGTACAATTGCCTTTGAAAAAAGGATTCAGAGTGAATCCTCCTACGCAAAATAGAGACTAATGTGAATGTGATTAATGTTGTTTAGACACACAATGTAGTGGGTCTCATACTCAAAATGGAGTCAAATATTTTTCATGGTGAAAACCACTGCACAGAAATATTCTCCTTACGATACCTTACTAAAGTTTTTTAGTAAAAATTGCCATCTCCTTTCACATCCCACTATTTCTCCTATCATTGCATCCCTTTAAACAGATATATTCATTAGCAATTACCCCAGGACTAAATATGCAACCTTTCCTCATAAGACTAAGAGGCTTTTGCCCAGGAACTTTTCTCCAATTCAGACAAAATGAATTACAGCACATGGCCATTTAATAGACCTCATCAGTTAGAGACTGTTGAGCATTTCAAATATCTACATTCAAAGAATGCCAATAAACACATTTCTGCATGATAAGCCGTAGGAAATTTATCCAGACTTAAATTTTCACCCTCCTTCTGTCTCTGTTCTGGGTTTGAAAAGATAACATTCAGGATGATTTACAGCATATCCCAACAAAGAACTCACATGGCATGGTCAGCCACGTACAACAGAGTCCTGCAACTGTCCTTTCTGCTTGGACATAGCAAGAGATTTCCAATAACACCACAGCATTCTTTGAATTTCTCTTTAAACCTAGCATTCAACTGTTTTATTTAAAAACAGGAACATGTCAGTTGAAAGGAAAACAGCAACTGTGGGATTTTAAGAATTGCTTCATCATATCTGCTGCAACTCATTCACACAGACAGATACTCCTTTATTGTGGATTCCTTTTAAGGTTTTTTTAAAGTATCTTGCAACAGGAAACTCTTCTGGAATAAAACCAACAGTAAAAATTACTTTAAAAAGCTATAAAAGCACTCAGAAACTCTAAATAGAAAAACTCTTGAAACTTAAACTCCAAAAGATACTTTCAAGTGATTGTTTTAGCCTATACAGAATATCTTCAGAACCTGGGTCTCCAGCCACCTCTTCTTGGTTTTCATCCCATTTTATCCCTTCCTCCTACCCTTCTATCCTCTAGGAGGAACAGTCAAGATGACCTGGCCCAGACCCTCCTCCTTTATTGGCAGAAACGTTCAGCCAGCATTTTACATCTGCAACTGAGAAACCCTGAGGCTTGTGCTGATTTTCCCCAGCCCTGCAGCCTTCCTGAGCGCTGGGATCTGGAGGGAGGATGGCTCCTCTCTGCAACAGCACTCTGGATGCTGGGAGCAAGCGCCTCTCAGTGCAGCACTGGACTTCACTGCCTCCAAGGGTTAACGCCTGTCGAGCAGAAATGCTGTTTATCTTTGGCAGGCTAGGATGGCTGAGGTCATTTTTAAAAAGACATGTTAAAAGCATTTTGAGCAATATCTTTTGTACGTAAGTAAATTTAAACTTTGGCCGCAGCAGTGCTGGTGGAGTTCTGAACGCTCACTATAGATGGAAATTGGAGAGGCAATTTCTGTGATACAAAATTTTCTTGGATATAGACAATACTGGAGAAAAAAACATAAAGAAAATGTGCGGATGACTTAGAAATCAATGATATATTTGAAGCATAAGCATAAAAACAGATAAAATCAATTATAAAATTTCAATAAAACTTTGCCCAAAAATTTAACCCATTATGCGATCGTAAGATAAAGTGAAGTTGTACACTAATTATAGATCAACTTTTTTATGAAACCCAGATTAAAGTAAAATCTTTTCTAAAAATTGATTTGATTTCACATCCAAGGACTTAGAGACCTAAAGAGAACCATTAATTGAGAGTTCAAATAAATTCTGGGAAAGGGAATCACAAAAAAGAAAGATTCACATGCAAAAGATACAGTGTTTCATATAATAAAAAATATGCTGTCTTAGAGCTGAAGAAGAAGGAAGAAATCATCAAAACCTGCAGCTAAAACCCCAGTTTATTAATGACGAGGACTGTGGCAATTCAGCAGCAAAGTTCTCCTTAGGGTATCTTAACAAAAATCACAGAAGCAGAAGTTAACCCAAGAACTGTGACAGATTCAAGACATCTCATATAAGCACACGGACAGGCACAAATCTTCCTGCACACATATCTGTCTGTGCTCTTCATTGCTTTATTGGTACTCTCTGTTCAGAGAAGGGCCATCTGCTCCCTGCTGAGAGAGACAAAGTGCAGAGCTTCGGGATTTGGCTGCATGAGGAAGTTCATGCTCAGTGAGCTTGGGTGTGAATTTACTGCATATTAGCTACTCTGCACTAACTGCCCATTTGGGTACCCTTGGTGCTTGGGAAGTGAAAAACAGCATATTTCACCTTCAAAAGGGAGCCTGCCTAACTCACACAAAAGCACTCTTGAACCTAACCTGCACAAAAGCACTCTTAGTAGGCACTAGAATCATCCACCCAAGGGAATTAGTGCCAAGTAACTAGCAGGCTGTAAATCCATCCTGGAGCTCCCTGCATGCTAATTGTCCCAGCAGACAGGCCCTTGTGAGCCCAGAGCAGCAGCCAAGCAAGCCCAGCCACAGCCCAGCACCATCAGGAACCCATGTGGTCCTGGGCTGGAAGCTTATACACCCTCTCCTTTAAAAATACCCAGGTGTACAAACCAGTTCCTAAAGATTCTCAGAAAGGAACAAGTTATACAGATTATTACAGAGGGAGAGAAAAAATATAGGTGACAAAAGCAGAGAAAAGAGAGAGGGAGGGAAGTTGGGGGCAGTCACAAAATGCCTGCAATTCTTCAGCCATAAAGCAGGATCTTTCATTTATCGATATTCATTCCAAGACTGCATTCTAGGGGCTGCTCTTTAGGATGCAATTTACTCTTTGTGCATATTGCCAGATTTTTTTTGTTGTTCCTTTTGATCCTACGGGTGAGACAGGCTGTGCCAAAAATGTCTTTGCCTAGGGCACCCGTCTATGCAAAGCCAGCAGCTCTAATAGGCACTGGAAGCACTCAGTGTTGACACTTCATACATCAGCAGCCTGGTAAATTGTACTTTTTTTTTTTCAATAATCTCTCTATATACAAAATCCTGAAAAATGCCATTTACACACAAAGAGACCACAATTAATTTATCAGCACAGTTATTCAAACCTCTTTAGACATCATCTTTGTCACCAGAGGAACTTTTCAACAACCCCCAATAGTCTTTAGTTTCTCAGGCCTTCACATCATTATAATCTATTAGGCACCTTCATGTTAGCTCTGTTTTATTATATAACACATAATTATGCATTTCATTAACAGC
The DNA here is from genome assembly GCA_013397245.1 of Thryothorus ludovicianus. Lineage (NCBI taxonomy): Eukaryota > Metazoa > Chordata > Aves > Passeriformes > Certhiidae > Thryothorus > Thryothorus ludovicianus. The sequence goes on from VZTB01006415.1 coordinate 433,506, forward strand.
ATCACCAGGCACAGTACATCAAAGAGAGAAAGGCAGCTGCCCAGGAAATTCAAAAAGATGCAGTTTACTTAAAGCTCACTGTTAAAAACTTCCCCCACTTTCAGTTAAATTGTGACTAACGTTTCAAAGATTTTACTCTGGCTCAGAGAGCAGAGTCCAAATAACCTCATTAGACATAAGGCTGCTGACATAGTGAATATTCCCTGAACCCTTGATATTTCCAATAATATAAAAGAAAAAGATCATCAGCTAGCTACATTGTGCAAATCAATTTTCTTTTTCTGCTGAAAACCCACTTAGCCAGCAATCTCTCTTGCTACTTGCAGCGTACAAGGACAAATGCAGAAGTGAGGTACCATCAAAAAGAGAAAAAAATATATTTTTATTTTGTATTTTAATTAGTTTTTCAAGATTTGTTCAAATAGAAGAGCTATCTGGCTAACTGAACAAAGAAAAGGCAGAATCTTCTTCCTTCAGATGATATAAAAATCATCATCCTTGCAAGAAGCAAATGTCCCAGAAAGAATAATTTAGTCATTTTTCACGAGGTTAAACTAAATTTAAAGGCTTGGAATTAAGAAAACATTTAGGAAAAAAAAAGAAGAAGCTTCAGGACAAAGGTACAAGACAGTACGTATGGGAGCAAGTTTAAAAAGGGGGGTGGATGGGAAGTACATGAAGTCTCGGTACTACCAGCCAAATCAAATAGTTTTGGAGTTGAGGCTGCAGCTGGCACAATGCACTACCTCTGGGCACAGTTTCCCAGTCTTCCCCCAGATTTTGTGGAAGAGTACACACTCCCCCTGGAAAGCACCTTTCAGTTCTCGCGCGCACAACCAGAACTTCCCTCTCTGGAAATTTTTGCTCCTATTTATAAAGGACACCAAGAAAAATTTGTTCACGCTCAAGAGAACATTTCCAAAGGGTGGAGGGCTTGCAGCCAGCAGAAAACTTTTGATCATTCTTCTCTTGGAGCAAATACGAACAAGGCTGCAAGCTAATAATTTGATGTAAAGAATGGAAGGAGACTACAATTCCCTATTCACAGAAGTAAAAGACCTGTCCATGCAGCTTTCTTGAGAATAGGAGTTTATGGAAGTAACATCAAACAGGATTAGGTTACTTGTATTGTCACAACCATTTCATAGACAACGTAGATCTACATTTCAATTTCTTTAATCTTGGTCTTATCATCTGCTGGCCCTCAGCAACCTGTGTGTTGGAACACTTGAGTCACTTTAATTGCCACTTAATAATGCCCTGACAAAGTATGAATTAAAATGCCATTATCATGATCCACTGTTTCCATCTGGGATTATGCCAAAAGAGGCACCTTCTTCACATATCGATACAACTGAATACTCCCTTCCTGAACTTGTATTAATCTCTCTCTTTAAAACAAAGTGAAAAATATTCCTTTCCTGTGCACTTCACCTTTGAAGAAATCCTTTATAGTCTTAGGACTACATTCATTAACTCAACTCATTTTACTGTCTCCTTATCACTCACCACCATCACCGCTAAAAATTTTTGGAAAAGTGGGATGTTGCATTACAGTAAACATAAATCTCCTGAAAAGTCACGATTGTCATGCTAGCCCTGAAAAGTTATGCACAAAAGTTCCCTCACCCTGCTGAAAATGATTATTTCTTGCAGCCTGAGGCACACGAAGCCGTGCATCACACTCTACAAAGGGCGGCACACCCAGCGTAGGTTCACTGTGAGGACGTCCTGCCAAACCCTAGTGCCAGGAGGATTGCACAATTAGTGGGATTCTTCCTCTTCCAGAACTCAACACCATTAACTATTCCAAGCCATTACAAGGAGTAGGCAGCCTCTAGTACCCTAGAGCTTAGCTGCTGCCAAGACAGAGCACGAAAAAATACCACAGTGCAAGGCTCATACTTTTTTAAGAAAAGTAGATCTAATGAATCACATTGGTGCACTACTTCTTAATTTAACTTAATTCGTAGTGTTAAGTAAGCTCTCGTGCCAGTTTTCTCTGATGTGACTTTAAATATTTTTGTGAGTTTTTCTGAAGCCAACCAGCATTTTGTTGATGATTTCGTTGGTAGAAAAGAGAACATTTTTTTCCTAAGACCTAGTACAGAAGCAGGACATGGACTGCTAAAGAGAACATAGAAATACTCAGCACAGCTAAGTAATCCCTGGAAACATATCAAAATACTTTGAGTCTCAGTCCTTGGGAACTTGACGGAAAATGCAATGCAAATGTTTGATTTCTTGTTTCAGCCCCTCAAGGCCTATAAATACACCTGTTTTGACAGGTTGTGGCAATGGATGCAAGAGATATCAGAAACAGTATTGGTGATAGCAGTGACTCTTGCCAAGATCCCCTGGAAAGACATCTATCAGTGATTTTTTTTCTGTAATCTGGCTCTTCACCTTATGTACACAGCAGACATGAAACCCTGAAAGGAGGTTTCAAAGCCATCTAAATCTGTGTCCGAAAGGTAACACTGGTGCATGTTGTGTCAAGTGAACTTTCTATTAATAAAAAGAGCAGCATTGTTTGTGTGTGCTGCTGAATGTGCCCAAACATTCAGCAGGCTCACATTTTAAATCTTTCCAAAACAAACTCTGTACTGTATAATAACCCGGCTAAGCAACTTGCTACTTTTTTAACTCACAGTACTGCAGAATGCTTTTAATTATTATTCATGAACTTTTTTTTTAAATAGACAACTGTAGTTGTCTCTGTCATGTTTAAGTGAAGCTAAAACCAACATCTTCAGAATGCCAGAATTCTTAAAGAAGAAGTCTCCAGCTCCTTAGGTCTAGAAAAGGCTGGAGAAGAAAGAGGCACTTGACTACAGACAACTGCAGACTACACAAGGTTTTTACAGAAGCTTTTTGATAAATGCTCTACACCACAGGCTAAGAAACTCATTTCAACTTTAGCTTCAGTGGAAGATTAGACCTTAAATAACAGAAGACTTACAAAATCTTGCTGTTGTCTAAATGAGCATAGGTATTCATTCATTGCCAGTTTCTTAAAGAACTGCATTACAAAACCTGAGGTCCTGAAACCATTCCCCATCCCCTTCTCTGTGAGAATAGTTTCACTTATTTCATTTTCCAGAAAAGCTACTGCCAAAAAACACAGAGTGCTCTTCCCCTAGTTGGAGTAAATTCAAGAGAAAATAGTAGGACCTAGAGCACTGAACAGTTTGCTGATTACACATTGTTACTCCAATTATTTTGGGATTAATTTGAACAAGACTAGAATCTGTACCACACTACTCTGCATCTCCTCTTCTTTGTAAAAAGGTTGCAATATGAAAAAGTGTTAAACACAGCATTTGAACACACAGGGCTCCTCACAACAGGCAGTGGAAGGAGAGCAAATGCTTACCCTGTTAGGAGTATCAGCAGGCTTGAAGATTTTGAAAAATTGTTCTACTAGGGTTTAATCTCTTCATTAGAAAAAATATCAGGCAGCTCAGTAACAGAAAGCTAGGCCCTGTCAAAACAGCTTCTGTGAACCATCTCAGGTGTAATCAAAAAGGGTAAGTGATCCCTAAACTGTTTAAGCATGACAGGCTGATGCATTAAACAGCTTAGCACTGGGAAGAATCTGCCAAATTATTTTTCAAATAATTATGCCCCTCCTCTGCCTTCTTTAGGGAAACATGATGTGAAAAATCTTGAATAGTACTCATTCATCCCAGCTTCTGCAAAAGATTTTCCTTTCCCCACCAAAATCCGATGGAAAAGCAGCCTTGTGGCATTCTTTCATGAGGAGTTAAAATGAAGACTGTGGCCATGGAGACAATCCAAAGCTAAATTCACTATTGAGTAATCCTACTGGAGTAACAGTATTTGAGGCATCTACTTTTGAACTATTTTTAAGCAGCTAAGGAGGAGACAATTTGAACTTGCCTGTTGGGTGGGCACATAAGCCTTCCTGCCCTTTCAGTAAGGACTCTGTAGGACATGCTGTGTTAGCCAGCAGTGCAAAACAATGCTCCCTGATCCAGAGCACTCATATGTGTACTCATTCTAAAGCAAGGGTCAAAATCCTCTCTCATCTATACCTATGTAGCACAACGTGACCTGTCATGAGCCTGCACTGCATTCTCACACAGCAATGCCTCTCCTGACAGAGAGTGTGCTCCCTATCATTTTCTCTCCATGTCTGCTCCAGGAACACAATGTCCCTTTCACACCCTTCAATCTTGAGCAAGTCACAGGAAGGCACAATCAGAAATCTCCCAAGGTCTGTGCTGCCAAAGTGTGCCAAGAGGATGCAGTCATTTGTTACAGCCAGTTCTCCCTTGTCTTCATCTGTTGCCTCCCGAGTATTGCATACACTCTGCTAAACAAGTGGGAGAAAGGGAAAAGTATGACTCAAGCCTTCCAAATAAATCATCTTTTCTTTAAGCAAGGGTCAGACTGAGGAACAGGGTGAAATGGGAGCAGTATAACTAGAGTGACCTGATGTCAGCCATTTGCTATATGGTCTGAAGCACCAGACAACACAGCTCAAATTATCTCCACAGTCTGTGCAGCTTCATCCTTTCTAAAGTCAGGCACTGCTGTTTCACACATTGCACCAGCACCAGCAGAAATCACCTGCTGCTGTACAACTCACCAATGGGCAACAAGCTGGTTGGCCACTGCCATTTTGAGGTGTTAGTGGGATTATGTTTCAGAGATACAAGGAAAGAGCCCAGGTCTGTCTCTGCAAGCTTCCCTGAGACACATTCATCAGGCACCCAAGGTTTTTCCATCATCATTCTTTCATATTTCACAATGAGAGAACTGTCATTAGGACTGGTCCCACTGGATGCAATGTTCCTCTTTTGTTCCTTTTTGCTTCTTCTTTTCCATGTGCTTCCCCTTGATGCCCATCTCCATGCAGTCTTGTTAATGACAGCAGCACACCTTTCACCCACGTTCACTGCCATCACCATGTGTGTCCTGAACTCACTTTTACTCCTCTTCCAAAAAAACATGTAGAAACTGTAGCAACAAGACCTGTGGCTCTGCCCAAGGGAGCACCATGGTCCTTCCTCAGGGATTTGCCTCTCTCAGGACCTACAGTAGGAGCCTCCATCCCTCAGACACAGGTGTCCAGCCCAGCAGCTGCTGTGCTCTGTAGCCACTTGCTCCTGTTTCAGCATGGTCCAATAATCAAATGGGGACCTCTGGCCCCCAGCCCCCATTCATCAGAGCATCCAGTTACATGAGGAGTTTAATTCAAAATTATTATAAACTCCTCGGCCAGGAAAAAAAAAGCTAAAAAAAAAAAAAACACAGGTTTATTGTGGTAGTTTTTGTCCCAGAGATAAATAATTTTCTCAAAATTTGTAAAAAACACTCTTGGCAACATTATGGATGTTTTTAAAGTTAAAAATATAATAAAATTTAATGTTTTCAGATACTTTTCATGTCAATATAACTGCAAAATGCCTTTAATATGGAAACAAATTAAATTTGGCAAAGAATTAGTACATGACATCCAAATTGCATTTTGTAATTCAAAAAAAACCTGAAAACAGATAAGATATTGTGAATTAAAAATAACTTCTGCATGTTAAATTCTTGTGAACTTTCATTAAGGTTTGTGTTACATGTCCCAAATGTATCCTTGTATGTTGTAATACACTACATCCCTTTATTTATAAAATACTTTTAAAGCTACTTATAGCTAGAGCCAGAAAAAATTACTATATAAAAATGTTATCTACTCAAATTACAACTTCATTTCCAATGTGTGTATTTAAAAGAGAGATGAAATCTCAATTTCAACATTTCAGATGCACAACTGAACTTTCAGTGCCAATTGAATCCACATACAATTCAGCTGTGTCTGTTTATTTTACTGATAAAACCTGGTACCAAAGCTGACACGGATATTAGAGATAGAGCTGGATTCTCTTCTAGTTTGGGGATTACCTGCTGACTAACCAACTGTCCCATAGCTGCAGTACTTCTGTTGTGATGGTGAATGAAGGAATCAGAGGGGACTTGTTCTGACCTTCTTGGGCTGGGTTCACAAGGCTACATCCAGAAAGAAAAAAGGGGAGCATTTCATTTTCCCTACAAGCATACATCTTTTATCAAATGTTCCAGTGACTTGACAAATTGTTTACCATCCCTACAGAGCAGCATTTTTCAGGTTAGAACCCAAGAAGCTTTCATTTGGAATGCTATATTGTCATCCCTTGAGAATTTTAAAATTGGATTTGGCTCTGCCTCTCAGATTAAACTACATCTCCCACGATGCACCATGGATTCGGCCTCTTTCTTGAACATACCAAGAAAGTTTCTTTGGTGTTTCATGGCAAATATTTCATTCCTTAAAGAAAAATGTTGTGAAACAACAAAGCTTGTAACAAGACAAGTAATTTTATTTTTTAATTTTTTTTTTAGTTTAAGTTTTTTGAATGTTCAGCTCAGATGAAATGTCCAAGACTTTTGTAAAAAAAAATTCTGAAGGCCTCATTTTTGGTCAAAAATAGAGGAGAAGCAAACTTTTTGACATCATTTTATACCAGGTGGGGTGAAAAAACAAGCTCTTGCAGACTTTAGTGTTTACCATCACTCCAACCACAGAGTTAATTTACTATATTTGACAATAAGATCGTATTAATCTTACTTGACACCAGATCTTTCACATGAACAAAAAATTCATCTATTTCAAATCAGCCTGTTTTCCTGCTTCCCGGTATGCCAAAAGCATATTCAGCTCTCAGAGAATTTTTCTCCTCACACCTCAGCAAACTATAATTCTTATCAAGGGAAGGGTCACACTTTGGATGGCACTATGAGTTTGGAAGGGAAGTCCCTCCTCTTCAACTAGCCAGATGTAACACCAAGTTTTATGTGCTGAAAACGAGACTGGTTTCTTTTAAGACCAAAAGGACCAATTAAAACATTTAATTTGACATCTTGCAAAATATCCTGCTTCCTGTAATTGCTCCTGCCATGAGATCTGCCCTGGAAGCCTGTCATGGACTAAGATCCAATAGTCCCTGTTTTCTGAATCTCACAGCATGGCTGTGCCACAGCTCTTGAGCTCCATCACTTCAGGGTCAGCTGCTACTCCATTTGCAAGAACATAAGGACACTGGTACAGAAGCTCAGCTTTGTGCCAGCACTCACTTTGACCATTTTATAATTTATTTAAAAAAAAAAATATAAATTTAAGATTAACTAGGTGGAAACTATACATTACAGAAAGGCACTCTAGTTGACTCTAAAGTCAGCTGTTTAAAGAGTATTTTTTTTTGTTTCCTTCAAGTAATCATAGAATCGTTTGCGTTGGAGGAGATCTTAAAGATCAAATAGCTCCAACTCCTTGCCATGGGCAGGGACACCTTCAACCAGACCAGGATGCTCAAAGCCTCATCCAACCTGACCTTGGCCTTGCCCTTACCATCGCAAGTTCTAAGGCAGCAACAAGTCTTACATAAGACATAGTTTGCACTGAAAACCTTTTGCACCTCTAAGTCCAGGCAGATCTGCCAGAGCACTCTCTGGAGTAACACTCAGCTCCCTTTGCAGGCTCTCCTTGTTGCCTACACAACACTGCAAGCACCAGCAGGCACTTATAAACCAGGGAGGGACAAACTATTTCATACTGTGAGCTGCTTTCACCCTTACTTCCAGCTCAAGGAGCAGATGGGAAGAGGGAAAAACAGGAGGTCAAGGTGGCAGAAACAGCCCTCACCTAGATGGAGGTAGGGGCTGCTCAAGGCAAACAGGCACTACTGCTTCACATCATAAGGAATCACAGAATACCCTGAGCTGGAAGGGACCCACAGCAATGCTCAAAGGCACAACTACACAGGCTTTTTTTAGCATCTCATTTGTCAAGAAGAAACCTGAGGACTTACACCCAATTAATATTCACATTTAATCCAGGCCTGATACATATCACTGTTTTGTTGCCCAGTTAATGTACAATTTATCCATCTTTGCCTGTAGAATAGAGCTGTCATCCATCAGATCTGGATTCCCTCAAGAGAAATTTGATTTAAGTCAATGAGGATTCTTGGCCTCCGGATGGTCTCTTTAGCGGCCAGAGATTGTTTTCACTATTTGGTCTTCAAGCATCAGTTATTACTCAACTCAAGAAGGAAAGACTGGGAATTTGAGTTTGTGTTAGCATTTTCAAAAACATCCTTCCTGCTTGCATCATCATCCCTGCAAAGGGTTTCAAATGCCGCATCTTACATCCTAAAATCACCAGGCAGCTCTTTGGTGAGAAACCTGCACTGGTACCAGGGAGATTTGACATTAATTTTAGAAGTCTTGTGCTTACTTTTCCAACATCTTACATCACCATTCTGATTTTGTTATAAGTTCCCTCTAGATACCTGGATTGGGTGGCTGTCTGTGCTGTATCTCCATGTCACATCCATAAAACAATGCCCTACTTACATTTCTTGCAAAAGGCCTTGAGCTTCTTGAGAGTCTCTCTCAGAGGAACTGAGAAGGGTAACCCCAGAATTTGCAACAATGCATCCTGTCTATAATTTCAGCAAAGTATATTTTGCCTAAATTAGAAGTCCTGAAGGAATACACAGAGAGGGGAGAGGTAAAGATTTAATTGTTATTACGTGCTGTCCAAGCTATTTAATCACATCTACTCCAGATGACCTATAGCAATACTGTGGAACATGTCAGAAGAATGCATTACAATTGTGGTATTCAAATTACAGGAGAAAAGTTCATTTGCATTACTAATGGAAGGTGTATAACAAATACATATCAAATTTTCTAACTGTAGGATAGTGGTCACAGCACCATAGTTTATCATACACAATGCTCTTCCTGTTTTAATGTAGGCATCAAACAATGGAAAGCACAAACAAACTTCATTTCTGAGCCTTCATTGCTGTCTTAAGAGTCAGATGATTTTACATACAGCTCTTTATTTCTACCCCAGTGCAGACTCAGACAGACATTAACAAGCAACTTTTCGTAATGGTCTGACCCCCCATCAGATGGTCATATTGCAGTACCAGCATCATGCCCATCAGCACAACCCCTCCAATCACAGCAGCCACACCCAGCATTCTCAGGAGCCTCTGGGATAGAGGCTGTCTTGGGAGAGTTAATCCCCTGAGATTTCTCTTTGGTTTATATAATGTCTTAACGACATTCCATTTCCACTTCCAAATCCTAAGAAATAGTCTCTTTTCTCCTTTTGTCTACATCAGTCAAAAGCCTGATATTCCAGTGTTTCACACTCAGAGAAGGGTTTAGAGTCTTAACCTTTTCAGAATTAATTGTATTTCACATATCCATCAGAAGAGATTTCTTGGAGAAATAAATTTGGCCAATAAAGTGATATGCTGCTTTAATTCTGTTTGAAGAGAATAGGGAAGAAAGGGGTGAGAGTCAGGGCTACTTTCTATCATGTGTAATAGAAGGAAAAACAACTCATAGGACAAAAGATAGAAATTGGTGCAAATGAAACTTCTCTCAGCTTGCACATAGGCACATCAACAATACTGGACACAGACACTAATACTAGGTTTGCCCAGAGCCATCTTTCCTCTTTAATACTTGTGAGGCATTTTTATTGAGAACTGAAAAATAAAAGAAATCTTAAAAATACATAACTAGCCAGACAGCAAACACGCTATAGAAAGATGCTATTCCTCTTCCACATCTAGAGCACCCTGAGGCCTGTAAGCTCAGGACATATGACACTTAAAAAGACATGGGAAACAGAAGGCTGTGGGAAGGCAAATCATAAGGCTATTCCTTGTATTTGCCAAAAAAAATGTCACCACGTCTACCCTTTGCCACAAAAAGCTGAGGATGAGGGTCAAGTGTCAGCATGGGGGGTAGAAGCAGGCAGCCAAGAAAGAAGAGGTGGGCAGATTCCTGTGGGGTCTGCCATGAGGGAAAAAAAATATCTCACAAACCTGTTCACTACAAGTCCCACATTCATAACTATTTCCAAATGGAAGGCTGCGAAAAGCCAAAACAAACATTCCCAATTCTTTTTGAACCCATCAGACAATATAGGAAAAATATGTGCCTTTTATGGTTTGAGGGCACAACCTTTTAATTATGTGTTTGCATTGTCATGTCCAAGACCTTTTTTCTCCTCAAAAATTAATATTTCCTCAAGCAACGCAGCTATTTATCTTGGATGAACATAAATTGAAACAGAATCTGCCCGTGCAGAGAGGCGCAGAAGGGTTAGAACATGACACCTAGGGGAATTCAGAACGCACTGCAATGCAATCCTCCTCGCTTTTCGAGCACCTCTTTCCACTCGCTTCCCTACAGCTCTTCAGAGTTTCCAGACACTGCTTTGTGTACGCTGTATGTGCATTTGCAGAGGCACTTAGAAAACAGAGAACAAGTACAGGTAGTGGGGAAGGTAGGGAGAAACTGAAGAAAATAAAATGTAGGAATTTTCTTTGTACTGGAGCTGAATGAAAAGCAGTTCCTGGCATCCAAGACCAGCAAGTGTTCTGGCGTACAATCGTCTCTCATTTCTCTGTGATAAAGAACAGCCTCATGAGCTAAGGAAAATGTCAATCAACTGCTTTTGCCCCTAAAGACTTATACCTGCAGAAAGATTGCAAAGCAATGGTTTACAAATGACACTTAAATTTAAATATATTGAGGCATTATGAGAAAATCCAGGCCTACTTTGGAAAAGAGGTTACATTTAGTAGTAATTTGGGCTCTCAGAAAACTTACATCTAGTGTTCAGGCATCAGTTTTCCCCCCTTCAAGTCTCATAGACTCAGCTGGCCAACAATTCACGCAGTAACTTCCAAAATATGCATAATAGCAATAACAAGCAGAGAAATAGCAGAGTTCATTTTTACTTAATTACTTAATGGATAAGTAACTGCTAAAGCACCAAGAGGACAGTGAAGGAGGACTTTTTCCATAATCAATCTAAATATCATTTCACAATAAAAAAGGTTTTTTGCACACACAACACCTTTCAAGCTAGAACATTAAAAAAAAAAAAAAAAAAAAAACGCTTCCTACGCAATTTACACAACCTATCACAAACATGGACCCAGCTTGGTGTGAGTACCAATGAACAGCTACTTTATCAAACACTGCAACAGTGAATGAGAAGGGAAAATCCAGGCTTAGTCACTCCATGTGAATTCTGACATCTGCAAAGATTTCACTGAGATACTTTTGGGCAAAACCAGTTGGGCAGCCAAGTCTGGGTTTAGTCATGGGTGAAATTTCCACACACACTAACACTCACAGGCCTTGAATGTCCTGCCGTGGATGGGTGAAAACTTCCCCTTGTGACCTCAACTTCACTTCTGTGTTGACTTAGCTGAATTTCAGCTGTGCCCTCCAACTCACTGTCTCCAGGTGTTGCAATCGGGGAGAGCAAAGAACACCCTCTCTAAATAAAAAAATATTATTTGCAAATACTTTAGCTTTCAGAAGTTTGCCTGGAAAGTATTGTAGTGCAGATTCAAGATGTTCTGTTACGAAAGGAGGGAGAAACAGAAATATGAAATGTGGTCCAAATGAATCCCAAAATTTTGAAATCTATGAGGCATAACTTGACCAGAGAGACCTGTGAGGTTTCTCATTAGATCACTTGTCTATACTGGAAATCCTTCACTTACTCCATCCAGGCAGCCATACTTAACCACAGCATTAAAAAGTGAATTGTACAAGGCCCTCATCCCCCAAAGAAGTGCATTCACAGGGCAAGCAGCTGTTTTGTAACCCAGCAGAAACAACCTTTTTCTTCTAGGCAAATCACTGATGGCATTATCATTTCTGTAATCTCAAAAAAATTAAAAACAGGAAAAGAGACAATCAGATTTCTCAGTCAGAGTGTTATTTCCAAACTTACACTCCACAACTAAAAGTTCCCAGATAAAACAAAACAAAAAACTCTCTCCAAGCAAACTGGAAACATCCAGGCCAATAATTTATTTCTCTCTGATTCAATGTGCATAGGGCACCAGTGCTTTATTGAGCTGCAGCAGCAAAAGCTCAACTCAACCTTGGCCACAAAATTACTTGAAAACTCTACATACTTACCATGATCCCAGTAAGGGGGATGGTTAGTCTTAAAACACCATTGAAAAACAAGGCAGCTCCAATGACAGCAGAGATCTGTATCAATCCATACTCCATATTCACTAGTTTGAACACTAATAAAGGACCAATCCCATCAATGCTACACAATTCTCCTCTGTACCTGTATACAAAAAGAAAAAGAGCAATCCTTTTGCCAGTGATGGTATTTTCTGGAAATGCTTTAACATTCTTTTCATCCCAGATTAATTTTGTCAGGTTCTGTAGCAACTCCTTTCCCACAAGAATCTCTAAAAATCTTCCTCAGTATGACCATTTACTTAACACCAATCACAGGCATGAAGCTGGCAGATTTACCAACAGCATGTCTGTCTTCATGTCCTTCCAAGAACAATGAGAATTAACCTTATAGCAAAAGTCAAAACTCTAGGTCACTGGAACACACACTAGCATATTTCAGATTAAAAGGCCATACTTCTAGAACTCCAGCCTTATATAATTTCTCAAAATTAAGTCTGCATTCACCCCATAAACCTGGCAAGTAAAATATTACAGCCATATAATAAATGGGCTAAAAGGAGTAATAAGTATTAATGACTTGGCCAAAACTAACTAGGAATGAAGTTGTGAAGAAAACCCAGGAGTCCTCAAACCAACCTACACTGAAGAGCTAAACCAAAACGTAGCAGGGTTGTGCAGATAATCACAGATGTGATACACAACATTCCATCCCATATGCAAGGAATTAGATATACAGTCTCAAGTGTCAGACAATGAACGGGATTTGTACATTCACTTCCCAGAAATTGTGAATTATCATTATTATTCATAAAATAGTAATTTTTATGATATATATTATATAGTTATTTCTTCTCTGGCTGTGCACAGGGGGAATTAGCTCAAATGGTAGAGCGCTCGCTTAGCATGCGAGAGGTAGCGGGATCGATGCCCGCATTCTCCAGCGTCGCCTTTTGCTGAACAAGGGGCTGGAGAGCAGCACTGCAGGAAGGGCCCTGGGGGTTGATGGTGAGTCCAACAGTGAGCCAGCAGTGCCCTGGCAGCCAGGAGGGACAACCCTGTCCTGGGGAGCATCAGGCACAGCATCAGGCAAGGGAGGGGATTGTCCTGCTCTGCTCCGTGGCCTTGCCTCGAGTGCTGGGGGCAGTTTTGGGCACTGCAATATAAAAAGGCATTAAGCTCTTAGACAGTATCCAAAGGAGGGCCATGAGGGTGGTGAAGGCTTGGAAGAGGAAGCCTTATGAGGAGTGGCTGAGGTCACTTGGTCTGCTCAGACTTGAGAAGACTGAGGGGAAGAGACCTCATTGCAGTGTGCAACTTCCTCATGAGGGGGAGATGAGGAGCAGACACTGCTATCTACACTCTTGTGATCAGTGACAGAATTCGAGGGAATGGCCTGAAGCTGTGACAGGGGAGGTTTAGGTTGGATATTAGGAAAATGTTTTCCACATAAAGCAGCGTTGAACACGAACAGGCTCCCCAGGGAAGTGGTCAGAGCACCAAACCTGACAGAGTTCAAGAAGCATATAGATAATGGCCCATGGTATGATTCTTGGAGTGTCCCGTCTAGGGCTAGGAGGTGATGATCTTAGTGGGTCTGTTCCAGCTCAGGATATTCTATGATTCTATGATTGGGGGAGCATCACCATTACACAACTTTTTCCCAGTTATTCATACAACTGATCTATTTGATTGATTTTCAGAACACTTTGTGGTTCTAGACTGGTTATAAAAATCAGGTTATCAAGTCAAAAACAATAGTGCTGACTGATAGACAATTGTCTATATCTATTCAGCCAAGTACACCATGTTTCAGCAAACACTGCATATTAAAAAATTATTTAGACAACATTTTGAGGAGGGCAGGAGGTGAATACACAGGAGTAGGGCAAAGGCAGGAGGTTGTGCGCACAACTAATTCTCTTTATAAGTTTTCAGTCTTCTTGAATGGCATTATGCACTCTCCAGTCATGACCTCTTGCATTAAGCCTCTCTGCATTACCACAAGAACCTTGGTCTAGTCCACAACAGCTTTCTAAAAACTACAACAAAGACCCAACAGCAGTTTTCTCCAAAGTTCAGGGTGTTATGTCCAAGATTAAGGTTCAGGCTATTACATACATAAGAAACAGATGAAAATCTGGATCTGAACCCATAGTCCTACGGTTACAGAGATGGAGCCAGAAGCCAAGACTCTTTCTGGATCCCCAGACAATTCAAATTATCTACACTTGGAAAGTCCAGTTTTGGCTATGGTCCTTCCACAGCTATTCTCAGATGATATTTTTTCATTCTTTTCCCCAGTTTTTGCATCTCTTTCCAAGCAACCCATGCTGTTCTACCTATACAGCTTCCTCCAAGCACTTGGTGCTTTACTATTGCCAGGTTTCAACCTCCAATTCAGATTGTTGCTACTTGACACAGGCCGTTCGTACAGGAACCACAAACCAGGACTGAAGCAAAGCATAGGAATAACCAAGCCACTGGCAAGCCCAGAACCTGCTGTTCAACAGCTAAGGATGAAATAAAATGCCAAAGCAATGTAGAGGGATGGGCATCCATATTTTTCATGAATCCCATGTTTAAAAAGATATGTAATCCCTTGCCTGCCACCTTCAGCTGGAAGCATGGCATCTGCACAGAGGAAGAGACATGCAGAGATACAAAGTATTGAAAGGTCCTTTCACAAAAATGTAGTTCGTAGTAGTTCTCATTTGTCTTAACTTTATTTTCGAAAAGCAATGAGTTTACATGACAGCTTCAGTATCTAGGGCACTTCCAGGAAAACAAGGAATATATGTTCTCTCCAGTCTGGTCTGGGTGATGTTAATCCTGATCTAAATAAGGAGAAACTGCAGCGATTTAAGCCAAAGAAAGGCAACTGGACTACTTGAGCAGGACTCCTTCCCCCTTTCCTTCCAGAGGCAACAACTCAGGATCTTCCCATCGTATTTGTCTCAATTAGTTCTGGTATGTCAGAAGAGAGCATTACATTACTTTAAAGAAAACCTACCATATGAATATGCTTCAATATATCCTCAAGGTATTTGAGTTTCTACTCATGTATCAATCACATAACTCCCCCTACTTTGATTGAAGGCTTATTAGAATGTCCGACCCAATCTGGACCAATCCATGCACTTGATGAACAGCTTGTTTCTGAAATTTCCCTCTTGAGCTGATTTATGCTTAAATATTAAAAACAAAATAAAAAAATCATTAAATGGATGAATATAACTTGCCTTGCTGCCTCCACAGAATGTGCTGGTTTACACAAGAAGCCAAATTTCCCTTATATATCCCAATTAAGTTGTTTTGTTAACTAATAAATTTTGTTTACTAGATCAGTTTGTTATTTATTCTACTAATCTATCTGGTTTATTAATGCTCATATTCCCATAAACTTCTGGCTGTTGAAACCCCAAATTCCCAAAATCAGGAATTACTTTATGTTGTCTAAACACAAACAACAGGGGGGAAAAGTATTAAAATGTATAGCCTGGCCTTGACATCTTTGCCCACACAACATTGTAATTCTGCCAAACAGGATTAGCTGACCAAGAACGTATCATTCTTGAGGAGCACTTGGGTGGATAAGCACAGCACTCGGGGCTTCCAGATGCATTTGCAATCAGAAAGCTTTGCACTGGAGAGCACCATGGAGAGCTGGAAGGACTTAGAGGTTTCCTGTTCCACAGCAGCACAGGCTCTACTCAAACCACACCTCAAAGATGTCTGTCCCACGCGTTCCTAAAGCTCTCCTTTGGTAAACACTGGCACCAGTTATTTCAACATTTTGCAGCTTAGACTGCTGGTTATTGCTCTGGCCACAGCCAGCCTTTCTGTACGGCTCTGCTATTCCTGGACACTTTCTCAATCTCTGTCATCCGGAACAACTGACCTCTCCAAGCAGGTACAACTTCCTTCTTCCAGTCTGGAAAGCAGCCGGCATGGTTTGGACACCACCACAGCCTAGACAGCAGCAATACGAACTCTGTTCCTGGAACAAAGAGCAGGAGATCTGTGGTATTTGACCCACCTGATCCCTGCTCAGAACTACAAGGAAAAATCAAAATGCAGCCAACATCTAGTTCAAGAAAATTTCTTCCAGACCCCAGATTGGCAACCAAAGGGACACAAGATACTTCCCAATCTTGTATTTGTTTTTTGCATTATTCCAACCTCTGAAACAATAAGTATATTCCAAATTTATAATGGTCAATAAAAGAAGAAAAACCTGATTACTCTGCCCTGGTTTCGAAGCCATATGATTGTGTAACCCACTTATATCAAAGCCTCAAGTTCTATACATATGTCCTTGCTACCAGTAAAGGAATGTACACTCAAAAAATAGCACATCTGAGAAGCAATTCGAAGCTTGCAGCAATGTCAAAATAATTGAGAGAAAAACAACAGAAGAAAATGGGTTTTTACAATTAAAGTACAAGTGGTTGAGCAAGAAGAACAAAGCACAGAGAGTGGAGGTATAGGGCTTGTTTACACACAGGATTTTGTACCACAAACTCTTCCTGTTGGAAGTCCATGTGTTTAGTAAAGACAGATTTCTCCCTGGTGGGAACGGCAGGGCTGCACTGCCACACTGCAGGCATACATGTGCAGTGCTGAGGCTTGCTGATGGAAAAACCCCATTGCTCCTTAACCCCCTTCTCTTGCCTTCCCATGACCTGCCATTCCTTCTTCTCCAAAGAATATCAATGCCTGCTGGAAGAGCTACAAAACACTAGCAAAAGCACTGTGTGAGGAGAAGCTATGACAGAAGGAAGTGCTGTCATGCTGGCACAGCCACATGCAGCCCCATCTGGAGCTGCAGTCTTTCACTATCACAGTTTAAAAGCAAAACCATACACTTGACTGAGTTGGATCAGTACACAATACAAAATGCAGCATCTAACAATTTCTTTGTTCTTTGGTTCTTATTGAATCTCTTAAAGTGGCAAGGGTGCTTATTATTAATATTTTGGATCTCAAAAGGGCAACTATATTTATCTGCTTCTGGAGCACTGACTGATAAGCTCACATTACTCTGAGATGAGCCAAATTTAAATGATCCTAACTAAAGTCTTACAGCTGTATTCATAATTTCCTTTTTCAGTTCCTGAGAAAAAGAAGAGGAAACAAGCTTCTTTTCCACATTTAGTCTTATTTCAAGCTCATTAGAGACATCATCACTACCTTCAGCATGTGCATGACCTTACAAAGTCCAGAACAATTTGATGCTTAATTCATTTCAGATCTATCCAGTTTCAACATGATGTACTCTTTATAACTTGTAGCCACACCAAATGAAAAATCGGCACTAAGACCATCCAGCCTCTAGTTTGGATCAGCCTGACTATTTTTGATTCAGAGACAGACAAAAAAATTATCGTGGTTTCAGATGTTTTTCCTTAACAGCAAAAAATAGTTTTGTTTTGAAAAATAACATTTTGCAAGTATTTAGTCCTTAAAATAAAGGAAAAAAAAAAAAAAAAAAAAAGGAGGTCAGAGA